>CM038637.1:1593830-1743830 GCA_021554675.1 Leuciscus idus
ACAAGTAAATTTATCCCCCAATTTTTTTTTTACAAGAATATTTTTTTTCTTCTTTTTTGGGAAATTCTGTGTATTTTAATTTATCTTTTAATCAAATGAAAATGAAACCCTTTCATTTTTGGCAAACTAAGTGCTGCACAACAGAGGTTTACTGTTAAAATGAAAACAGAGAAGAAAAATTGTGTGATTATTCCTTATAAAATAAAGTTAATAATTTGTATTATTATTACTTCTACTACATTAAGACTTACACTCCACTGTACAACAGTAATATATTTCTGTCACGATTTCTTCAAGTTAAACCGGACTTAAATGATCTTTTTGTGGCTTAATATTCACAGACATTAGTCCATATCGGGATTTGATTTAAGCTTTTGATTTATTTATGACATTCCACGTCATACAGAAAATTTTTTATGACTGAATTCTGCAGTTCCTTCCATGTTTTCCACATCACGGAAATCATAGAGCCCTACAGTATTTATTAATCTTTGTTAACGTTATTTAATAAAAATACTGCTCATTGTTAGTTAATTTTAGCTCAGGTTCTGTACATTAAATAATATTATTATCATAAATGTTGAAATGCACAATAACTAAGATGCTTTAGACGTGCTTTTCATTGCTATAACTAATGTTAACCAATGGAACCTTATTGTAAAGTTTTACCAATATTTTCATATCTGGATGAATCTCATGAAAGCAAGTCTAAATCATATTTCACTCCTAAATCATCTGAATAACGGCAATGAGTTTTATTTATTTTTGCATCATGGTGATGAGAATTTGAAATGATTATGAAAATATCTTTATTGCTAAAATATTCTTAATTTGCTTTATGCAAACTGTAGTGAATGATGTTTTATGAGCTGGAGGTTTCCTCCGTGAGGGTGATCTGTTGTGTTGTGTCCTGATCTTTAGGCTTGCTGAAGATGTTTGATATTCCTGCTGGCGCTCGGCACATTGTGATCGAGGAGAATGAGACGTCGCCTCACGTAATTGGTGAGTTTGTTCCTGTGATCTTTCAGTGGAAATCAATGCTTTTCTCCTGTGGCACAAACCCAGGGCTAGTCATGCATCCTATTGAGACCAATTACTGCCTTCCCATCATGCTTTGTGCCATTTTAGATTCCCTGACAGCTTAGCCTCAGCAGTTTTTCTGAAGGTTTTGTTTTCTTTCTTTCTGTGTGTTTTTTTTTTTTTTATGACCCTGAGCTCATGTTGAGAATCTGAGAGGAAATATGAAGTGTTTTAACGTGAAGTACAAAGAGTTTTATTGTGCTGCAATCAAACAAGTTGCACATGGGTTGATGTTGACTGTTCAGAATAGCATACTACCGTTCTACTATTTATAGTGTGGTTGTTACTATTAAATGTTCAATTTTCATTAAACATTTTCATTAGCTGAAATAAATATTGCATGAAAAACTTAAACTAAATAAAAAAAATGTAAATGTTTTTTTTGGCAAATAACTGGAATAAAATGAGTTTATAAAAAAACATTAAAAACAAATTGTGAATTAAAATACAAATGAAATAAATTAAAAATAAAGTATAAATATTATAAGAAAACTGAAACTAAATTAAAATGTTTAATGTTTTCTTGGCAAATAACTGGAATAAAATGAGTTTATAAAAAAATATTGAACATTTTTTTATGAATTGAAATACAACTGAAATAAATAAAAAATAAAGTATAACTATTATAATAAAAACTTAAACTAAATAAATTAGAAATTGAAGTAAACTGGAGTAATAGAGTTAGTAAAACTGAAATAAAAATTTGTTTTAACTAAATTAAATATTTAAAAACACTAATGAAAATGAAAAACATAAAATTACCGAAACTTAAATTAAGTGTAAAAAAAAAAAGAAAACTGAAATTATAAAAATAAAAAACAATTCAAGATATTAATAAAAACTGTAAAAGTATACTAAGATATTTTACACAAAATTGAAATAAACATGTAAAATATAAGTTAAATATATGTTATAATGTAGCATCCTTCAGGTTAGTTTTTGTCACTAAACTAGTATGTACAGCACACTATCGGTTATCTTCGGTCTGTCTTCTCCTTTCAAACAGAGTTAAAATGATGTGAGCTTAAGTTGTATTGAGCCCATAATATTCCTTTCTCTTCTGTCCACGCTTGTGTTCCTCAGCCGTTAAAAATCAGGTCACAGGCAGTTTCATCCTGAACGCCAAAGGAGAAGAAGCCGAGTCCAAGACCTTCATCGAGAACGGGCTGGAGTGGGAATACTCCCTGTCGAGCGGGAAAGAGTCGCTGAAGACCGTCGGGCCGCTGAACGAACCCATCGTGGTGCTGGTAAGAGGCTGTGGCGTAGCGCTTCTAATCAGGGGTGTGTTTCCCAAAAGCACAGTCGCACGTCCCGTCGTTATCAGCCCGTCGTTATCAGAGTTTCCCGAAACCGTCATTCCAACCAGTGTTGGGGAAGTTCCTCGAAAAAAATAATTAATTACTAGTTAATTGATAACTATAATACAGCAAATTTAAGTCACTTCATCACATTTATACTCTTCATTCCTGATTTTCATAAAAATGATCACTCTCTTAAATTTGTGAAAGAAGATTTTAAAAAGAAGAAAGTTTAGGCTTGTGGGGATTTAGTATTCAATTTTAGTATTCGCAAGCCAGTAAAGATTTTTATCTGAAGACGAGCTGAATAAATAAACACTGTTATTGCACTCCTGACACTTCAGTATAAACAAGAAATAGTATAGATGTTCAGAATAGAAAAAAAACATATCTTAACTCAATTAATACATTTCACTTTAACTTCTGCTGGTCGCGTCGTCCTCAAATTCCTGTGGTTTTGGACTTACGTCATTGAATTGATCCTCATAAGGAGCAGCGAGTTACATCAGTGTATGGGAAACACACCCCCGGTGGACTGAGTTGATGTGACGGGTGTTGAGTTGAGTTTGTCGCTCTGAGCAGATCGTCCCGCAGGCCGAGGACACCAAGATCAGTCTGAGCTACAAGTACATCATTCATGAAGATCTGCTACCGGTGATCACCAACAACAACGTGCTTCTGGCCGAGCTGGACACGTATGAGTGGGCGCTGAAGAGCTGGTCTCAGTGCTCAAAGCCCTGCGGTGGAGGTGAGCGAGAAAAGTGTGCAATGATTAAAGCGGTGGTATAATGCTCTTTTCACAAGATGTAAAATAAATCTCTGATGTCCCCAGAGTGTGTGTGTGAAGTTTTAGCTCATAATACCCCACAGATATTTGTATATAGCATGTTAACATTGTCAGTTTTTGAGGGTGAGCAAAAACGCACTGTTTTTGTGTCTGTCCCTTTAAATGCAAATGAGCTGCTGCTCCCGGCACAGAGGGCGGAGCTACAAGAGCTTGTGTCCTTTTACCTCACACACACACATGCACTGAACATTTCAAAAACTTTTAGCCTTTTATGTTTATGTTTTTTTTACTCTGATGATGTAAAGTACATTGGTCAACATGTTGTTTTAATAATGCTATATAAATAAAAGTGACATTGATGCAAGTTTGGAATAATTAAAAAAGAAAGAATTATCTTCTGCTAGGTTAAAGAGATGTGTTTTACGTCTATATTTAGACTGACAGAGTGTGTACACTTCCACAAAAAAAAAAAAAAAAAAAATGTATTCATCAAGGACGCATTAAATTAATCAAAAGTAAAGTTTTTTTTTTTTTTTTTACTTTTAAAACAAAAGATTTCTATTTCAAATAAGTGCTGTTCTTTTGCTAAATGCAACACAACTGTTTTCATCACTGATAATAATCATAAATGTTTCTTGAGCATCAAATCATCATATTAGAGTGATTTGTGAAGGATCATGTGACACTGAAGACTGGAGTAATGATGCTGAACATTCAGTTTTGATCACAGGAATAAATTACACTTTACTAGTATATATTCACATAAAAACATCTGTTTTACATTGAAATAATATTTCACTGTTTTCTATGGAATCTTGTTTCCGCCACAGAATAAAACATTTTAAAAGATAATTGCGACTTTTTTTCTCACAATTGCAAATTTATATCTTGCAATTCTGACTTTATAACACAGAATTGGGAGTTATAAAGTCAGATCTGCATGATATAAAGCCGCAATTGCGTGTTATAAAGTCAGAATTGTGAGATATAAAAAATCCAAATTCTAAGGAAGAAAATACTGACTTTTTTCCTCAGAATTGCATGTTTATATCTCACAATTCTGACTTCATAACTCCTAGTTGTGAGAAAAAAAGTCAGAATTGTGAGAGAAAAAGTCGCAATTACCTCTTTTATTTTTTATTCTGTGGCGGAAACAATCTTCCATAGAAAACAGCTGTTTAACATTATAATAATATTTCAATATTTTACTATATTTTTGATGAATTAAATGCAGCTTTAGTGCAGCAGAAGAGACTTTTCCCCCCAAAAAACATGCTAATGCGACCCATGTGTGTTCCTCAGGGGTCCAGTTCACGAAGTACGGCTGTCGGAGGAAGAGCGACGGGCGTTTGGTTCACAGGAACTTCTGCGAGATCAGTAAAAAACCCAAACCCATCCGTAAACGCTGCAACACCAACAGCTGCAGCCAGCCGACGTGAGTCCTCGAGTCCCGACCCGCACGCAGAATCATCCGAGACGCGAGTGAACCCGTGCCTGAGGTGTGTGTGTGTGTGTGTGTGTGTGTGCAGGTGGGTGCTGGAGGAGTGGGGCCCGTGCAGTAAGTCCTGTGGGAAGCTGGGATATCAGTCTCGTGTGGTCCAGTGCATGCAGCCGCTCCTGAACGGCACACACAGACCCGTACACACCAAATACTGCAGCGAGGAGCGTCCCGAGAGCCGGAGAGCCTGTAACACCAGCGCCTGCCCGTCCCAGTGGAGGACCGGGGCCTGGGCACAGGTGAGGGCGTAGGAACACACTAATCCCACCGGCCACAGTTGGGACCGCATCTTTTTTCTTATTTCTGGAAGCTCTAAAAGTTCCAGAAACTCAAGCAATTTTCAACTTTTAAACGAAAAATTTGATTGTCAAGTCACCTTTATTTATACAGCGCTTTTTACAACACAGAGTGTTTCAAAGCAGCTTTACAGAGATAACAGGAAAATAATGCAACAAAGAAGAAAATAGCATCATAGTCCAGCGAGTTCAGTGATGGTTCATTTTTGTTGTAAAAACGTTATTTAGTTAATTTATATATATAGCCACTCTGGAGAAAATCATGATGTCATTGTCCAGCTCAGTTCAGTTCTCATATAATGGTGTCAATGCAGGAGATCAACTAATACTGATGAATATTACATTTAAATGTCTCCAATTAAGAAAGCCAAAAGCTAAAGGGCGACATTTTGTCTTGTTAAAAATCTATCAATGTCATGTGACTAGTTTGAAAGGTCACAAGTCCAGGGCCCTCATTTATAAACGTTGCGTATGCACAAAAGAAGGCGTACGCCGCTCTCTACGCAATAATTGGTATTTATAAAAAGCAAACTTGACGGGAAAATGTGCGGTCCTTCACGCAAGCTCTGACCCAGGCGTACGCACAAAAACGGGTGAAATGAGAAATGGCGACACCGTCGGCAGAGGGAAGAAACACGTGAAAGTGTGTGAAACTGTAGATCGTTGTGTAAAAGAAATGGCAATACTGCCTCTCATAAATAACATGAAGACTTCACAAAGCAAGTCTTACAATTAACAGCCTACACGAACACCCGTCTGATCATCTGCAGTGTAAAACAAACAAAATCAAACGAAAATTACAACAGAAATGCAAATTAACACATATTTGCAAAAAGAAAAGTGAAATATGTTCTGCAATAATATTGGCATGTTATGCGATTCATCCTCATAACACATCTGTAGCGTCCCCTTTCCCCCACCCGTGGCAGACACACACTGGCGATGGAGCGCTAGACGCTTCGACTTTGATGTCCGACCATTTCTTCTTTATTTCGGCCGCGGTCGAGGTTGTGAGGCTGCAGCATTAACGGCGTCTGCAACCTTTTGCCACTCAAGTGCCTTTTTGCACGGTGCCCTCCAAACAACATTGTACTCCTCTTTTCCACCTCGCCAACGATCATTTCTACTTCACATTGAGTTAAGTTACGTTTCTTGGTTTTCCTCTCCGTGTTTGCCATGATTTCGCAATCAATGAATATTAACTTGAGGACGTTTCACGGACTATTTATGGGCATCTATGGGCGTGAGATGAAGCCGCAAAAGCTGCGCTACATTTAGAATTGATTGTGATTTATTAAGGGAAAACTGCGTAGGATGTGCGTGCGCACGGTTTTATAAATCCGAATATTTCTGTGCGTACGCACGTCCTATGTTTCATCCGTACGCCACTTCTGACGCAAATCCTACGCAAAGTTTTATAAATGAGGCCCCAGATCAGTTTGCTTCCTGCTTGCACATCTATAAAGATGATGTCTTCCTCTGACTACAACAACAAGAAGTATGGAAAACACCTTAATTAACAGATAGAACTATCATATTTTGTACAAATATTCTTTAAAGGGTCTACTACTGATATATTTTGAGAATTACACTCCTACATATATATTTTGTTCGTAAGACGTGTACATTTGTTAATGGTCACAATTGTGACAGGTAGTATAACACACATGTGTAATGTTGCTGTTTGAGCTTGGAAAAGGTGTGTGTGTGTGTGTGTGTGTGTGTGTGTGTGTGTGTGTGTGTGTGTGTGTGTGTGTGTTTAAGAGAGAGAGCTTTGATGTGGATGTCGCTGCTTTGAACACAGTTTCTGTTTTTTGGTTGTTTTGTTATTTTTTTCATTTATTCAGATGAGCTTATTCATGAAAAATTCCCAGAGCTGGAGGAAATTGTCAGCTTTGTGTCGGACTGAACGACTCTCTCGACTGTAAACACTGTATTGTGGAGCGCATGTTAATCTGGGTCTGCAGACCAGCTTGTGATGTTTAATGGTGTGGAAACCACAGTACAATAGAGTTTGGACTAGTTTCGTGTCTTTCCCTGCCGTTCGTTTTCACGCTTCAAATCCATGATTTTCTTCTTGTGACTGCGAATCTGCAGTGTGTGGGAGATGACATCATGTTTAAGGTTTGAGGACGAGAGTTCATTAGTTACAGCGAACGGCTGAAAGATTTCTTGTCAACACATTGAAATCCATGACACTCCCTCTCAACACAACAGAGGACAGACACTCAATATGAAAACCAACCTCACACACACACACACACACACCACACACTCACTCACGCTCTCACACACACTCACACACACACAGATAAGTCAGATAAGATGAAGCTGATAATCACATAACTTGCCTTCAGTCAGAAGGTCAAACAGATACAAGTTAAATATTTAAGTGAAATATTTTTCTAAATACATTAAAATATGATCATAGAATAGAATAATAAAAATGACAAATAACATATATGAATATATATTTATTAAATGTACATGTTTATTTAAATATACAGTACATGCATGTACACCACGAGTCTGTTTATTTATTTATGTGTTGATTTTTGTCCGATTTAATTTGGTTTCTCGTAGAATGCTTTTAAGTATTAATTTCTAGCAAAGTCTAGTATTGTTATTATTTTTTAAAGTAATAAAAAGTACAAATATTAAATGGTAACACTTTACAATAAGGTCACATTGGTTAATGCATTAACTAACATAAACATGAGCTTACTGTAGTTACTGTTCTTTGTTTGAGTGTTCGCTGTTAGCTTTTGCGTATTAAATAATATTAACAGATTATTATTTTTATTTTTTTATAACGTATTAGTAAGTGTTAGAATAATATGATACCTTATTGTTAAATGTTACCTATTAAATGAATTGTGCATATAGTAATTATTATTATTATTATTATTATAATTATAATAATTTGCATTTAAGATTTATATTTCAAAATGTAAAATTTTAAATACATTTTAATAAATGAAATATCAAATGATTTTACTTGTTAAATATCTTTGCAGTATTAAGGTTTGCAAAGATAATTTTGAAGTGGTAATATTGTAATGATCAGCCCACATTTACATGAACGTGAAGCCATATTTCCTCAGACGTTCATCTGAAGGATTAGTGAGTCAATGAGCAATTTTGCGTTTAAAGGACGTCTAATAGCCGTCCAAACACAGCCCAGACGTCTGGCTAAAACAAGGAAAGATTTGGGCTGTCAGTGACAATGTAATAGACGTCTAAACCATCGCCCAAGAGTAGACTATCAATTAGATAACAAAGATATGAAACGAGTGAAGAAATGAAACCAAACACCTTGTAATCACTGTTGACTTTGCTTACATGATGGAATATCAAACATCTCACAAGTTATTTGAGCAAAAAATGACATGTAACCAAATTCAAGTTTATTTTGGCTAGTGTGTTACTCATAACTATATCTACAGTACCAGTCAAAAGTTTGGAAACGTTACTATTTTTAATGTTTTTGAAAGAAGTCTCTTATGCTCATCAAGCCTGCAGTTAAAAAAAAACAACAAAAAAACAACAACTAATATTATGAAATATTATTACAATTTAAAATAATGGTTCTCTTTTTTAATATACTTTAAAATGTAATTTATTTTTGTGATGCAAAGCTGAATTTTCATCAGCAAGTACTCCAGTCTTTGGTGTCTTATGATCCTTCAGAAATCATTCTAATATGATGATTTATGATCAATGTTGGAAACAGTTGTGCTGCTTAATATTTTTTTTATAACCTGAGATACTTTATTCAGGATTATTTGATGAATAAAAAGTTAAAAAGAACGCTATTTATTTAGAATATAAATCTTTTGTAACAATATACACTACCGTTCAAAAGTTTGGGAACAATAACTTTTTTTTTTTTAAGAAATTAGTACTTAAATTCAACAAGGATGCGTTAAATTGATAAAAGGTGATGGTAACGATTTATATTGTTAGAAATGTTTTTATTTTGAATAAATGCTGTTTTAATGAATAAATGCTGTTAACGTTTTACTCAATGAATCCTGAAAAAAGTATTCCAAAAAAATATATTAAACAGCGTAAACTGTTTCCATCATTGATAATAACTGAGTATCAAATCATCATATTAGAATGATTTCTGAAGGATCATAAGACACCAAAGACTGGAGTACTTGCTGATGAAAATTCAGCTTTGCATCACAAAAATAAATTACATTTTAAAATATATTAAAAAAGAGAACCATTATTTTAAATTGTAATAATATTTCATAATATTACTGGTTTTTGTTTTGTTTTGTTTTTTAACTGCAGGCTTGATGAGCATAAGAGACTTCTTTCAAAAACATTAAAAATAGTAATGTTTCCAAACTTTTGACTGGTACTGTATATAGTTATATCAGGTCTATAGTTAATCTATAGGACTATATCAGGTCTATAGTTAACCGAGATGGTGAAATGACGGATATTGCTTGCTGGGACACACGTGATTGTGATTATGATTGTGATTATGATTATGATTATGATTGTGATTGTGATTGTGATTGTGATTGTGTGTCCTCCAGTGTTCGGTGAGCTGTGGCGAAGGGATCCAGCAGAGACAGGTGATCTGTAGACCGTCCGACAGCAGCGCCGGCCCATGTGACGCAGAAAAACCCCAGTCTGTGTCCATCTGCAAACTCCCTCCCTGCGCAGGTGAGCCAGTGTGAACCAGTGTGAGCCAATGTGAGCCAGTGTGAGCCAGTGTGATCCAGTGCGAACCAGTGTGAGCCAGTGTGAGCCAGTGTGATCCAGTGCGAACCAGTGCGAGCCAGTGCGAACCAGTGCGAACCAGTGTGAGCCAGTGTGAGCCAGTGTGATCCAGTGTGAACCAGTGTGAACCAGTGTGAGCCAGTGTGAGCCAGTGTGAACCAGTGTGAAGCAGTGTGAAGCAGTGTGAGCCAGTGTGAAGCAGTGTGAAGCAGTGTGAAGCAGTGTGAGCCAGTGTGAAGCAGTGTGAGCCAGTGTGAAGCAGTGTGAGCCAGTGTGAAGCAGTGTGAAGCAGTGTGAACCAGTGTGAGCCAGTGTGAACCAGTGTGAAGCAGTGTGAGCCAGTGTGAGCCAGTGTGAAGCAGTGTGAAGCAGTGTGAAGCAGTGTGAGCCAGTGTGAGCCAGTGTGAAGCAGTGTGAACCAGTGTGAACCAGTGTGAGCCAGTGTAAACCAGTGAGCCAGTGTGAAGCAGTGTGAAGCAGTGTGAGCCAGTGTGAAGCAGTGTGAGCCAGTGTGAAGCAGTGTGAGCCAGTGTGAAGCAGTGTGAAGCAGTGTGAACCAGTGTGAGCCAGTGTGAGCCAGTGTGAACCAGTGTGAAGCAGTGTGAAGCAGTGTGAGCCAGTGTGAGCCAGTGTGAAGCAGTGTGAAGCAGTGTGAAGCAGTGTGAGCCAGTGTGAAGCAGTGTGAAGCAGTGTGAACCAGTGTGAGCCAGTGTGAAACACAAGAGACCTGAGATCATATGAGACGAGAATCAGCAGACTGAACCTCCTGAAACTGTGTTCTGCTTGGATTCTCTGTCTGAAAAACAATCTGTTTCTTAAAAGAGCTTGACAGCCTCTGATATTCATTTGCCTTTCAGTGAATAGACAAGAGCAGCTGGAGCATCAGCTGAACTCACCTCTGAACAATAGCAATGAGTTACCTTCAAAACCAGAGGAAATATTCCATCACAGAAAAAATGAAATTGCACAAAAATATTATGTTGGCTTGAGAAAGCACAGTGACTTCCCGTCTGACAGAAAATGTGTGTTTTTCCCAGGAGAGCCGTCTTTACCCAGTCCGACTAAAGATTTACTGGAGAACTTCACCACTGAGGAGGAGAAACTGCCGGAAAACACTGTGGACAAACTCTCTAGTAAGTGTCTCGTCGATACAGACGCTGACGGGTCATTGATCAGGCCAGTGATCCACTTCTGTGTTTATTCACTGTCGTGATCAGCCTGTTCAGTCGTTTATTTGGTCAAAAATACAGTAAAAATGTATATAAAAACAGCTGTTTTCTATGTGAATATACAGTATAGTAAAGTGTAATTTATTCCTGTGATCAAAGCTAAATGTTCAGCATCATTACTCCAGTCTTCAGTGTCACATGATCCTTCACAAATCAGTATAATATGATGATTTGATGCTCGAGAAACATTTATGATTATTATCAATGTTGAAAACACTTCATATTCAAAACAGTTGTGCGGCTTTATATTTTTGTGGAAACTGATACATTTTATTTTTCAGGATTTTTTGATTAATAGAAAATGTAAAAAAAAAAAAACGCATTTGAAATAGAATTATTTTTTTTAAATAACTTTACTGTCACTTTTGATTAATTTAATAATGATTAAAAGTATTAGTAATTTATTTCTCCAAAAAAAAGAAAAAAAAAAGAATTCATATACCATTGCACTGTACAAGCAATACTTAAATCAGTAATTAATTTTATTACTTAGAAAAACAATAACAATGCTATGAATTACAAAAGCACACATAAATACAATATAACAAAGATGCAAATGAAATAAACTGTGTTTCTCGGGTCTAACAGTAGTTTACAGGTACAGAAATGTAATAAAGTAAGCAAATGTAAAATAACACTGCATATTCTTCACTGTATAAATTAAACATCCTTATTAAAGTTACAAAAGTTATTCAGTCAAGAGCAGTGAGTGATTGTTCTTTGTCTTTTGTTGTTTGATAATCATTAAAAACCGCAGGAATATTAGGCTACTGTCACTTTAAGAGTGAATGCACTGATCTAATACACTGATACTGACACACATGCGTTTACTCTCAACTGTTTATGTTCACTTAAGACAAAACTGACTATGTTTACTAGGATACTCATGATTTTTTGACAATTTTGTGTGAATTTGTTCGCTAAAGTGCAAGACGTGATGAGAGCTCAGTTTAGTATTCCCACATGAATAAAAAAAATAATCTCCCTTTCACTTCTTCTTGCGCTTGAATATAAATTGGTAAGGCTTAAAATGTTGTGACGATGCAGCGCTGGTCCGTCAACTGTCCCGAGTGTGTTCACGTTTGTTCACGTTCATGCATTGTTAGGATTCATAAAAATAATACTGACCAACTGGCGAGTGACACTGTTTCACACACTCGTCAATGCCGATTTCTACTCGCATTTGGCGCTTTAACATTTAATGTTAAAATTAACATTAAGGGCCCTATCTTGCACCCAGCGCAATTGACTTTGTACACGACGCATGTATCATTCCTATTTCTCACCCGACGCACAGCGGACTTTTCCCTCCACAGACGCACGTCGGTAAATTAGGGAATGAACTTGCGCTCCCGGGGGCGGTTCAGCGAAGAGAGGAGGCGTGTTCCGGCGCAAACGTTCCCTGGTGCTATTTTGAAGTTTCAGAAAACAATTCCACCACTGACCAGGAGAAACCTAGTCTAAAGTCAGTGGCGCATTGCACGTTATTCATATGCTATTTTAAGGGTGCATGCTTGGCCATAATCAATGTAGCGAGTGCACAACACACACACACTTTGCTTCTCTCATCTACACAGAAGCAGCAGTTCTCGTTTTTAGAAAACCATACATTATTACAAGGAAAAATATTACCACACGAGGGAAATCATTGTTGTGTTCATGAAGATGTGAAAAAATAGGCATAAATCTAGCTTACACATTTACCCAAATTATTATACACCTGTTTAACCGAAGCTAATTTGGGTGTGTTTCTCCATCCCCAATGTCACTTCTCTGTGTTTTACGGCCCTGACGAGAACGTCGGTCTCCTCGGCTGTGAACCGCTCCTGGCATGTGTCTGGCAAATCCGCCGTTATAATAGCATTCCGCCATGGAACAAGCGCGCCTGCTCTTAAAGGGAATGTGAGATGATGCTCTGATTGGTTTATTTCACGTTACGCCCAAACCACACCTATGAGTAATGAAGCGACTTCAGACCAACCCATGTTAGATTTGCGTCGGGCGCAAGAGTCATTTATCCCGCTGGTATAATAGCAACAGCGCCCGAGACCCGCCCACAAAGTTACTTGCGTTTCAGATCGTTAAAATAGGGCCCAAAATGTTAATTGACATTAAATGTTCCTTTTAGGCCCTGTTCACATTGAATGATTCTATTGTATTTTATTATTAATTAATTGATTGATTGATTGATTGATTAAAGTATTTATGGTTCATGTCCAAAAACGTCATCTTTCAAATTTGTCTCCCGCAGACGAGCCGTGTCTGGGTGATAAGTCGATCTTCTGTCAGATGGAGGTTCTGGCTCGGTACTGCTCCATCCCGGGTTACCAGAAGCTGTGCTGCGAGTCCTGTAACAGGAAGATGGGTTTCTTCAGTACCGTTTCTCCAGATCTGCATCCTCCGTTCTCTTGGCTTCCGGATTTCACCTTCCCGCCTCTGCTCCAGACGAGTCCCGAAACACCTCCACTCGTCCACACCACTAAAGCCAGCCCGAAAGCGGACTCCAGCACTTCTGTCCCGCTCCAGATCCGATCGGAGTCCGTCACCTCTCCTCTACCTCCAGCGCCGAGCGCTCCCGTCACGCGACCCAGCCGGGAACTGGTCGGACTCCAGAACCGGAACGCCACTTTAGACTCGACCCGGAGGAAAAGGAACTCGCCGGTCACATGATCGTCAGTGAATCAGAAACTCAGTTATTGGTTACCTCAGAACGAACCGACATCAACCACAAATCCGCTGCTCTTCCCACAATCCTCTGCTTTACACGTGGAAACGGAAGGAAACGATGAAAGGTGCTGTTATTTAAACCGTCAATGACCTTCAGATGAATCCGTGTTGTTTTGTGTCCTCAGAACTACTAGAATCCGGTCTTTAGTGTGTGTGTGGCTCCAGTACGCCACGTAGATCATAGCAGTGTTACTCTGAGTCTAGTTTACGTACGTTTGCTTTGTAACTCTGACGTAGTTTTGTGATTGATTTATACAGCATTTATTAGTCATTGTTAATGTTAGTTAATAAAAGTGCATTTGCTCATTGTTTGCTCACAGTGCATTTATTAGCTAATGTTAAGATTAATAAGTGCTGTAAAAGCATTGTTCATTGTTAGTTCATGTTAACTAATATTCATATGCTATTTTTAAAGGGATAGTTCGGCCAAAAATGATATTAAACCCATGATTTACTCACCCTCAAGCCGTTCGAGATGCATATGTCAATCATTTTTCAGACAAACACATTTTCAGTTATTTTAGAAAATGTCTTAGATCTTTCAGTGGTTATAATGTCAAGTTATGGGGTCCACCTCCTTCAAGTCCCAAAAATGTGCATGCATCCTTCACAGAAGTAATCCATCCGGCTCCAGGGGGATAAACGAAGGCCTTCTGAGGGTAATCCGTGCGGTTTTGTCGAAAAAATATACATATTTAAAACTTTATAAATGAAAATAACTGGCTTCCGGCAACGGTCGACGCGCGTTCACAGGAGATGGATGCTGGCGTATGATGTAGGACGTAGCGTAGGAAGCGTCGTGACTGTACTCCAGTTCAAACAGATAGGGCTGGGCCAAAAACTCAATATCCTCTTCTCTAATATCAAAATTCTCCGACATTTTCTTTTAAATACACGGTTTTTAAATCGCGGAAATCCTGAGTGGAGTTTTGTTTTGCTCTGCTCTCTGGCTGCGCTGTCGCGTTCGTTCTACGTCACGACGCTTCCTACGCTACGTCCTACGTCATACGCCGGCATCCATCTCCCGTGAACGCGCGTCGACCGTTGCCGGAAGCCAGTAATTTTCATTTATAAAGTTTTAAATATGTATATTTTTACGACAAAACCGCACGGATTACCCTCAGAATGCCTTCGTTTATCCCCCTGGAGCCGGATGGATTACTTCTATGAAGGATGCATGCACATTTTTGGGACTTGAAGGAGGTGGACCCCATAACGCGACATTATAACCACTGAAAGATCTAAGACATTTTCTAAAATAACTGAAAATGTGTTCGTCTGAAAAATGATTGACATATGCATCTCGAACGGCTTGAGGGTGAGTAAACCATGGGTTTAATATCATTTTTGGCCGAACTATCCCTTTAAGTCTATAGTATATACTGAGCGTATGCTGTATCCTTACAACAGGGTTGTTATTGTTAACTAGAACTATTAAAACCCGTTTTGAGTAATTAAAATATATATATATATATATATAAATATAAGATTTTTCATTTTTAACTTAAAACTGCTGTCTTGCTAACTACCTAAAACAAGTTTAAGTTGAAATACTAAAATCACTAAAACTGAAATAAAAATTTATTTGAGCTGAATAGAAATGCTTTATTGAAAAAAAGTAATAAAAATGGCAAAAGCACTTGACAAAATTACTAAAATTGACATTCTAATTCTTATAATCTTATACTATATTAGTATACATAATCCTAAAACAACTCTAGCTATTATTCTAATCTGTGCATTTCTTATTACTTTAATGCATTCTACTGAAGTGTTACAAAGCAAGTGTACTCGTCGTTCTAGACGTCTCTGGTGCTCCTGTCTGATGTTAACAAACTCACCTGTGAAACAACCCCAGCCACCTCTAATGCATGACCTGCCGTTCGTCCGTGTTTGTTTGAGCTAGCTTTGAAAGCGTTGTGATGTTTTCTGGTGGTTTTGTATATATTGTACATAAGTTGGTTTGAGGACGGATGCGAGAGCGTCCAGAGCTCATGACAGCGTCTCTCTCATGTGGTTTCACCTAATTTCTGTATTGTATAGTACTTGTATATACGTGAATGAGAGCTTTAAGTGTTAATATTTATTAAATTTTTAAGTTGTAGGATGATGAAATACATGAAAATATACACATTGAGAAGAAAACTGGAGTTTTGATTTTGTCTGGTTATAGACTTGCTTTTGTTCCATATTCAGATTTTTCACAACATTTGATTCACTATGGTAAGTCTATTATAAGTGTTGATATTTTAGACCTGTCAGGATGTGTGTGTGTGTGTGTGTGTGTATGTGTGTACTTGTACAACTATCTTTGTGAGGACCAGTTTGAGTTTTAGAGCATTGGAGTGAGGACAAAGAGAGTAAAGAAAGGACATTTGGGCAGGTCCTCTCTCTCTGAGAGCCTTTAAAGGCCTGTTTGAGGGTCAAGACTTGGTTTTAGGGATCAGGTTATAATGAGGTTAAGGGTCGGTTTAGGGTCAGGGGTCGGGTTAGGCACTTAGTTGTGATGGGTAAGGTTAGGGGAAGCGGCTAGAGATTGCATTGTGTCAATGAATGTCCTCATAAAGATAGATGTACAAGAGTGTGTGTGTGTGTGTGTGTGTGTGTGTGTGTGTGTGTGTGTGTGTGTGTGTGTGGAGCTGCTGAATCTCAGGAGAATCACCCGAACAGAGGAGAGTCTTCTGGAGAAAGAGAACGAGACAGAGCTCGTAATAAAACAAGAATCAACATAGGTTTGGCTTTTCAGAGATGACGAGAACTGAGGGATTAGAAATGTTGTAAAGCGACGCAGAGATGAATGTGTTTTATTACTCAACAGGAGAGTAAGGAGTTTTATTAAAGAGATAAGTATCTCTCTAACAGAGTTCACTGTAAAGCTTTATCTATTGTGAAGAATCATATTCATCCGCTGAGACTAAGCACAGCCACAACTTATCCGTGTGCAGTTTGAGGGCCAGAAGTTATAGTGTGCCTTTAAGTGGATAACATACACACTGAAGGAATATCATGTTTGCAATGTATTAATGTGACATGAAACAAACTTCAGTGCTGATATCTGAGATTTATATTTAATTTCCCTTCAGCAAACAATATGACTTAAGAAAAACACTTGCATCAAACATTTTTAAATCTTTATTAACCGAGAATTTGTCAGATTTGTACCTATTATTAAAACAAAAATTCATGAAATCATGATGTATTTTTAAAATGGCGTATACCAGCAAATTCATGTTTAATGCAACAGCTGATCTGAACCCGTTTTGATTCATTATGATAGGTGGAGGGGAGAAATTAAAAAGTCAGATCGCACATGAATGCGAGGAAACAAATCAATCTCCACCCGTCCCTTGCAGAAACTGAAGATGTTGCATAGCTGTGTGTACAGCAAGTGGAATATAGAATTTTTGTGTGTGTGTGTGTGTGTGTGTGCATTGATTTTAACTTTTTAAGTGCATCATAACGTAAGCCAGCAGAGCTCAGAGACCAGCTCGAGAATTTAGTTAATAATTTATGACACACATACATTATTGACAATAGAGAACTTTTTCTGTTTAGCCCTGGCGAACATCCAGTTTTAAAAACATTTGTATATTTTAAACTTTCATGCGATTTGAGTTAGTCGTGCATATTTATTTGAGAATGCAAATGTAAAAAATGCCAAATCAATAGTGCACCTAAAAATGCTGCATATTTGACTTGTGATCACAAGCGCGAAGATTTTTCCTTAATTTGTGTGACAGGAGGGAAAATTACGACAAATTTTGCTTTTCTGCAAAAACTTACTGCTTTTAGTTTCTCTAAAAAAAATAAAGTGCTAAAATCCTCGAGTGTCTGATAAGTTCAGACATCATTATATTGTGGATTTGAGGCATGTCTAAGGTCTTTTCAGTGTATTGAATGGAGTCATTGTCCTCTACTGATGTTCTTGAGTCATTCTCCTGCTCTCTAAAAGCTATTCTGCTGATTCTCAGAGACTATTAAAGATAAATGTTCACTCCTCTACCTCTTCCAATATGCCATTAGTCCCTTTGAAGTGTCAAATCCACAGTGAATTCACACTGGGTCTGTCAAACTGACGTGAGATTAACATCCATCTGCTAATGTCACAGATGTGTGAGTGCTGACTGATAACAAGGTTACAGGAATAGTTCACCTAAAACGATTCAGTTATTAATCACCTCCTCCACTGGTTGAGTGGTTTCCTCCACTATGATTTTGTGAAGCATTAACAAGAGACACAACGGTAGTGTGGCACTGTGAAAAATATTTTAATTTCCATTGCATATGGTCAAATCAATTTCACAAGTTGCCGATTTTCATCTTCGATAACTTCCATGAGTTTGGTACTGTTCGTCTGCTGTACAGTCGTGATCTGAGGTGTATGTTGCATGTCTGTCTTCCTATATCGTCAGTGTTGAAGCCTGACAGAAGCTTCAGCGTCTCTCATCTCCTGTGTTCTGGGTTTTGTGCGGTCAGGTGGAGACGCAGGTGTTTAGTGAAGTCCGCTTGTGCTCGAGGAAGAGCCTTGTTCACTAGCGACTGTGGCAGCCAACCCTGAAAATACAAGCACACATTGGACACATCTGATACACTTCAACACAATACTGAAGACTGTTGGCAATAAAACCCGATTAACATCAACGTGCGCAAAGGTGGAAGAGAAGATGCATTATTGATGACTTTAATGCTGCTCAAATCTGTGTAAAGCCTGACTAAGTTATGTCTAACAAAGTACAGTATAATTGCTGTGTAAATGCATTTATGGCATCTTTGAGCAGCATTGAACAGTCTTTGTAAAGACACCTAAATGCCATTTCAGAAGCGCTTCTGTGCCACTTTGCAGTGTAAATTTGCCACAAGTGTATGTAAATAGCCTATAAAGTTTAGGGCTGCAATATTACGAAAAAAAATCATTATTGTCGATTTTGTAATGATTATTAATGTTGAATAAAATACGTAAAAAAAAAATGTTGTGTGTGGGGAAACGACATGTCATATAGACAAAACAAGCTGAATCGTTTATAAATTATGGCTATTTTAGTAGCATGAAAAACAAAACGGTTATTCAAGCTTAGGAAAAAAAAATATTTACAGAAAGTGAGCAAATAAAGTGCAATAATTAGTGCAAAATTAATCTCTGGCATCGTATCTGCGCTTTCTCATTGACGAGAGAACTTGAAACAGTGCAGATTCAAAGGTTTTCAGCGGTGAGTAATCTAAAGGCCTGTGATTGGCCACTGCATTCATAAACTCAACAGAAACGTATGTGATTGGTTATAATGCGTAATGCTGAAAAACAAATGTGATGCAACGTTGACAGATCTAAATGCGATGCCGAAACAGATTCATTTTTTTCGTTTTGCACCATTATCTGATCTTTTTGTTCATTTTAGTGGCGTTTTTTGCCCCAAGCCCCCGTTCATTTCCGAGCCTGTAATTCACACACGTGTTTTGTACCTTGACATCCATGTTGAGCAGCCAGATGAAGCGAGTCCGGTCTGGATGATCCTGAAGCGGCTGTAGGATGATGCAGGTGGGTCCGTCTTCAGCCCTAAACCACAAACACTCACAGAATGACTGAGAGAAAACACTTTCAGATTGTGTCCTGTTATAGTGACTCCAAATTAGAATTTACATAAAAGGAACTGTTATAATCTCTCATCGACCCAAACCCGTATTGAACAAATATCATTGAACAAAACATAATATCATCTGAAGTCGCATATGGGCTTTGTGCGACAAACAGACCCAAATGTGTATGAAAACAAAACCATTGCTTTTTCATGCGCTGGTCAATTATGAGATTTTGCTTTAATGTCTTCTTTTGGACAGAAAATATCCAAAATATGCATTTAAGTATTTATGTTATTTTATTACACTATCTGTTTGAATCTGCACTTTCAGCAGCTTTAAATACAACAAACTTTACAGTTTTATTCTTATTTATATTCTGAAGGTTTTTACCAAGGGGTTTGTTCATACATCATTTGGCTGATCTTATACAGTAGTCAAGTCAAGTCAAGTCAAGTCAAGTATATTTGTATAGCGCTTTTCACAATACAGATTGTATCAAAGCAGCTTCACAGTATTAAGTTAAAATAATACAACAAAGTTTGTTTCAAGAGGAATTTATTGATTGATAAAATTAAATTAAATATCCCCAAAATATCCCCAACTGAGCAAGCCAAAGGCTATACACTAGTCAACATTTGAAGTGGATCAAAAAAGTTAATCAAAGTTGTCATAAGACAAGAATGGGTATTGTTAAAAATTCATGTATAACTTTGATGAAAGGTCAAATGTTGACTAGTGTATATATTTTATTCCTCAAAAAATTGTTTGGACTGTTGACTGTATTTTATGATTAAAGAGATTTCAATCTTAAACTCTAATATATCAACAAAATGAAAAACAGCTTTTTCCAATGTTCAGATGGGTGTTTTGGAAATGTATGCAAATGTGAGCAAATATGCAGTAAAGCCTCATTTGCATACTCAAACATAACATTTCTGAAAACTTTGTTTTTGTACCAATTCACCTGCGGTGTCTTGCCTTAAAAAAAACGTTGAAAAAAAACATAAAAAAATGTTATAGCGTTGAAATCGTTTTGCAGGGAAACAGAAGCTCAGACATTTCGTCTAAAATGTGATTTGCATTTTAAAGAAGACGTCACGTGTTATTGGAACGACCCAGACAGCAACATAGTGTCGGCTCAGATCTGGCCCACATCCGGAAAGTGTGCAATCCACGTGTACCAGATGTGGGCCGGATCTGGGCCGACACTATGTTGCTGTCTGGGGAGGGGGAGTAAATGAATTACTTTAAATTTATAATCACTTTTTGGCAAAGGCATAATTGAATGAACCCTTTCTGATGTGCGCTACATTTACCTGACAAACCCCGGCTGAGGCGGCAGGGACTCGAACTGCGTCGCGGCTCCGCCCAAATACACACGTGACTCGCTCTTCGACGAATGTCTGACGCTCAGGAAGTCCCGCTGGCCAATCAGGTTTCCCGCTGTTTCTGCCGACACCTCGTGTGTGACCATGGTGTTCCTCCCCACATGCTTCAGAACCTGCGAAGTAAATGTGTTAGTTTAATGGTGCGTTTAAGTCCTTCTGGGAAGTTCCTATTTACAAGTTGCAAAGTCTTATGGTGCGTCTTATTTACGAGTTGAGCACACATCCCACTATGTCGTAAATACGAGTGGGAAGCTCAGGATTTTCTTTAAGCCCCGATCTTTACGAGTTGTGGGCGTGACAGTGAGAAACATGGTGGAATACCACAATACATAAAGCTGCAGTTGTTAGTTTTTCCTCTTTGTCGCCATCTCTGTTCGGAATCTGCTATTGCAGTTATTCGTGGAATGATCAGCTGTACGTGGGTTGTGCCTCGGCTCGGCACAGCGTGGATGAATCCGATGTTTTGAGGAGAACGTGTGTCTGTCAGTCGCCGCCGGTGTGGATCCTGGCATTCACAATCACAGATTCTACTTTTGGGATGTATGGCAAACATAAGAATTTTCACCGGAAAATGTGAAAATCTGTACAAGTAACATCCACATTTGTTCTGAGCAACTAAGAGAAAAAAGCATTGCAGTAAATCACACTGATTAAATCCAACGATCGCTCATCATATCATGTCAAACCGTGCAAATTATACTTAGTTCTCAGATTGTTAATGTTAACATCATCAGCATTGCGTGACATTTAATGCCCTTCTGATATTATCCTTGTGTTCGCATGAGCCGGTGTCAGTTTCTTCTGTTCTGTAGCCGCTCCGAAGTCCGAAGTCTTTCGTGTTTTACTGCGGGTGAATCTCCAGCTGGTGATCGTCGTTTGAACCTTTCTGGATCCGCCATCAAATTGCTCAGTGTAATTATATCCAGTGCTGAGAGAAAAGGCTATAAATCTCCAGCATCCTCACACTCATCGCCGACTAGCCCAGACTCTTCTTTATGTGGACAGATGTGACTTTATGTGGACAGATGTGACGGAACGACGCAAAGACATGCTCGAATTTCCCACAGAAATCCACCAGTCCCACTGGAGTTAAAAACATGATTACAAGCGTACCGGTTTGAGTCGAGCTATGGCAAGCAGAGAGTGTTGAACACTGGCTGGTTATGCACTTGCTCAAACATTTAGTTTGGATAATTTTTAACCCCAAAAAGTTACGGACTGCAGCTTTAAAGGTATTTAGTAGTGGTATTGCTAGACTTTTCTATTTACAGCGAAGTAAGCTAACTGACTACACAGAATATGATGGCATTATACTATAACAATACAATATGTAACAATAGCGTTTTGCAACGTGGCTTCATAAATTAATTAAAAACACCAAAACAAAACAAAAAGCAAAGTACACCTGATGCACATTTCTTCGTTCTTCATTTTATAGAACTAGAGTTTAAGAACCTCGCTGTATTTTTGTGTAATACGAACTTCCCAGGAGGACTTGAACGCACCATTAATTACGACAAGTCACTTTAGCCGGAGCAAGATGTAGATAAAGCTTTTCTACAATATGCTTCTACAAAATTATGAATATTTCGTCCCCATATTTTCTCACTGACATGCCACATATTTAAAGGGGTGGTATAATGCCCTTTTCACAAGATGTGAAATAAGTCTCTGATGTCCCCAGAGTGTGTGTGTTAAGTTTTAGCTCAAAATACCCCACAGATATTTGTATAGCATGTTAAAAGTGTCACTTTTTGAGGGTGAGCAAAAACTTTTTTTTTGCCTGTCCCTTTAAATGCAAATGAGCTGCTGCTCCCAGCACAGGGGGCGGAGCACACACACGTTTAGCCTTTTATGTTCAAACCGGAGTCAGACAATAATGAAGAGACTCAAGAACATGTAGACAATATTTCTGAATGGTTAGTTGATGAATTTATGTAGCTGATGTGTAGTTATCTTCTAGTCATTGATTAGCATATTCTGTCATGATAATCTATAAATTGCGTTCCCGGGGGCGGGGTTTATGTACATTTTTGGGTTTGTGAGGTCACTAACCCGTGAGTAAGCTTGTGTAGTCTCTACCAGCCGTTTGTTGTAGTCCTTAAAAAACAATTTCTTTAAAAGCAAATATCTCTCTTTGCTTTGAACTTTGAGCGTCGTAACTTTGCAGATGTTGTTTATGCTCAAACAGCAACATTACACACTAACTAAAGTTAGAAAAGTCAAATCATAATCAACCACCCCTTTAAAGAAAGTTCTGAGTTTCCCACACTTACGACTTAGTAAGTCAAGCACATGTGGGAAGGCATTCATTGTTACGACTGTTTTGCACATTGAAAAAAACATCTTACTCGGATGCGTCTAATGTTGGGGTTCCACTCGTGCATCTCCTCCACTCGGACGAACAAGATGTCGTGAAGTTCCTCAGGAGACGCATCCAGTTCGGCTTCCAGGCGGAAAACCTTCCGGTTTCCCATGAGAACTTTGCTATAGATCACGTCTCCGTTCTTCTACAGAGAAAAGACATCCATCGTTCACTGTGAGAACATGTTCTGGCGAACTGCACACCAGGAAAATGTTTAAATTCAAAGACAATCACCTCGGCCATCTCAGGTGTCCATCCATCCTTGGACTCCACGATCTCTAGAGCTTCATTCAGGGCTTCTTCTCCTCGTCTCAGATAAAACAAGTCCTCATCGGCCAATGCAGTCGTCCTCTGCTCTGCTGGGTCTGTCTCTGATGACATTCAGTGAGAAAAGAAATTATGCAAAAGGAAGAATGCATGTTTCAGATTCTGCACTGTTAGTGAGTGATCGGATGCAAGTAAATGAGTGACAGTCAGATTGTCTTGAAGATGAAACATTCTAAACATGTAGTTCTTATTCTTTCAGCAAATTGTTTAAATTATAAATAAATTAGATTTAAGTAAAAACTACAGTTCAAATGTTTGGGATGAGTATGATTTTTGTTTTGAAAGTAACATATTTTTATTTAGCAAGGATGCATTAAAGTGATCAAAAGTGACAGGAAAGACATTTATAATGTTACAAAAGATTTAAAAAAAACCTTTCTATTCATCAAAGAATCCTGAAAAACGGATTGTGTCACAGTTTCCACAAAAATATTGTTCAAAACTGACAATTAATAGTATTAAAAATGTTTTCTATTTCAAATAAGTGCTATTCTTTTGAACTTTTTATTTATCAAAGAATTGAAAATTATAAAATAAAATAATACAAAATTAAGCACAACTGTTTTCAACACTGATAATAATCATAAATGTTTCTTCACCTGCAAATAATCACATTATACTGATTTCTGAAGGATCATGTGACACTGAAGACTGGAGTAAATTCAGCTTTGATCACAGGAATAAATTACAGCTTACAATATATTAAAACAGCTATTATAAATTGTAAAAATATTTCATTTTGTAAAAATAATTTCTGACCAGATAAATATGCAGCCTTTGTGCAGCAGAAGAGACTTCATTTAAAACCTTTGAACAGTTAGTTTGTTTTGAGAATTGTACTCATCTTTAGACATCTGCTAGAATACTGTAAGGTAAATGAATGCACACTCACTCTCCTCCTCCTGGTGTCGAGTCCATCTCGACGGGCTCCATGCGGGACGGCTCATTTGTCCCCGGCTCTGCAAGCGAACGGAGATCTCCTGCCCGAACGCTGCGAGAGCTGCACGCTGCAGACCTGCAGGACACAAACACACACTCAATGCATTTATGCATTTGACAGACGCTTTTATCCAAAGCGACTTACATTGCATTTCAAGATACAGAGTTACATTCTTATCAGTTCTTGCTTTCCCTGGGAATCGAACCCATGACCTTGGCGTTGCATGCGCCAACGCTCTACTGTTTGAGCTACAGGAAAGGGTTTCGCTTTATTTTGATGGTCCCTTTTACACATTTATGTCTACTATCTCTCATCTCTCATAGAGTGTTAGTAGAGTATAAATACACTGGTAGGGTTAGGGTTAGAATAAGTTGACGTAGTTGCAAAGTTACTTATAGTCAGTATAATGTCTGATGGGGAACATCACAATATAGAGTTAGCAGATATTAAACAGACAGTCTACTAATACTCTACTAATGCTGTAATGACAGTTGGTTGACCTGTAGTTGCAAAGGACCATCAAAATAAAGTGTTACCCAGGAAAGTGTTGCTAAACAGTAAAACACAGCACAGAGAAACTCATGCACACGATGAGGTCCAGTACCTGCCATGCTTCGTACATGTGGATAAGAGATCCCACAGCAGAGCTTCAGGACGGCCCGCTGCATGTTCACTTGGTCCTGCTGAGATGGCGGAGAGGAGGAGGACGACACACAGCTTTATAGAGCCGGTGAAGGACACAGCACAAGATAACGGCTACAGTTACAAGATAGGATTCGGTTCAGTCAAGGCCACATTCGAGATGAAGAAGAATTCAGGTTTTCACTGTTAGAAGTGGAACCTCCTATAGCTGACAGGAACAGTTCAGTCAGAAATCACAAATCTGTCACGGTCATGTCTTTACAAGTCTTTTGAAGTTAATAGCTATCTGTTAAAGTTCAGATAGAAATTTTAATTAGTTAGTCAGTTGGTTGGTTGGTTGGTAACACTTTACAATAAGGTCTCATTTGTTACCATTAATTGGTTGTTTTGTTTGGTAACACTTTACAATATTTTAGTTTGTTGGTTGATTAGTTGGTTAGCTGTTTGGTAACACTTTACAATAAGTTAGTTAGTTGGTTAGTTGTTTGGTAACACTTTACAATATTTGAGTTTGTTGGTTGGTTAGTTGGTTGGTTGGTTAGTTGGTTAGCTGTTTGGTAACACTTTACAATAAGTTGGTTGGTTGGTTGGTTGGTTAGCTGTTTGGTAACACTTTACAATAAGTTGGTTGGTTGGTTAGCTGTTTGGTAACACTTTACAATAAGTTAGTTAGTTGGTTAGTTGGTTGGTTGGTTGGTTGGTTAGTTGGTTGTAAAGTGTTACCAAACAGCTGTTTGGTAACACTTTACAATAAGTTGGTTGGTTGATTGGTTGGTTAGCTGTTTGGTAACACTTTACAATAAGTTGGTTGGTTGATTGGTTGGTTAGCTGTTTGGTAACACTTTACAATAAGTTAGTTAGTTGGTTGGTTGGTTGGTTAGTTGGTTAGCTGTTTGGTAACACTTTACAATAAGTTAGTTAGTTGGTTAGTTGTTTGGTAACACTTTACAATATTTGAGTTTGTTGGTTGGTTAGTTGGTTGGTTGGTTGGTTGGTTGGTTAGTTGGTTAGCTGTTTGGTAACACTTTACAATAAGTTGGTTGGTTGGTTAGTTGGTTGGTTAGCTGTTTGGTAACATTTTACAATAAGTTGGTTGGTTGGTTGGTTGGTTAGCTGTTTGGTAACACTTTACAATAAGTTGTTTGGTTGGTTGGTTGGTTGGTTGATTGGTTGGTTGGATGGTTGGTTGGTTGATTGGTTGGTTGGTTGGATGGTTGGTTGGTTGGTTAGCTGTTTGGTAACACTTTACAATAAGTTGGTTGGTTGGTTGGTTGGTTGGTTAGCTGTTTGGTAACACTACAATAAGTTGGTTGGTTGGTTAGCTGTTTGGTAACACTTTACAATAAGTTGGTTGGTTGGTTAGCTGTTTGGTAACACTTTACAATAAGTTGGTTGGTTGGTTGGTTGGTTGGTTGATTGGTTGGTTAGCTGTTTGGTAACACTTTACAATAAGTTAGTTAGTTGGTTGCTTGGTTGGTTAGTTGGTTGGTTAGTTGGTTAGCTGTTTGGTAACACTTTACAATATTTGTGCTAGTTAGTTAGTTAGTTAGTTAGTTAGTTAGTTAGTTAGTGAGTAACACTTTACAACAATTTTAGTTAGTTAGTTAGTTATCATGAACTAACAATGATCAATACTACAGCATTTATTGATCTTAATGTATAGTTTCAGCATTTACTAGCGCAAAAAAGACAACAACACAATTTTGTCACATGTCTTTCCAAGTATTTTAAAGTCAGTTAATTGTTAACTGAAGTCAGAAATTGTGTTTAGTCAGTCAGTGATTTTGTAGTTTGTAACCCTTTACAATAAGGTCTCATTTGTTACCATATATTAGACATTAGTTAACATTAACTAATAATGATCAATTCTTCTACAGCATGTATTAACCTTGGTCAATGTTTATTTCAGCATTTACTAATACATATTACTTTTACATTCAAATCAAAAGTTGTATATGTAACATCAGTTAATGCACTGTGAACTAAAATGAACAAACACCATTTAATCAGCATTAACGAATGTTAATAAATGTGAAACACATATTCATGTTAGTTAGTGCATTAAATAATGACAACAAATGAGACTTTGCTGTAAAGTGTTAGCATTTGTTTTCATTTCTGATTCTCCAAAACACCATCAGAAGATTATTTATTCATATTTACAAATCTTTTTTTCTCGCCAAGGTGTTTAAAGCTTTAATATTCCCCAGTATCTAGAAATGAGAGATCAGCAGAACGACCCTAACACTGACCTTAACCTCTGTTAAACCCTGAGAGAAACCTTCACCCCGAATAACATCCACATCTCTGCATGCCAGCAGCAGAAGCACATCCAGCACGACACACACATTCACCTCATGTTGAACATGCAGGATTTCTCTAATCTGTTTGCATTGAGAAACATCCTGCAACAGATGCGCCGAAACACTGCGATTGAAGCGTTTACCTCAGCCTGGGGTGTAGAATTAAAGCCTTTTCTCATTTTCATGCCTGAAATCATCAGTTAGGCAGAATGAATTCAGTCTAGAAAAAAACAAAAACATTATGCACATGAGGTCTATCACAGAAGAGAAATTACTTCTTTTTTTTTTTCTTTTTTTTTATGACTACATATATTTTAATTTATATTTTCCTGATGCCGTTCAGTCTGTCCTGAGGGTCAGAAGAACCGCAGAAAACTCCAGCTCAGAGGATAATATTAGTATTTTTAATGGGTTTGACTTCATATTCATGAAAGTCGGCTTTCCTGTAGCTCAGTGATAAGAGCATTGCGTTAACAACGCAAGCTTGTGGGTTCGATCCCAGGGGATTGCACATGCCTACCGTATGTATAAATGTATAGGATAATGCAATGTAAGTCGCTTTGGATGAATTAGTTTCATAATTGAAGTTTGCAACATCGACACTACAGTATGTAGTTGATCTGAATTGAATCAGCATTGAACTGAATAATGTCACTTGGATAATTGATGAACTTGTTATTTTCCTGTTTATTACACAAAGCTGCTTTTGTGACTCTCTGTATTAAAGCACTGTAGAAATAAATGACGGCTTTCACAGTTTTAATGTCGACATGAATTATAAGTGTAATTGTGAGTGATTTATGTGACGACAATCTCACACACTACTGCTAAAATCATCATTAAAAATAGTTTTTATTTATCAAAACCAGTTTAAGCAGTGAGTTATTCATTCTGAAAACAGCTTTTCATCCAAACACACTTCTGAACGACTCTTCTGCTCGATGTCATCTAGATCAGATGAGCCATTGAATGATGCTAATCAATAGTCAGAAAGCTGTTCAGAGTAGCGAACACACGCAGGTTCACAGTCCATTTCTTTTGGATAAAGTCGAGTCACTTTATAGAAGTAAAATGGATTGTGAATGTTGTTTTTTGTTGAAGGTTTTGCTTCTGTTGATCTGCTGATGACAGATACACTACATTTGGCTGGTTTGGTAACTATTCAATGGTATGCAAATAATTCTGCAACTGCAAACAAAACGTGCAGTCTTGCATTCGTTTAAAACTGACTTTGTGAATGACCAGCATGCATCAAGTACATGATATTTTGTGTCATATGCGTGGAGTGATTGAAGTTCATCTGTCTGAGCGTGATGAATTCAGCAGCACATTGAAACTCCCTCTCTCACAGTCTCTCGTGTCAGAAAACCAATTACATTTCATCCAGCATGCAGTGAGTTTGAGAAATGTGGCATAAAACACTTATTAGACCAGCGAAATTCACCAAACAAACACTTTGTAGGACTTACATTGCAGTATGAATAGATTATGTATATATTAATATATTATTTGCACTAAAAAAAAGGCCCAAAGTACATTTAATATATTTTATTTCATGTCAAATTTTCATGCATTTGCAATGCACTCAAAAATGCACTTAATGCATGTCAAATATTCATCATTTGGATTACAGTTTTAACAAACTAACTAATCAGCTTTATGTGATGCATATTTGTCTGTCATACATGAAAGAAAGACCATGTTCATACTTTTTAACAAAAAAAAAAGTTTTCTTAATGAACAGATTTATGCTGATTTTAAGCAATTTGAAAAAATGATTATTTAAATAGAATGAAATAAAAGCAAATAGTTAATATGTCATGATTTTTTGAGTGCAGAAATCTGATCTGACCCGTTTCATTAATGCATTATTGACAGATATGCATCACATTAGTTTGTCTACATTTTTTATTTGCTATTCAAACACTTTTCATCTTCATTAAGCCCTAAATATTTAAGTAAAGTAAGAGAAAATATGAAATAAAGCTACTGAACATGATGATCATGAATCAGTCAGTAAATGTTTTTTTGCAAGAATTTATCAACCGAATGCAGCATTTTACGTCAAATTACTGCCTAAATGTCATATTACTTATGAAGAAAGATCTCTAAAATCTGAACGCATCCCATTGCCTTTTGAACCTTTCACAACACTTCTGCATTTATAATGCTTGCTTTTACCCTTCTGAGCTTCTCAGCAAGAGTTTCTGGATCTTTCTGCTGCACAACTGCAAGTGTGTGTGTGTGGTTTAGTGAGTGTGACGTCATTAAGAGCTCTAACTCGTCTGATTTATCTGAGATGTGCCCGTTCCGCCTGCTAATGCATGGCAGGAAAAATGGCTTTCTCTTACATTCTCTCTGAAGCAAAATACATCAATGAGTCGAAGCGCTGCATTAGAGTCCCTGCGTTTGTCCTCACTGACCTCAGACCAGTGGCTGTCGTGTCTAGACCAGTGAAATCACTCAAGAACTCAGGAAGCCTCAAAGTCTTCTGTGGTCCAGGATTTCTGCAGTGAAATCATCATCATCGTCATCATCATCATCATCATCAGTCACCTATCGAGCCTCTGTGACGGTTTAAATCTCAGCTGATACATGAAGTCATGAGAACACAAAGGTCACAGGTCAATCACCTACACACTAATAAGAGTGTGTTTACAATCCAACAACTAGAACGCATCGCTGTTGAACTTCTTTATCCTGCAGTGAGGGCTAATTATAATGATCAATAGTTACAGGTTATAGTTTGTGAATGAGATGATCTCGAAACCATAGTACAGGCCAAAAGTTTGGACACATTACTATTTTTAATGTTTTTGAAAGAAGTTTCTTCTGCTCATCAAGCCTGCATTTATTTGATCAAAAATACAGAAAAAAAGGTAATATTGTGATATATTATTACAATTTAAAATAATTGGTTTTCAATTTCAATATACTTTAAAAAATAATTTATTTCTGTGATGCAAAGCTGAATTTTCAGGATCATTACTCCAGTCTATCACATGATCCTTTAGAAATCATTCTAATATTCTGATTTATTATGAGTGTTGGACACAGTTCTGCTGCCTAATATATTTGATGAATAAAAGGTTAAAAAGAACTGCATCTATTCAAAATAAAAAAATATTTTCTAATAATATAAATCTTCTTTACTATCACTTTTTATCAATTTAACACATCCTTGCTGAATAAAAGTATTGATTTATTTCAAAAAAAGAAAGAAAAAAATGACTGACCCCAAATGACTGACCAGTAGTGGATATTGCTGTTACAAAATATTTCTATTTTTAAAACATTTGCTTCTTTTTTTATTTTTTTTTTACTTTTTATTCATTTTTTATTATGAAAAAAATATTAAGCAGCAGAACTGTTTCCAACTTTGATAATGAATCATAATATTAGAATGATTTCTAAAGGATTATGTGATAGACTGATTAATGATCCTGAAAATTCAGCTTTGCATCACAGAAATAAATGATAATTTAAAGTATAATAAATTGAAAACCAATTATTTTAAATTGTAATAATATTTCACAATATTACATTTTTTTTTCTGTATTTTTGATCAAATAAATGCAGGCTTGATGAGCAGAAGAAACTTCTTTCAAAAACATTAAAAATAGTAATGTGTCCAAACGTTTGGCCTGTACTGTAGTTTAGATACATTTCCAGAACACAAATCTGAACACTGAATAAATTCAGGTTTAAAGTTCTTGACGTATTCAAGGTTTTTATAGGAGCTTCTCTGTTCTCACTCCATCTGTCAACAGACTATCATTTTCACCATGTGTTTAGGAATATAACGTCATATAAATCAGTCAAAAGGCAAATGAACAAAGTGCTCTGTATAATCCTTTAGAATATAGAATAAAAGTGTGAAGTTTGTTGCATGTAAAGTGGAGATTTCTGACATTCTCTCTGGATCTACTGCTCAACTCAACGACTGCTTCGAATGATATATTTATCTACTTTGTTCAGCTCAGAACGCGTGGTAAACTAATGCAGTTTCATAAGTGCTAAATGCACCACATGAGACTCTCGAGTAATCGGTCGACCCTTCACACACTGCAGGAAGCCTATATCTGACCTCTTCAAGCTCTTACATGAGCGGACCAAAGACAGAAGTTCGTTAGTTTCTATTCAGCAACTGATTAAAGGGCTCATATATTTCTGCAGTACTTTTGTCACTTTTTCCACATTTATAATGTTATTTACTTTGCGTGCGTGTGTGTGTGTGCGTGTGTGCGTGCGTGCGTGTGTGTGTGCATGTGTGTGTCTAACTAACTCTAACCCTACAATTAAACAGGCTATATTTATTCATGCATGAACTGAAGGTTAAATAAGTTTTTATGCTCCATCCTTTAATATCAGTGTGAATAATTTGTGAAGTTGCATGATGACAGACTCATAAATCAATCAGCACTGAAATGCATCACTCAATAATATTGCATCTATTATTATTATTATGTTGAGTTTTCAATCACCCAGTAGACATCAATGGCATGTAAACGCATCGTTTAGGCTCATTTTGAACGGCAGAAGTGGTTCTGACAGTTACAGCATGTTTTCGATATCTTTTGTTCTCCAATGATCAAGGAGGATCAGATTCGCTTGGCTCTATTAAGCACTTTTGCACAGAAACGCTCACGAAGAAGCTGCTTCTGTAGAGTGGATGCGGGTCGTGGAGGTCATTCGTGAAGTGACCTCTAATGTCAGGACACACTAGAGGTCAGATGTCACTCGAGCGCTCTGAGAGCAGCTGTGTGTGCGCGTGCTGAAGACACTGAAGTGTGTATCTCTCTGTTATCAGCGAGCAGGTGTCCTTGAGCGAGGAGGAATGACGCTGAGACTGAACTTCACCTGCTGACCACATGCTCAAACACTGGCTGCGCTCCAAACACACGGCCCGGTTAACCTTAGTTCTGTGCAGGTTTTTAAAACGTTTCAACGGTTCTTTTTTCTTGTTGTAAACATTCCATTCCATCACTCTTCAAACATTAATGCAAACGTTACTTTTGAATGTTCTCTGAACGTTCCGAAACAAGTTGTTACATTTAAAAAAATGTCAGAGGAATGTCCAACTGTAATGTTTCAGAAAAAACAACAACATTCCATTAATGATGTATAACTAATGTTTTTGTGCTAATGTTTTAAGAACATTATTAAAGACCAGATAACTTTACATTCTATTTACTTGTGGAAAAAACTTGCCAAAATGTTAGTCAAAGCTCCATGTTAGCGGAGTAGATATAAGACATATGTAATTTGTTGCTTATTACAGCAGTATTTATCTAGTAAAAAGCAATGGGAGCCCAATTGAAAGTGACTGTATTAAATTACCTTAAAATAATGTTTCCAAAATCGTTTCAGTGGTTCATCAACTCGTGACAGGGTGAACGGCACTTCTGGATTCGCTTTGCGGCCCTCTATCGGCTATAACCACACTATGCAAGTTTGCCTAACCGTGTTTCTGTAGTTCGAATGAGACATAAGAAAACTACAAATCTGACTTGCCTCTGACTCTTAACCTTGACTATTGAAGACTATAAGAAATTAAACCTATAGCTACTTTAATACACATCTTGACCGATTCTTTAGTGTACATTCTTTGAAATAAAACAAAATAAATGTCACATTGTGACTATTTACTTATATTACGTTTTGTCGTATGTGAAGCATTTTTTAGTGGATAATATAAAAAAATATATAAAATGAATAAAATAAAAAATGCCTTAACACTGTGACTATTTACTTTAATGCACATTTTGTTGTATGTGAAACATTCTTTAGTGTACAAATCAAAATAATATTTCCTTTAATAACTAAAAAAAATATGCCGTTTTTTTAATTTCCTGAAAAATAATGGTTTTGGAGATGCGAGGATTCCGCCCGACAACCAGTAGTTAATACAATTATATTATATAATTGTATTAACTACTGGTTAGATTTTAGAAAGGCGGCATCATCTACAACAGAGGCCTAACACTACAACACCAGTATTTTCCTGCTGTGAACACATTATATGACGTCAACCGGAACGGAAAGCCATTTCAGAGCTAATCCAGCCAGAGAGTTGTTGCATTCCAATGAAAGACTTTTCTTTGGAATAACATGCAAAATAAAGTATGTAAATTGATTTCATGTTCACATTCCGATGAACATCTTTTCCACATTCCATCACCAATTTTACATTTATCATTCTTTGAGAGAGAGTCAAATATCAAGCAGCAATTATAGAGCGTTTCACATGCACATATTACTGTCGAAACTGTCAGATTTAATCTCTGAGATCTTGAACTCGGTTCCCCGCTGAAATAGAAGCGTTTTAATTATAGATTCCTGCATGACACGGAATAAAACTAGGTTTAATATTAAAAACTCACAGCAGTACTACTGTAAATCACTGCTCTACAGTCTCTCGTGTCTAGATCACATCTTATTTTCTTCATGTGGAATATGATTTTTCATTTTTGGTTAAAATGTGTCCTGACATGTATCTTGAAAATAACTTTAGAAATCAGATATTATTTATCATTCTTTGAAAGAGAGTCAATAATACATCAAGCAACTATGGAAGAGTGTTTCACATGCACATATTAATGTTGCAAGCCTGATGAAACTGACAGGTTCGATCCCTGAGATCTTGAAGTCGGTTCCCTGCTGAAACAGAAGCTGTTCTATAGAAGATTCACAACATATGGCGAACGATCTGCATCTTCTGCGGACAGAAAACGATTTGTGTATGACTCTGAATCTGAGAGTGGGTTTAGTGTATGTTCAAGTGTGCACAAGACATTACATTTACATTTGGATGGGCTGTGTAATGTGGGATGGACTGTGTAATGTGGGATGGAGTGTGTAATGTGGGATGGACTGTGTAATGTGGGATGGAGTGTGTAATGTGGGATGGAGTGTGTAATGTGGGATGGACTGTGTAATGTGGGATGGACTGTGTAATGTGGGATGGACTGTGTAATGTGGGATGGAGTGTGTAATGTGGGATGGACTGTGTAATGTGGGATGGACTGTGTAATGTGGGATGGAGTGTGTAATGTGGGATGGAGTGTGTAATGTGGGATGGAGTGTGTAATGTGGGATGGACTGTGTAATGTGGGATGGAGTGTGTAATGTGGGATGGACTGTGTAATGTGGGATGGAGTGTGTAATGTGGGATGGACTGTGTAATGTGGGATGGAGTGTGTAATGTGGGATGGACTGTGTAATGTGGGATGGACTGTGTAATGTGGGATGGACTGTGTAATGTGGGATGGAGTGTGTAATGTGGGATGGACTGTGTAATGTGGGATGGACTGTGTAATGTGGGATGGAGTGTGTAATGTGGGATGGAGTGTGTAATGTGGGATGGAGTGTGTAATGTGGGATGGACTGTGTAATGTGGGATGGAGTGTGTAATGTGGGATGGACTGTGTAATGTGGGATGGACTGTGTAATGTGGGATGGAGTGTGTAATGTGGGATGGAGTGTGTAATGTGGGATGGAGTGTGTAATGTGGGATGGACTGTGTAATGTGGGATGGAGTGTGTAATGTGGGATGGACTGTGTAATGTGGGATGGAGTGTGTAATGTGGGATGGGCTGTGTAATGTGGGATGGGCTGTGTAATGTGGGATGGGCTGTGTAATGTGGGATGGAGTGTGTAATGTGGGATGGAGTGTGTAATGTGGGATGGACTGTGTAATGTGGGATGGAGTGTGTAATGTGGGATGGAGTGTGTAATGTGGGATGGGCTGTGTAATGTGGGATGGGCTGTGTAATGTGGGATGGAGTGTGTAATGTGGGATGGAGTGTGTAATATGGGATGGACGGACTATGTAATGTGGGATGGACTGTGTAATGTGGGATGGTGTGTGTAATGTGGGATGGACTGTGTAATGTGGGATGGAGTGTGTAATATGGGATGGACGGACTATGTAATGTGGGATGGAGTGTGTAATGTGGGATGGAGTGTGTAATGTGGGATGGAGTGTGTAATGTGGGATGGTTTTATTTCTGAGCTGACTCTTGATTTCTTCTCTGATTGCATTTGTGAACTACAGTTTAGAAAGTGGCAATTCAATTAAAGAAAGAATAAATCCTTCATGCTCCACGGTGAAGACTCTGTTCACTCCCCTAAAATCACACAGAATCTGACGCCTTGTTAGGTATTTATGATAATTATACAGTCTCGGATGATGGCACATGAATCGAAATGATAGGGTGAAAATGACAACCCTCTATAACATGGCCAGATTGTGCTTTCAGTGATAGTCAATTTGCTCTCAAAGAAAATCGTTTTTCTTATTTCGGCAACAGTGTAACATGTGAGAACGCCTGAGTTTGTCACCATGGTTACATTTATTGAGAATAAGAACCAGATGAACAGCAGCTGCTGACTTACTCGCCCGGGAAATAAGACTCTTACACGAGATCTCTTGAATATCTCAATTCTTTGTCGTGGATAGAGTTGAGATTAAATGGAGATGTTTGCCGAAGTCTCTGGACTCTCAAATCAAATGTCAACAATATCTGAAAATGTGCTCGGATTTGCTGCAATCAAACATCATAGATCTTCGCATGATGCCATTGCCAGAACAATATTGTTTGGACTATGACATGCAGCAAGAAATAGTTTATCCAAAAATGAATATTAATATAAAAAACGTTTACTCACCCTCTATAACTCATTGGATTGCAACAGGAGAAATAAAAAAAAAGTGTTTTACTCTGCAAAAAGGACACAAAAGCAGCTTTAGACTCAGTAACATTAGTCTATATGACTTGTGCAATACATTTCGGGTCTCCTAAAGTCATTCTGATTGAAATTTAAGTCACTATTCACTTCAGTGAAAATCATAAGGAAGAAAGTCATATCTTAAACATTATGAAGGCGAGTAGTTTTCAGTTTCGGGTTCAGTAAATGATGACAGAATTAAAATTTTTGGTTGTATTGTTCTTTTAAAATTTAAATGAATGTTGTTGGCTCAAAATAATGTGATTATCAAAGAAAATGATTACCTTATTCCAATTTATAAATTGTGATTCCAATAACGCAGCATATATATATTCTAGTAGAAAGTATGAGTGCAGTTCATTTTTGTGTTAAATTGCTTTTATGAAATCTTCCATGCATTAAAATATTAATTGAGCTGTTAAGTGTCTAAATCGTTTTATTTACTGCCCGACTCATGGCATCACACATGAGACGTGACTCCTACAGAAAATAAATTAAACAAACGCGTATGCAAATACCTGTGTATGTATATGCTTTATTAGCAATAAATGAAAACTAAACATTGCATTACACTATGATTATTACAATAATGCAACTGCTAAAAGAGCAAACTATTTCAGTAACATGACATTAATGTGATGTTGTGCTGATGATCGCAGCAGTGTTACGTGTCTTCTGGGTACAGCGTGAGAACTTCTGCCTCTCCGATCCGCTCTAGAACAGAAAGAAATGCTCAGAGAAAATAACATAACATTCTGAGAACATCCTGAGAACTTCCTGAGAATATTCTGAAAATTTCCTGAGAACATTTTGAGAACAACCATAAAACCATTTTGAGAACATTCTGAAAAATTCCAAGAACATCCCGAGAACACTCTGAGAATAACATAAGAACAACCTGAGAACATCCTGAAAACATTGAGAACATTTTGAGAGCATTCTGAAAACTTCTTGAGCACATTTTGAGGACATCATAAAAACATCCGGAGAACATTCTGAAAATTTCTTGAGAACATTTTGAGAACAAGCTGAGAACACCCTGAGAACATCATAAAAACATCATAAAAACATCATGAAAACATCATGAAAACATCATAAAAACATCCTGAAAACATCCTGAGAACATTTTTAGAACAATCTAGGAATATCATAAAAACATTCTGAAAACATCCTGAAAAATACCAAAAACTTCCTGGGAACATTCTGGGTACATCCTGAAAAATTCCAAGAAGATCTCAAGAACACGCTGAGAATAACATAAGAACAACCTGAGAACATCCTGAAAACATTCTGAGAACATATTGAAAAATTTCGAAAACATCCTGAAAAATCCTGAGAATATCTTCAGATCAATCTGAGAACATCATAAAAACATTCTGAAAACATAAAAAAAAAAAAAAAAACCTAAGAGCGAGAACATTCTGACAATATTCTAAAAACATTTTGAGAACATCCTGAAAACATTCTGATAACTTCCAGAGAACATTCTGAAAACATCCGGAAAATATTTTGAGAACATTCTAAGAATATCCTGAAAACACTGAAAACATCCTGAGAGCGTGACATAAATGATTTGAGCAACTCAGAGCCTCAGTCGGGGCTAATTCGACTCGCTCGTCATTTAGCTGTAATATCCGTTACTATAGTAACCACAGACCAAAGCGTTCGACTCGGCTTGTTTACCAGCATCTGACCTCTGTGTGTGATGGACGATGTTTACTTGATTCCAGCTTCTTATACAACTATTTTCAAAACATCTTATTTATCATGAAATAATATCATATACAGACTCACCTCTCTATTTTTAACATCAAACAAGTTCTCTCTACAAGGTGAACTGCACTTCACTTAAAATTATATCACAGCCATCATTTACTATTTGATATTACTAATCATTCTAGACTAGAGGGCCTAATATATCTGCTTTAGGACACTGGCATATAGATGTCAACCAAAACAAGATTTTTAACTTGTTTTGAATCAGTTGTTAAAGTTTCTATGGCTACACAACGTCTCTGTTCCAAAACATATTCATTAAAATGAGTCCATCCAATTAAAAATGGATTTTTACCCACATTTCTGGCTGCTGTTTTAATGCTTATTAGAATATTATAGAGCATATATCCTTTAAGAAGACAAAACCATAATGCAAGGCTGAATGTATGAAAAAGCCATAACCCAAGATTGTATGAATAAACATATAATTCATTCAATACCAACTAAATGTCATTAAAATAGTTCTAGTTCCATTAAATTAGACAAATATTATTTTACCCTATTTACACCAAATCAGTCGCTTAAAGGCTCCATTTACTTTCCTTAAGGCTGGAAAACTTTTAAAATCTGAACAGGTTTCAAAACACGAGGCATATAGACTTGCTGACTTTGTAAACGGTTACAGAGGAAAACATCCTGCGAACATTCTGAGATCATTCTGAGATCATACTGAGAACATTGAGAACATCATGAGAACATCCTGAGAACATTCTGAGATCATACTGAGAACATTCTGAGAACATCATGAGAACATCCTGAGATCATACTGAGAACATTCTGAGAACATTCTGAGATCATACTGAGTACATTCTGAAAACATCATGATATCATTCTGAGAATATCCTGAGAACATTCTGAGAACATCATGAGAACATTCTGAGAACATCCTGAGAACATTCTGAGAACATCATGAGAACATTCTGAGAACATCATGAGAACATCCTGAGATCATACTGAAATCATACTGAGAACATTCTGAGAACATCATGAGAACATCCTGAGATCATACTGAGAACATTCTGAGAACATACTGAGAACATACTGAGAACATTCTGAGAACATACTGAGAACATACTGAGATCATACTGAGAACATACTGAGAACATCATGAGAACATTCTGAGAACATCATGAGAACATCATGAGAACATTCTGAGAACATCATGAGAACATTCTGAGAACATCATGAGAACATCCTGAGATCATACTGAAATCATACTGATAACATTCTGAGAACATCATGAGAACATCCTGAGATCATACTGAGAACATTCTGAGAACATACTGAGATCATTCTGAGAACATTCTGAGAACATACTGAGATCATACTGAGATCATACTGAGAACATTCTGAGAACATCATGAGATCATACTGAAATCATACTGAGAACATTCTGAGAACATCATGAGAACATCCTGAGATCATACTGAGAACATTCTGAGAACATTCTGAGATCATACTGAGAACATTCTGAGAACATTCTGAGAACATACCGAGAACATTCTGAGAACATTCTGAGATCATACTGAGAACATTCTGAGAACATCATGAGATCATACTGAAATCATACTGAGAACATTCTGAGAACATCATGAGAACATCCTGAGATCATTCTGAGAACATTCTGAGAACATACTGAGATCATACTGAGAACATTCTGAGAACATCATGAGATCATACTGAAATCATACTGAAATCATACTGAGAACATTCTGAGAACATCATGAGAACATCCTGAGATCATACTGAGAACATTCTGAGATCATTCTGAGAACATTCTGAGAACATACTGAGAACATTCTGAGAACATCATGAGATCATACTGAGATCATTCTGAGAACATTCTGAGAACATCATGAGAACATTCTGAGAACATCCTGAGAACATTCTGAGAACATCCTGAGAACATCATGAGAACATTCTGAGAACATCATGAGAACATCCTGAGATCATACTGAAATCATACTGAGAACATTCTGAGAACATCATGAGAACATCCTGAGATCATACTGAGAACATTCTGAGAACATACTGAGATCATACTGAGAACATTCTGAGAACATACTGAGATCATACTGAGAACATTCTGAGAACATACTGAGAACATCATGAGAACATCCTGAGAACATTCTGAGAACATCATGAGAACATTCTGAGAACATCATGAGAACATTCTGAGAACATCATGAGAACATCCTGAGATCATACTGAAATCATACTGATAACATTCTGAGAACATCATGAGAACATCCTGAGATCATACTGAGAACATTCTGAGAACATACTGAGATCATTCTGAGAACATTCTGAGAACATACTGAGATCATACTGAGAACATTCTGAGAACATCATGAGATCATACTAAGATCATTCTGAGAACATACTGAGATCATACTGAGAACATTCTGAGAACATCATGAGATCATACTGAGATCATTCTGAGAACATTCTGAGAACATACTGAGATCATTCTGAGAACATTCTGAGATCATTCTGAGAACATACTGAGATCATTCTGAGAACATACTGAGATCATTCTGAGATCATTCTGAGAACATTCTGAAATCATACTGAGAACATTCTGAGAACATCATGAGAACATCATGAGAACATCATGAGAACAATCTGAGAACATTCTGAAAACATCATGAGATCATTCTAAGAACGTCCTGAGAACATCCTGAGATCATACTGAAAACATCATGAGAAGATTTTGAGAACATTCTGAAAACATTGTGATAACATCCTGAGATACTGAGAAGATCCTGAGATCACAGTGAAAACATTCTCAGAACATTCTGAGAACATCATGAAAACATCATGAGATCATTCACAATACTATACAATACACTAGGAAATCTGATCAGGTTTCAAAACAATAGGCATCATAGACTTGCTGACTTTGTAAATGTTTACAGAGGAAAACGTGTTTCATTGCTAGGAGACGCATGACAAACGAACAATGTGTTCTAAAATCGGATCAACATGTCATGTTTGATTACCTGCACCTGAACGGATTCATAGTCTGTGATCATCAGAGTCTGTGTTCAGTGAACGCTGTGATTTTCTGTGAAATTTGTCAACTCTGACCTACTGAACAAAATGTGATTACGAGTGTCGGCTCGTTCAGACTGCAAAAGTAGAAGGCAGACACTTTTGTTCCAACTCCACTCACTCAACCCAAGCTGTGCCAGGTGTTTTTAAGCACACCTGAAATTAAACTCTCCAGAGGAACCCTGGTGTAGTCGGTAAACAGTCAAGAAGCTTACTAGGTTTTGAAACAGAGCCAAATCAAGTTTTAATAAAAGCGACCAAACTGCAGCCCACGTGAAGTCATGAACTCGAGTGAGCTTAGCTTACTCTCTCACACTGACAAACAATGGTGTATTAATGCCATCACATGACACACATCAGTGGACAATACGTCTAATCCAGAAACTCAGAGCGGAGAACCTCACCTGGTTTGTCCTGTAATGCCTCCGCCGGATATGAACTGTGCAAAACAACAGATAATAAACATTCAGAAAGCCTCATAATGATAGTCATATGATCACATGCTGATAAACACTTTAGAATATTGTTCCATCACTGTTAAATAACTGCACAGGAACACATTATTAACATTCTACTAACTAACAAGACACTATAATTAACAAATTCATAAGTAATAGCACTCAACTGAATCTAGTGGTTCACTATTAGCTATTATCTGTCAGAATCTAAACATTACTAGTGATTTACCATGATCTTCACTTTACACAGCCCACTGCAAAATCAAGATATGTTTACTTGAGAAGCAAAATTGCTTCAGATGACTTGTTTTCTTAAACTAAACATCACAATTACGTGAGTTTTTGCTTAAAACAAGAACAAACATCAGAAAAATGTACTTAATTCAAAGGGAAAACATGATTATTTTCTTGCTCCACTGGCAGATATTTGTTCTTGTTTTAAGCATAAACTTAATATTAAAATGTTTTATATTTATACTGATACATTTGTAAGAAAACAAGACTTAATATATTATGCCATTTTTCATCTTGATAAATGTATTTTGAGTTAAGAATGTTAAGATATTTGTCCAAAAAAAAAAAAAAACGAAAATACTTAGTAAGAAAATCATATTTTGCTGTGTAGAATTAAGTATGCATTCACATTAACTATGAAACTGTATGTAGTTTCTTAAAATAACAGTAGTTACTAATTAGCTAATAGTGAACTACGGAGGGCTTTAACTTACTAATTTGTTAATCAGAGTTTATTAGTAGTTATTACACAGCAAAAATTATTTTTTTCCTCAGTATTTTGTCTTGTTTTTCAGTACAGATATCTAAACGTTCTTAAATCAAGATACATTTACTAGAGAAGCAAAATGACTGAAGATATTAAGTCTTGTTTTCTGAAAAGAATTAGACATGTTTTAGGCATAAACCCAGTTAAACGATCTATATCTCTGCAGAGGATCTGAGATTCACAGATGAGGTCATTAAAATTACACTGTTATGATAGTTTGATTATAAAGTATATTTGAAACTCTATATAGATCTGACTGTGAGACCAAAGTTTGAGTGAATCCCTTTTCTTTGCCTGACACATTGACATTACAGTACAGAACGGCTCTTTCTGTGTTATCCTGAACATTGTATAAGCACTCGTTTCATGTAGAACGTAAGAGAGGCTGTCAGGAGCGTAAACGTCACGTACTGTACTTTTGATTTTCCCGACAAAATCAAGCCGAGTCCTTCACATAAAAATCAGGCTTTCATAGACAACCTAGGAAGTCGAGGGATGGTCTCGTTTTTTTAAGATTCCTTACAAGCTGTTCACACATTGGCCATAAAAAAGCAAAAAAAAGTATTAATATTGTACATTTTTCAGAAAACAAAACTTTATGGGCCCTATTTTAACGATCTGAAACGCAAGTTTCAAGCACGAAACGCAAGTAACTTTGTGGGTGGGTCTCGGGCGCAAATCTAAAATGGGTTGGTCTGAAGTAGCTTCATTACTCATAGGTGTGGTTTGGGCATAACGTGAAATAAACCAATCAGAGCGTCATCTCACATTCCCTTTAAGAGCAGGCGCGCTTGTTCCATGGCGGATTGCTATTATAACGGCGGATTTGCCAGACGCACACCAGGAGCGGTTCACAGCCGAGGAGACCGACGTTCTCGTCAGGGCCGTAAAACACAGAGAAGTGACATTGGGGATGGAGAAACACACCCAAATTAGCTTCGGATAAACAGGCGTATAATAATTTGAGTAAATGTGTAAGCTAGATTTATGCCTATTTTTTCACATCTTCATGAACACAACAATGATTTCCCTCGTGTGGTAATATTTTTCCTTGTAATAATGTATGGTTTTCTAAAAATGAGAACTGCTGCGTCTGTGTAGATGAGATAAGCAAAGTGTGTGTGTGTTGTGCACTTGCTACATTGATTATGGCCAAGCATGTGCCCTTAAAATAGCATATGAATAACATGCACAACGCGCTGCTGACTTTAGACTAGGTTTTTCCTGGTCAGTGGCGGAATTGTTTTCTGAAACTGCAAAATAGCACCAGGGAACGTTTGCACCGGAACACGCCTCCTCTCTTCGCTGAACCGCCCCCGGGAGCGCAAGTTCATTCCCTAATTTACAGATGTGCGTCTGTGGAGGGAAAAGTCCGCTGTGTGTCGGGTGCAAAATAGGAATGATACATGCGTTGTGTACAAAGTCAATTGCGCTGGGTGCAAGATAGGGCCCTATATCTAATGCCATTTTGCATCTTGTTAAATGTATTGTAGTCAACATTTGAAGTGGATCAAAAAAGTTCATCAAAGTTGTCCTGAGACAAGAACAGGTACTGTTCAAAATTCATAAATAACTTTGATGAAAGGTTTTGATCCACTTCAAATGTTGACTACTATATTTTGATTCAGGAAAGATATTTGTACTAAAAAAAGTTAGAAAAACATGCTTTAAAGTGTAGAATGTTAATATCGCATTATGCATTTATTCATTAATGATGGAGCAGGATTGTGAGAGATCAGTAAAGGCTCACCTGGTGTTTGTGAGGAACACGTGATCTGGCAGATCTTCAGACGTCACGGGCAGAAGTGCAGATCCAGACGTGTGCGGGGTCACAGAGACGGAGTCGGCCATGGCTTGCTGGAGTAACCCCTGAACCAGCTCTTTCTCTGACACACAGACACATGTAATGAGCCTTCATTAGCACTCATCTGCAGACCTCCGCTCAGAACCTGTGCTGACCTGCTGAGTTTGGACTGCACGTGTTTTTCTTGAGGATTTTAAAAGGAGGAATATCATAACCAGCTTGAATGAACTGAGGCAAACGTGCATTTTTTCTCTCATTAAAATATAAATGCACACAACGTGAAACCTAACAAACTGTAAAAATGTGGTAATCTGCACTATTTGTGCACTACGCCTTTGCTACTCATGCAGAAAACTCAAGTTAATAAAGTGGAAAGCCAGAAAATAGTAAAACAAAGCAAATACATGATTTTATTAAAGCCGCAATGCACTCTGGGAAGCAGAGTAGTGCTTGTGGCTCAGAATAATTAGTAAAGAACACTCAAATTTCTAACCTAGTCTGTCTTTTTAACTTGATTTATTTAATGCACTTAAATCTCTCTAATTTCAACTTGTCAAATTCAGCTGTCATACTCAAGTTATCTACTCAAAGTTTTATTAAGCTTTAGAAACTCAAAAATGAAGTGCTTTAAATGCACATTTTAAGGCCTTCCTCAGGGTTTCTAAGTAATGTAATCTTATTGCCATTTACATGTTTCTTTTTCAATAAGGTGCTAAACATGTGATGCATGAGTTCACAAATTGTCATTTAATTAAATAAAATGTTCCTGGCTCAGAAGTTATCTTTGGTGGTAGCTTACACACATTGCTTGAAAATGGTTCATTACATAATTGCAATGAAATTATTGGTTAAGAAATTTACAGTAATTGCATTTTACGTTTGCTTAAGTTATTTTTGATCAATACAAACAGTAATCAATCACAAAAACCATGGTCAATGTTCCTAAGGAGTGGTGAACCGTCTTACAGAAAACAAGGACAAGCTGTTCTCCGTCAAATGTGCAGCGCATGGATAAAGGTTGAGGTTATAATGTTCAGGAACAGGGTTATAAATAAGTTTAAAACCACTCTGAGTTCAATAGTCTTAGGAAGGTCAAACAAATGAGTTTGGGAGATGTGGATCAAACTAACGTAGTTCAGCCGGGCCTCGTCTGCCTTTCTGCGTATTCTGTGGGCGGGATTATTTAAATGAGTAACATTTAAACGGCAAGATAAGTTGAAAAGGTGGAAAAGCAGAATAGGAGCCTTTAAAGGTCTTCAGATGCTCTTCAAAGCAGACTCTGAATCGGCTAATTATTTGGTTAACGGCTAATAAATCGAATCAAATGAAAGGACAACTCTTCACCTCTGTCACTCGCCAGCAACAGCCAATGCTGAACCATGGAGAGAGAATCAGTCTGCAGGATCTGACACAAGAGCTCCAGCACCTGAGAGAGAGAGTGTGTGTGTGAGAGAGAGAGAGAGAGTGAGTGTGTGAGTGTGTATGTGTGTGAGAAAAAGAGAGAGAGTGTGTGTGTGATAGAGAGAGAGAGAACACTGATATCAGCAGCTTATTCCAACAAGACAGGATAAAACCAGCTAACCAAATATTTAAATTATGAAATATTAATTAAATATTTGATTTGCTTATTAAATTTCGTTGGCATGCAGTCTGTGTTCTGTTTTCATATTCGCCATATCTTAAATTGGAAATTAGCAAACAAGAAGAGCGTGAGGAGCTGCGCGCTGAATGGATTATTACTGCATATTGTGCAGTGTATAGATGATGGACTGCGTAATATTTTCATGTGATGACGATAAACATTTTAAACAGTTGCAGGCTATACGTTTATCCAATTTGGGGGTGAAATATAAACTTTTGGTAGTACGTTCAAACAAGCCCAAGAAAAAGATGATCACTATGTACAGTTTATTAATCACAGACAGGTAAATCCAGCCTGATCTGGTCATCTGGTCTCAACGCTGATCCTCCCGCTGGTTTCAGGCTCGGTTTACAGTGGATTTGACCACTTCTTTAGATGGTCAAACTGGTCTTAGCTGGTCACCTGACCAACAGCTCAGACCAGTTTAAACCAGCTCAGACCAGTTTAAACCAGCTTGGCCAGTTTAAACCAGCTCAGACCAGCCAAACACCAGCTTGGCCAGTTTAAACCAGCTCAGACCAGTTTAAACCAGCTCAGGCCAGCCAAACAACAGCTTGACAAGTTTAAACCAGATCAGACCAGTTGAAACCAGCTCAGACTAGCCAAACAACAGCTTAACCAGTTTAAACCAGCTCAGACCAGCCAAACACCAGCTTGACCAGTTTAAACCAGCTTAGGCCGGTTTTAGCCATTTTTTCCAGCTGGGAAAGGAAATAAAAATGTAGTGCATTGCATTGAGAGTAAGAGTATCAAACATATTTCTGTTTGGCATTTTGTTGTTCTCAGTTTAGCCTAGTGCACATTCACTGAGCAACTTTGTGAACGTGTTCAGAAAGCACTTGATGGAAAACAAACAAGAGCAGGTGTGTGTGACCTTGATCTCCACTCCTTCCAGCGTGTGTGTGTGCCGTCTCTGTAATCCCAGACGCTTGTGTGCCGTCCGGCTGCTGCGTTTCTTCCCTCCCCAGGATGAGGCCGGGATGATCCGGCCGGACTGAGCCGAATACTGAGTCTTCCTGCGAGGAGCTTCCTCATCTCGGGCTTTCTGGGAGTTTATTCACAGACAAACACTTCAGTACTCAGTCTAATCTCATGAGATGCTCTGCTTCATTCAGCATCATCTAACACAGGGGTTTTCAGTCTCTTACATGAAACTAATCCACAAAATATGAGGGACCCCCATCCAAAAAAAAAAAAAAAAGTCAACTATATATTTTCCAGTATAAAGATTAAATGTATGCTGTGAAAAAATATAAATTTTTCGTCAATTAATCCTGCTCATTATAGCACTACACTGATGCATTATTTATGTATTTGCTCATTTATTCACTTATTTTCTTATATTAACCAGATTTTTCTTGATCTATTTTTACATCTCATTTTTGAAGTATTTAGCATTTTACACCAAGCCCGTGTTAATATCTGACCATGTTACAGTCTGAATAAACCTGATTTCAGACAGTCTGTTGACACATGTGTTCTCCTGGTTTTGCGATGCATGACGAGCCGATGTGATTTAAAAGCTGATGTTTGATGTGGGTGTTACATTTATAAACTGTGGCTTTAAAGCTTTGTGTGTGCATGAATCACACAGAGCTGAGCACTGCACACTTCAGATGAGAAGTTTCAGCTCAAACGCTGCATTCTCCACTGATCATTTGTTTGTGAACATCATCTGTGCATCCCTCAGTGTTTCAGTCATGAAGCCCTACAGTGCCTGCTGAAGCTGAGAGGTCATAGGTCAAGTACCTCTTTCTTGTCATTGTGTGTCTCAGCGGCCGCTAAAAGACTGACTTTAGTGGCCAGATCCTTCAGTTCCTCACGCCAGCTTTCAGAAATGAGGGCTGTGGAAAGACAAAGATGGCTGATAAAGAGACAGAAGCAAGAAGAAGAAAAAGGGGCAAGAAAACAAGCAATGATGATGTACAAGTGCATCCGGTTATTGTTCCTCTGAATAGTCTGAGATGTGGCCTGGAGGTGCACTGGGAAACAAAATGGAGTAGGATTTTTTTTTTCTTTTTTCTTTTTTTGTAGATTCAAGTTAATTTCGCAAATAATAATAATAAAAAAGCCAAGTAAAACTTGCATGTTTAGTATGAATTAAACATGAAATTAAGTAGAAAAACATACATTCAAGCCACAATGCATGCTGGGAACTCGTGCAATATTGTTTAAAAAAAGCATTAAATACTAAATTAATATAAATAATAAGTTCTAAATTAAGCCTTGAAATCTTGACAAGCAGTTCTAGATATTTTCTTATTTGCTCATTGAAGAGGCCATTAAGTGACTGACCTATTAATATAGTGGTCCAATATATATATATATATATATATATATATATATATATTACTTCAAGGTATTCATAATGGTATTCATAAAGGTATTCATAATGTATATTGCAATGCACTATATATTTTCATTTTACATTTACATTTATTCATTTAGCTGACGCTTTTATCCAAAGCGACTTACAATTGCTATACATGTCAGAGGTCGCACGCCTCTGGAGCAACTAGGGGTTAAGTGTCTTGCTCAGGGACACATTGGTGTCTCACAGTGGATTCGAACCCGGGTCTCTCACACCAAAGGCATGTGTCTTATCCATTGCGCCACCACCACCCCTATAATATTTTCATAAATAATTGTGACCAGTTAAATTGTATTATAATATTGCAGATTCAACTTATTGGTTATTTGTCATGTGTTTTAATGCATTATACTTTCTAAAGGTGTAACATACATATTATAATGTATAATAACGGTGGTTACAATTATTAATGAGATCATAATGCATTGTAATGTGCATTACAAGGCATAATTAATGCATAAAATACCCTTATAATGCATTATATTTGACTTTAACACTTTAACCAAAGTGTTACCAAACATTCTTTTATCCTCTGTTGTAAAAAAAAAAAAAAAGAGTATTTATTTTGTTTGAAGTTTCAAATGTTGTCTTTTCACTTTTCACTCAAAACTGTTTTCAAACAATTATTATTATTATTATTATTATTATAACAATATTCTATTATAAAATTACTAATATAAATACATTTTTATTAATTATTAATTAAAATAAGAAAATAAAACTCTGAAGCATTCAAAACTCAAACAGTTTAAGTATCACAAATGAGATTTAGAAGATTTTCAATGAATAACTTAAGTGCAAGTCTGTTCCTTTTGCACACACACACACACACACACACACACACACACACACACAAATACTCTTTTGAGCTTGACAGCCTGTGGATATTCAAACTAGCATCTCTTGTTGTGCTCCCTGAATAAAGAAAGTGACGTGTGTTCAGTGCAACATGATTAAATGATGACAGAAACTGGTGTTTTGGATGATCTGTTCCTGTAAGACACAAAAGCAGCGCGTAAACCCGTCCATGTGTGTGTGTAATCCAGCGGATTCTGTACCTGCTCGCGGGCCGGAGCGATCCGAGCCGATCTCAGGTGTGAGAAACGCAGATGAACGGCTCCCACTGACACACACTTGACTTTTAATGAGTGGATGTGGACAGAGAGGAGTGAAGCCGTACCAGTCGTCATTCACCATACACACCGGCTTGCCGTTCAGCCCTGCGGAAAGAAGAGAACATGTGCTTGAGATGTGACTTTCATCGCTCCTGGCCTGGACTCATGCGGCGTAACACACACTGAACGCCCGCTGTTGCTGCAGGATTATTCACAGGATTAAAGTCAGGCTTTAATCAGATGCTAAAGGAAATGATCACAGGTTCTTGGAGGCGGAAAGTTATCAAAGAATCCAGCTGTGATGAAGGTGCATGAAGGCCTACGATGTGTGTGTGTGTGTGTGTTGTTTTGACGCAGTTGCACATCATCAGAGCTTTGCATGAATTTCCATGTAGAACAAATGTGATCCGAGGCCTGTGTGTGCCTGATGTTACAGCGATCTTAATTGCATTTCATGTTTCAGGCTGAATTAGTGAGTTGTTGGCAGAATAGAGAGGGTTTTCAAATACAGACCTGCACATATTGATACTTCCTCGCATTATGTGTGAAAAACTCTGCGTGAGAATGCAAATCATCCACGTTTGTTCACAAGGAGGTAAAAGCATATCTGTTTATGCAGGACTTCATCATCAAAAGAACAGATTAATATGCTGCCACTGTCCACATGTGATGGGCGACAGGGCGTCTGAGAGATGCGGATCCTTTATGAGGATAATAAGGCCTAAAACCACACAGAATACTTTCACTGTCAGGATTCCTGCTATTATCCTCTGATTCTCGAGGGCTGTGACAGCATGATAAAGGAGTTAGAAATAAACATGGAGAAATATTTTCATCAGGCATTTACCTACTGCTTTTATTACAAAATATATTTCTCCTCATCTTTATCACTCATTAAATAATGCACAGTCATGACAAATCTAGTATTGAACTTTAAGAATTAATGAATGGTTTCAAACTGACTCCATATATAAGAAAATCTGTGGAGCTTAATCATATTTTTCATTTCACACATGCATTAAATGTAGTAGTCATTTTGTTTTGCTGGTGTTGCTGAACCTATACAATGAGAAATATGATCTAAAAATCTCAGTGACTCATTCTCATTTGTTAACATGAACTAACAATCCGTCCTCCGGATGAGATGTAAAGAAACCGAGGTCCTGACTCTGTGTGTGGTCATTAAAAATCCCACAGCATTTCTCGTAAAGAGTAGGGGTGTAACCCCGGTGTCCTGGCCACATTCCACCCATTGGCCCTTACCAATCATGGCTTCCTAATAATCCCCTTACATTGAACTGGCTCTATCACACTCTCTCCTCTCCTCCTGTAGCTGGTGTGTGGCGAGAGCACTGGTGCCGTTGTACTGTGGCTGCTGGCGCATCATCCAAGTGGATGCTCACACTGGTAGTGGATGCTCACACTGGTGCTGGTTGAGGAGAGATCACCTGATATGACTGTAAGCGCTTTGGGTGTACAGTAGTACATATGAAAGCGCTATATAAATGCCTCATTCATTCATTCATTCATTCATTCAACAATGAACAGCATTTGTGAATCTTAGATCATGTAAATTTCAACATTTACTAACACATTTTTAAATTCAAAAGTTTCTCAGCGTCTGTTTTCAGGCATTCCCGCTTGTGTCTCTCCAGCGCTGGAAAGATTTACTAATATTAACGTGGGACTGTAAAGCTCTTGCCTGATCAAAACCCAGTGATATTCCTCTGACCTTTTCTCTTTTGTAATGTCTCTCAGCCATCTCTCTTTCTACAGTTAAATCTCCCTCTTTCTCTCTCTTTCTCTCTCTCTCTCCTCCCCCATCATGAGTGGACACGCCCCCTACTGCTGATTGGCTCACTCTCTCCTCCCCCATCATGAGTGGACACACCCCCTACTCCTGATTGGCTCACTCTCTCTCCTCCCCCATCATGAGTGGACATTCGGTTGTTAAGTCGTGACGTAACCACTCTCCGATAATACTCTTTCCGAGTCCAAAGTCCAGGTCCTCTCTACCTACCTACCGCTTTCGCTAGTGTTTTGGTTATTATTGAGTGTTTTTACAATGCCGCAGTGCTGTGTCCCGTGTCCCGAGCTAACTCACTTCAACCTCGTAAATCTTCTTTTTCATTGATGCCTGGACTCTACCCTTAATTATGCCACCTGAGTGATGAGCTACACTAACCACTCTGTTGGTGTTAAAGGAATTTAAACCCTTTTTGACCGCCAAAGGTGCCTCACTAAGAAGGACGTGATCGTAAATAAATTTACAGGTTCCACCATTGTTATTTCTGGACGAGAGGAGCGCTTGGACCCGGAAAAGGCTAAACGTCACGCGTGACGTCAGACTTAACAATCGGATACCCTCTACTGCTGATTGTCTATCTCCTCCCCATCATGAGTGGACACGCCCCCTACTCCTGATTGGCTCACTCTCTCTCCTCCCCCATCATGAGTGGACACGCCCCCTGCTGCTGATTGGCTCACTCTCTCTCTCCTCCCCCATCATGAGTGGACACACCTCCTACTGCTGATTGGCTACAAGTGTGTTGTGCTGCTCAGCCTGAACAGTTTCTCAGAAATCACTTACGGCAATTATGCACATTTTCACATATGCTCAAAAAGCTGGGTGACACTTAACAGATTACAAACACAAGCATAAACCCATTATGAATGGTGCTTCAGAACAGTATTGACGCAAGTCTGTGTCCCCGGAGCGGCTCACCTTGCATATGCCTGACTCTGTGTGGATGAGGATTGTGTCTGGAGAAGAAGGAGTGATGGCTCAGCGTCCCGAAGCGAAGACTGCCTCTAGTGGAGGTCCTGCTCGTGCTCGCGCTCTCAAACACGGGCTTCTCATGTTGCTCAGACTCAGGACTCTTCAGCAGATCTGCATTCACTTGCTCATCTGACGTCTCCATTATCTCTGCAAGGGAAAGTCCAAGGTCATGTTAAAACATTCCAAATGCTCGTTCCTTTTACAGCAGCAAAATATTCACCAGTTAAACAAGCTGAATACAACACACTGGAAAAACTGCTTCACTCGCAGAAGGAAATGTCATGTACTTTAACAGACAGAACTTCTTCATTTTAGCTCTTTAAACACACAAAACGTTCTCTTAAAGATTTTAGAAGTCTTCATACATGCATTTATTTTTGAATATGTAATGTACCTCATTTATAAGTACAATTACTTTATAATGCTCTGCTCACCTCAGTTCACTGTGTTTCTTCTGATGTTTGCTGTTGTTGCTTGGAGACTCTGAACAAAGAAACCCTGAAGCTCCAATAGCAGAGCAGACACCGCTAAAACACATCGACCATCTCAGTTTGCATTGTTTAAAGCAACTTTGATTTGTCCTGAGTTTAAGTAAATGCATTAACCTTTAATGTTGCGCTCTGAAACACACTGAGGCTCTTCTAATATGAAACGTACTTTTTTATGTTATGTGAAATGATGGTAACACTATACAATAAGGTTCATTAGTTAACATTAGTTAATGTATTAACTAACATGAACTAACAATGAGCATTAATCTATTAATTAATAATAAAATCACAGTGCATTAACTAATGTTAACAAGACTTTAATAAAGTATCCGTAAATGTTGAAATTAACATTAACACTAACCCTAATGCTGTATGTGCAGTTCATTATTAGTTAATGTTAACTAATGTAACTAATGTTAACTAACGAACCTTATTGTAAAGTGCTACCGAAATGATTATAAACAAACTAAATAAATTACAAAATATTTTACATGTTGCTTTTGTTCTAGAATTATTATTATTTTTTGACATTAGGATCTCCGCGAAGGCCAAAATAAAGACAGTAAAGTTTGGAAAGGGTTAACGCTCAAATGGAGATTAAATATGGATTCGAGGGATGTTCATTCAAAAATGGAAACCACTTAAAGAATCAATTCATGAATATAAACTAACCAACGCAATAACATGACCAGTTCTGAAGGCAATCGAGCTCCACTTGTGTACGTCAATAACACTCAGCAGGAACATGATGTGTGTCTTACAGAAGTATCATCACATCACCACAGATATTACAAGAGGAACAACAACTGTAATACCCAATTCTGGGATAAACCGACCCATGCGGACTGAATGCACACGAATAACTGAAAATGTCAAAACAGCTCAACCATGAAACCCAAGTTATTTAAAGAAAATGTATTGATGTTTGTGTGTGTATGTATATATGTGTGTGTGTATGCACAAACTCATGCAGTTTATAGAAATTACATTAAAAAGTTGCCAAAAAATCGGAAATTATGGCCTAATAGTCGAAATTATAATTTATGACATAAAAAAATCAAAACTGAAATTGATGACATACTAATTCATAATTTTTACTTTATCATTGTTTTGTTTTTTTGTTTTTTCACGAGGCGAACATAAGAGTTTCAAATCATATTTTGGCGAACGCGCACTGACGCTCCCCACAGAAGCTCGGGCGCGCGCGCGCGCGCATGGATTTTATTACAGCTCACTGAACGTCACTGCATAACTGGATTTGTACTTTTCCCCTTCGTATGTGAATAATATAATCAAGAAAGCGAGATGTCGTCTTCTTCTTCCTCCACAGAGATGACGGCCACTACGAAGATCACTCCCGAGGCGCTCCAGGAACTCCTGCAATACTACAACCTTTCCCGGCAGGAATTCATCGATACTTACGACATCCAGCCGCTGGTTTACATCCCTGAACTCCCAGCCGGAGCTAAAACCACATTTGTGGTCGTATATGTGATTATTTTCGTGCTGGCACTGGTTGGAAACAGTTTGGTGGTTTATATTGTGGCGCGTAAACGCGCGATGCGAACGGCGACCAACATCTTCATCTGTTCGCTGGCGGTCAGTGATCTTCTCATCACCTTCTTCTGTGTCCCGTTCACACTCCTGCAAAACATCTCCTCAGAGTGGCTGGGAGGTCAGAGAAATCATTTACAATCAATTTAATCACTTTAATTACTCATTATCAAACATGGCACGACATGAAGATGATAGTTGATGATACTAGAAGTCGACAAACACTGACAAGTAATGACACGCTATTCTTCATCTGACTGAAACTAGTTAAACATTTCATGTTGTTGTTCAGTTTATGAGCTCATATTAGCCTAATTAAAATATGTAGTGCATTACTTGTTAAACCATGTCACACTAACAGCACTGGAGCAGGTGCGCATATAAAAACACCATAAAACCATGTCAATTTCAACCTAAAATGTCGATGATTGCGTTTGTTATTTGTGAACTACAAAACATCAGACGTTATTATAGGTGATATTTTATAATAATTTAAACGTTTGAAATTTGAACGGTAAATTAACAATATACAATTAGTGTCGATTAATTCACAGTCAATGTTTTTACATTTTCCTCCATGCATGCTGTTTTTAAAAAAAAAAATTATGATCTTATATTAAGAGGTTACATGGAATATTGGTGGTGGTTGAGGAGATTCCCCCCTTCTATGTAAAGCGCTTTGAGTGCCGAGAAAAGCGCTATATAAATGTAATGAATTATTATTAGTTAGTATGTTTTTGAAATCAGTTGTCTCTGCAGGATCATTTAAAATTAAGTAGCCTACTGAATATAAAAAGGTGATTAAAATGGTGAAACATGAAAAGTTAAATGTATATACAATAAATATATAAAGTTCATATAACCTAAAAAATGTATGTTGAAAAATATTGCACACACACTTAAGGAGGGCATACACTGCGATTTCCGTCCGATTTTGAGCCGAGTTCTGACCCAGCGGGCACCTTGATATCAATTTGACGTCAAAAGTTATCAAGACTTGATCAAGATATTGCATATCATTTTAAGGTCAGTTTGAAAGGCAATGTCTTCCAGTGGTAATTAGGTGAAAAGAGAAAGATAATACCCACACTGAAATTGGTTTATGTCTTTTCAACATCAATTGCCCACTGGGTGAATCGGGATCTCTGGATACACGATATCATGGTCTATCGGCGCAACCCAACACGGAGGGTTATCACACACATTTCACACGTATAGTGTGAGCAGTCGCAGCTCGATGATCGGGCCGTGTAGTGTGAGCAGTCGCAGCTCGATGATCGGGCCGTGTAGTGTGAGCACATACAACACGAGCTTTGGCTTTACATCGCATGCGATCTACTCGTTCGGTGTGAGTAGGTAACCTTGCTGTAATCACGCAGATATCGCACAGTGTATGCCCACCTTTACTCTCTCTCTCTCTCTCACACACACACACTTGTACATCTATCTTTATGAGGACATTCATTGACACAATGGAATCTCTAGCCGCTTACCCTAACCTTACCCATCACAACTAAGTGCCTAACCCGACCCCTGACCCTAAATCTAAACCGACCCTTAACCTCATTATAACCTTATCCCTAAAACCAAGTCTTGACCCTCAAACAGGCCTTTAAAGGCTCTCAGAAACTGAGGACCGGACAACATGTCCTTTACTCTCTGTCCTCACTCCAATGGTCTAACACTCAAACTGGTCCTCACAAAGATAGTTGTACAAGTACACACACACACTCACACTCTCTCTCTCTCTCTCTCTCTCACACTCACACACACACTCACACACGGTACTTTGTGGTTCTTTCTTTTAAGTGAAAACCTCCTAAGATTTATCAAATTTTTACATATATGTTCAACAATCCTGTAAATGGAGGATGTCACTTACAAAAAAGCGCCACAAAGTTCCATGATAATACTGTGTTTTTGTGTGTGGCACACCATGGTATCCTATGAAGTACCTTGGATGTAAATACCATTATTTATGAATAAAGCAATCATTAAAAAAAAAACATGGTATCAGCATCGGACAGCGTCTCTGTCTGGCGTCGCTGCAGTGTTTATAAAGGCAGTTCTCCTGTGGGTTTAATTTAAGAGACGCTTCAGGTCTGAATCTAAAGTGTGAATGAGAGAAACTGAGAGCGAAGACAAACATTTCCTTCTCTTATTTATTTTATCATCACTGCATTACAACTTCAAGAACACTGAGTGTAAACACCGTTTAACTCATATACATACACGCATACTAACAACTTTATGCAAATAAGGACAACCAATGGGAGCGCAGACAGTGAAGTTCACTTGATCCGTGTACAGTTGCACAGGCTTTGTGCATGCTAAATTTCTGTAGTTAATAATATATTTCACATTTGTGATTTATTATTCATCTACTCCACTCTCTCATAAAACTGTCAATCAAGCAGCATTGAATGTTGTATTCCATGCACTAAGCCAAGAGCTAAAGGTCGTCACACCTGACCGTAGCGAACAACTGCTAAAGAGTTTCTTTTTGGGTGAATGGAGTTGAATGGAGGGTGAATGGAGGTGAATGGAGTTGAATGGAGAGTGAATGGAGTTGAATGGAGTTGAATGGAGGGTGAATGGAGGGTGAATGGAGGTGAATGAATGGAGGGGAATGGAGTTGAATGGAGGGTGAATGGAGTCGAATGGAGGGTGAATGCAGATGAATGGAGGTGAATGAATGGAGGGCAATAGAGTTGAAAGGAGGGTGAATGGAGTTGAATGGAGGGTGAATGGAGGGTGAATGGAGTTGAATGGAGGTGACTGAATGGAGGTGAATGGTGTTGAATGGAGGTGACTGAATGGAGGTGAATGGTGTTGAATGGAGGTGACTGAATGGAGGGTGAATGGAGGTGAATGGAGGGTGAATGGAGTTGAATGGAGGTGAATGGAGGTGAATGGCGGTGAATGGAGGGTGAATGGAGGGGGAATGGAGTTGAATGGAGGTGAATGGAGTTGAATGAAGATGAATGGAGGTGAATGGAGATGAATGGAGGTGAATGGAGTTGATTGGAGGGTGAATGGAGGTGACTGAATGGAGATGAATGGAGTTGAATGGAGGTGACTGAATGGAGGTGAATGGAGTTGAATGGAGGTGGGTGTATGGAGTTGAATGGAGGTGACTGAATGGAGGTGAATGGAGATGAATGGAGGTGAATGGAGTTGATGGAGGTGAATGGAGTTGATGGAGGTGAATGGAGTTGATGGAGGTGAATGGAGTTGAATGGAGGTGACTGAATGGAGGGTGAATGGAGGTGAATGGTGTTGAATGGAGGTGAATTAATGGAGGTGAATGGAGTTGAATGGGGGTGAATGGAGGTGAATGGCGGTGAATGGAGGGTGAATGGAAGTGAATGGAGGGAGAATGGAGTTGAATGGAGGTGAATGGAGTTGAATGGAGGTGAATGAATGGAGGTGAATGGTGGTGAATGGAGGGTGAATGGAGGTAGAATGGAGTTGAATGGAGGGTGAATGGAGTTGAATGGAGGTGAATGGAGGTGAATGGAGGTGAATGAATGGAGGTGAATGGTGGTGAATGGAGGTTGAATGGAGTTGAATGGAGGTGAATGAAGGGTGAATGGAGGGGGAATGGAGTTGAATGGAGGTGAATGGTGGTGAATGGAGGGTGAATGGAGTTGAATGGAGGTGAATGAAGGGTGAATGGAGGGGGAATGGAGTTGAATGAAGATGAATGGAGGTGAATGGAGATGAATGGAGTTGATTGGAGGGTGAATGGAGGTGACTGAATGGAGGTGACTGAATGGAGGTGAATGGAGTTGAATGGAGGTGACTGGAGTTGAATGGAGGTGGGTGTATGGAGTTGAATGGAGGTGAATGGAGGTGAATGAATGGAGGTGAATGGTGGTGAATGGAGGGTGAATGGAGTTGAATGGAGGTGAATGAAGGGTGAATGGAGGGGGAATGGAGTTGAATGGAGGTGAATGAATGGAGGTGAATGGTGGTGAATGGAGGGTGAATGGAGTTGAATGGAGGTGAATGAAGGGTGAATGGAGGGGGAATGGAGTTGAATGGAGGTGAATGGAGTTGAATGAAGATGAATGGAGGTGAATGGAGATGAATGGAGTTGATTGGAGGGTGAATGGAGGTGACTGAATGGAGGTGAATGGAGTTGAATGGAGGTGACTGGAGTTGAATGGAGGTGGGTGTATGGAGTTGAATGGAGGTGAATGGAGATGAATGGAGGTGAATGGAGTTGATGGAGGTGAATGGAGTTGATGGAGGTGAATGGAGTTGATGGAGGTGAATGGAGTTGAATGGAGGTGGGTGTATGGAGTTGAATGGAGGTGACTGAATGGAGGGTGAATGGAGGTGAATGGTGTTGAATGGAGGTGAATTAATGGAGGTGAATGGAGTTGAATGGGGGTGAATGGAGGTGAATGGAGATGAATGGAGGTGAATGGAGTTGATGGAGGTGAATGGAGTTGATGGAGGTGAATGGAGTTGAATGGAGGTGGGTGTATGGAGTTGAATGGAGGTGACTGAATGGAGGTGAATGGAGGTGACTGAATGGAGGTGAATGGAGGTGACTGAATGGAGGGTGAATGGAGGTGAATGGTGTTGAATGGAGGTGAATTAATGGAGGTGAATGGAGTGTGAATGGAGGTGAATGGAGGGAGAATGGAGTTGCTATATAAAAGCGCTATATAAATGTAATGAATTATTATTAGTTAGTATGTTTTTGAAATCAGTTGTCTCTGCAGGATCATTTAAAATTAAGTAGCCTACTGAATATAAAAAGGTGATTAAAATGGTGAAACATGAAAAGTTAAATGTATATACAATAAATATTTATATAAAGTTCATATAACCTAAAAAATGTATGTTGAAAAATATTGCACACACACTTAAGGAGGGCATACACTGCGATTTCCGTCCGATTTTGAGCCGAGTTCTGACCCAGCGGGCACCTTGATATCAATTTGACGTCAAAAGTTATCAAGACTTGATCAAGATATTGCATATCATTTTAAGGTCAGTTTGAAAGGCAATGTCTTCCAGTGGTAATTAGGTGAAAAGAGAAAGATAATACCCACACTGAAATTGGTTTATGTCTTTTCAACATCAATTGCCCACTGGGTGAATCGGGATCTCTGGATACACGATATCATGGTCTATCGGCGCAACCCAACACGGAAAGTTATCACACACATTTCACACGTATAGTGTGAGCAGTCGCAGCTCGATGATCGGGCCGTGTAGTGTGAGCAGTCGCAGCTCGATGATCGGGCCGTGTAGTGTGAGCACATACAACACGAGCTTTGGCTTTACATCGCATGCGATCTACTCGTTCGGTGTGAGTAGGTAACCTTGCTGTAATCACGCAGATATCGCACAGTGTATGCCCACCTTTACTCTCTCTCTCTCTCTCACACACACACACTTGTACATCTATCTTTATGAGGACATTCATTGACACAATGGAATCTCTAGCCGCTTACCCTAACCTTACCCATCACAACTAAGTGCCTAACCCGACCCCTGACCCTAAATCTAAACCGACCCTTAACCTCATTATAACCTTATCCCTAAAACCAAGTCTTGACCCTCAAACAGGCCTTTAAAGGCTCTCAGAAACTGAGGACCGGACAACATGTCCTTTACTCTCTGTCCTCACTGAATGGAGGTGAATGGAGTTGAATGGAGGGTGAATGGAGTTGAATGAAGGTGAATGGAGATGAATGGAGGTGAATGGAGGTGAATGCAGGTGAATGCAGGTGAATGGAGTTGAATGCAGGTGAATGGAGGTGACTGGAGTTGAATGGAGGTGGGTGTATGGAGTTGAATGGAGGTGAATGGAGTTGAATGGAGTTGATGGAGGTGAATGGAGTTGATGGAGGTGAATGGAGTTGAATGGAAGTGGGTGTATGGAGTTGAATGGAGGTGACTGAATGGAGGTGAATGGAGTTGAATGGAGGTGAATGGAGATGAATGGAGGTGAATTGAGTTGAATGGAGGTGAATGGAGGTGAATAGAGTTGATGGAGGTGAATGGAGGTGACTGAATGGAGGTGAATTCACGTTCCATTCAACTCCATTCACCTCCATTCAACTCCATTCACCTCCATTCAACTCCATTCACCTCCATCAACTCCATTCACCTCCAGGGAGTTGAATGGAGGTGGGTTTATGGAGTTGAATTGAGGTGACTGAATGGAGGTGAATAAAGATGAATGGAGGTGAATGGAGGTGGAATGGGGGTGAATGGAGGTGAATGCCATCGGCCATATAGACATTTATATACTTTTTAACCACAAATGCTCATCTTGCACAAGCTCTGCAATGCTAATCAGGTTGAAAGGTCTGTTTAGGAATATAAATGTTTATTTATTTTCATAAAATGGCTGATGGTTTGTCTAGATAAGACTCTTATTCCTCGGCTGGGATGGTGTCGAGACTTTGAAGCTGCACTGAAACTCACATTTGGACCTTCAAACCGTGAAATGAACTTTAAGTGCTTCAACCATCCATAAATTATATTATAAATATCAGCCATCTGTCGATATCAGTTGAGCACTACTATAAATTGTGCTTCAGTCTTTCACTGTGTGTGTTTTTTGTGTGTTTTTGTGTGTGTTGTATGTGCAGGTGTTCTAGTATGTAAGACCGTTCCTTTTGTGCAGACCACTGCCATCGTAACCGGCATCCTCACCATGACCTGCATCGCCATCGAGAGATACCAGGGCATCGTCTATCCGCTCAAGATGAAGAGGCAGTACACGCCGAAACGAGCCTACAAAATGTTAGGTAAGGTCAAACACACACACACTCGACTGTTTACTTTCTTATTCAAATAAACATGCTGAAGAAGCCCTAAAAATAAAATGACGGTCTTAATATACATTCCTGGTGTTACAGTGCAACTTAAAAAAAAAAAAAAATGTATTAAGATGCTTCACCACTGAAACGACTCTCACTTTCAGATGACATTACAAATCCCTCGTACATTTAACGTCGTCACATCAGTAGGCAGCTCACGAGCTCGTGTCTCTGAAAGTCCTGTGGATCAGTCTGATGTAAATCCCATCAGTCACTGCAGCGTATCAGGATTTCTAAAGAAAGGAGAACATCATTATATCCACAAACCGCTGTGCTCTCTAATGTGAGGGTTTATATTTGGAGGTCTGTGGACTGATGTATAAAGTTCTAAAATTACTAAAAAAGTATTCCACAAATTTCCAGAAAACATTCCAAAATGTTCTAAATAGATTGCGACTGATAGATTAACCCTGGGTCATTCTAAACCCTGGGTCATTCTAAACCCTGGGTCATTCTAAACCCTGGGACATTTTAAACCCTGGGTCATTCTAAACCCTGGGTCATTCTAAACCCTGGGACATTTTAAACCCTGGGTCATTCTAAACCCTGGGTAAACTGATTCACTTTTCACACTCACTTGATCCATTAATACTAACACTTTTTTCTCTTCTCTTCTAGTCTATATCTTTTAAAAAAAAATTTTTAAATACATACAGTGCATTGACTAAACTGGGAAGGGTCACAGCACTTGCATATTGCTGTCCTGTTGTAAGTTTCACTGCATCTATTGCTCTCCGCATTTGTAAATCACTTTGGCTAAAAGCGTCTGCTAAATGATTAAATGCAAATGTAGCTTATACTTTAATAATTAATCCTGGGTGTTCATAAGCTGAGGTTTCACATTGTACATTCCTAAACCCTGGTTAATGTCCTAATTTACAGCGTCACTGATTGGACAAACACCGCACACAGTATGTGACCCTGGATCACGTGACCAGTCTGGAGTCGCACGGGTATATCTGTGGCAATAGCCAACAATACATTGTAAGGGTCAAAATTATAGATTTTTCTGTTATGCCAAAAATCATTAGAATATTAAGTAAAGATCATGTTCCATGAAGATATTTAGTACATTTCCTACCGTAAATATATAAAACATGTATTTCTGTGAGTGAATGCTGCACAATCATGAACATAAATGTAGAACTTTAAAGGAGATTTTCTCAATGTTTCGATTTTTTTGCCTCAGATTCCAGATTTTCAATAGTTGTATCTCGACCAAATATCGTCCTATCCTAACAAACCATACATCAGTGGACAGCTTATTTATTCAGTTTCAGATGATGTATACATCCCAATTTAAAAAAATTGCCCCATGTGACTGGTTTTGTGGTCACATATGTTTACACAAGGCTGTAAAACTGCACATCCTCATCGGTCTCTCCAATGACTTCTGTCACTGTTTGACATTTTCTCCCTCAAACGCTGGAACTAATGTTTATACAACGTTTCCGTGACTGTCCAAAACTCAAAGACTGAACTTAACAGCTTTAATGAAAGAAAGAACAACAATGTCATGAATCTAATTAAAGAGATTTTCTTCGCAGAATCATGGGTAATGTAGTTTTCTCCACCAGGAATTCTACCGTTTAAGATGATTACTTAATAAATTACAATATTAACTAAATACCATCAATTCACAGTAGGCCTGTTATCATTAAAAAGCAATTCCCCAGTGGAGAAATAACAGCATAAAAACAAATCGTTAAATAAATGTAATCTCTCCCTGTTGGGAAATACAAAACTAGCTCGTCATTTGCATGTGCAAATATGAGCGGTTCCCTCGAGGGCTTTTCCTCTGCTAGGTTGGGGTATATGCAGCTGTTCTTCATTAACATGACGGGCTCATGGGGAAGAACTCATTAATATCCAGGTTTATACACATGTGCAGGGCTGGTGTGGATCGCTGCGGTCATGGTGGGATCACCGATGCTGTTTGTGCAGCAGTTAGAGGTGAGTGAAAGAGACACACAAACTGTTTAACTGCAAGTTAATCACTGTTAACTAAGAACATTTAACAAGGCTAATTGCTTTGACACGTGAAAATGATGGTTTAGTGTAGCTTGACAGAGTCCGTCAGCTCATTAAACACGCGATGCCACATCACTGTCCTTGAAATCAGCGGAGATGAAGCGCACAGTAGAAGAGATTCACTCGAGTGCGGTTCATGCATTATTCATTGATTTATCTGCGCACAGTCAACATGTTCCCACTCATTTTACTTCTGTAATGTGATGCATTTACAAATGAAACAGAAAAATAGAAATGCAAATAACTTGCTTTCCCTTCAAAATGTCTTTTAGGCTATTTACTGACATAATTGCACATGCAACTGCATTTTAGCGAATAACATGATATGTTTCCTAACAATGAAAATCCAGTGGATAAAATCAAGCTTATTGTCCTGAATATTATGGAAACACTTTGATCGAAGCCTTTATGTATAATGCATTATATTAGCATTCATAAAGTACGTTGTAATGCATTGTTTTCATAAATAATTCAAAATGCATTATAATATTTGCAGATTACATCTGAAATTGGTTGTTTGTTTTAATGCATTATACTTTCTAAAGGTGTAACATTGAGTAGACGAGTATTATAATGTATTATAACTGTGGTTAGTATTATTCATGAGATCATACAGTTGCATTATAAGGCATAATAAATGACAGACAGGTCATCATTACTCACCCTTGTGTCCTTCAACGCTGTCGGCTGATGTGCAAATGAATTTGAAGAACCTTAATGTTGCTTTTTTTCCATTTAACGATGTCTGTCAAGTTCAGAAAGTTACATAAAAGTTTCATAAAGCATCATAACAGCAGTCTAAGAGTAGCAGTACGACAATTGCATTATAAAGAAGCAGAAAATTAGCAAATTCCAGATTTTAAGTTTCTAAAGTTAAACCTGTGTGGTTTGCAATTGAATTTTGAATTTCCACCCTCCAAAAATATCTAAATGTTTACAAGGATTGGCATTCAGAGAGCATTTCTGATTGGCTAAGACCGGACGACACACATTTTCAGACAGTAGGGAGATTTTATGCATGCTACTCTTAAAATATATTGCCTACAGCTAAAAGTCATGCATGGTTTGTATGAATACCAAATCGGTTTCCTCTGTTACCTGTGTTCCTCAGGTGAAGTATGACTTCTTGTACGACCACCATCACGTGTGCTGTCACGAGCGCTGGCATTCGCTGGTGCACCGGCAGGTTTACACCACCTTCATGATGGTGGCGCTGTTCCTGCTCCCGCTCGCCGCCATGCTCTTCCTCTACAGTCGCATCGGCATCGAGCTCTGGATCCGCAAACGTGTGGGAGACTCTTCAGTCCTCAGTGCCATGAACCACAGGGAGATCAACAAAATCTCCAGGTACACTGAGAAAAGTGGAAAAAATAAACATGAATGAGGCATTTATATAGCGCTTTCATATGCACTAACATGTTCCCAACCTATTTTACTTCCATAATGTGATGCATTTACAAATGAAACAGAAAAATAATAACAAAACTCATTTTACCCAATATGTTTCCTTAAAATCAAAATCCAGTGGATAAAAATCAAGCTTATTTTTCTGATTACGGAAACACTTTAATTTATGCATATAAAATAAATGCATATTATGCATAATGCAAGCATTCATAATACACGTTGTTATGCATTATATCTTTTAATAAACAATCATAACCAGATTACATCTGAAACTGTCATGTTGTTTGTCATGCATTATACTTTCTGAAGGTGCAACAATGAATAGATGAGAATAATAATGTATTATACCTGTGGTAACAGTTATTCACGAGATCATACAGTGCATTACAAGGCATAATTAATGCATTAAAAAGGCTTTAAGTGTTACCAATATTAATTTTAGTTCAAAAGCTCATCACTTTGCATCATAAAAAACGTATTGACTGAATACGACGAGTTTTTCTATTACAGTTACTTCTAAAAGTAATGTGTTAAAATATTGCGTTACTCCCTAAAAAAGTTACAAAAGTGGAACGTGTTTACGGTTATGGGAAGTAAAGTAATACGTTACATTACCTCACCTGAGCTGGACTTGTTTGTTTTTTTAATTACAATATTTTTGGCAAACATAAAGGCCCTTTAACACCAAAAGTGAAATACATTTTTGCTATACAGTTGAATTGGATCATCGAAGTTCAGCAGCAAAGACATTGGTTAATAAAGTGAGATTAAATGCATAAAGTATATTTGTATTATTTAACATTTGATTAAATCACAGGTTTCCATAATATTCTGACAGTGCATTTCACTGTGTTTATTCATTTTGAGGAATACTGTGTTTTTGTGCCAATGACAGGAGTAAAAATAACGGGAAAACAAAGTAACTTGCATTACTAATTAGAAAAAGTAACTGAGATACTTAAAAGTAATGTGTTACTTTACTAGTTACTTGGTGGGGAAAGTAATCTGATTACACTGATATTACAGTAACTTTCCTTTTTTGCTGTTCTAACAGGAAGAAGAAACGTGCCGTCAAAATGATGATCACTATAGTGCTTCTGTTCACCGTCTGCTGGGCGCCGTTTCACATCGTGCACATGCTGTTCGAGTACAGTAAGTGTGTCAGTGCCATTTACTCCAGAGAGCGTCATGTTAATGCGCTCGAGAACTGAACGCATCTGTCCCGATCCAATCATCTCGCAGCGGCTCCGTGTGAATAATCTGAACTGCACAAAAATTACACAAAGTAGTACTTTACTCACCATTCAGATTCTCTCCATTCACGTGGCAGATCAGTGTAGTTGCGATAACCTGTGGTTATTACGTGCCATTCCAGAGACTTCTGGGTCACTCGTTCTCGAGGCTGAACCCACAATCACTGTCAACAACCCGGATGATTGATCATTAGACCAGTACCACCTACAGGGCACAGGGTTAAAAGGGTTAAATATCGCCACTCTATTTGATTGCATGCCTCAATCAAACACCACTACACGAATATAAGTTCAGATGTCCCTGAAAATGTGTTCTGAGTAACTACAAACAGGCGTCTTAAATCAGGCTCGTCCGGATGGTTGTAGTGACGAGCTGATCTAATTTGCAATTGTTTTGGCTACGGCTGGTTTGGATCTAGAAATAGCGTTCATCACATTTTTTTCTGGTAAGGACACAGTATAAAGCTGATTACTACAGACCTGCAAACTCACATCAGGTGAAAGAGGTGACACGTTTGCAGCTTCATAACTGGTTGCATCTTCCCCCAGAGTTTTGCTTCAGAAAAAAAAAAAAAAAAAAAACACATTTATTGACACAAATTTCTTCATTGGATTTGATTTTGATTCAATATTGATTAATTTGGGGCCTATCAGGTACAGTTCACGGCAAATATCTCTCAACTAATGCTGTAAACTATACAGGTGGTACATCATTATAATATTAAAGGTTAAAATGAATTGATTTGTAGAATACTTGCATATAAATTACAGAGTGTCTATTTACACTAAGTTTAAATAACCTGCCTTTCTGGCAGAGGCCATTTACACTAACCCCGCCCACTAACGTCTGATTGGTCCAGACAAAATTACAGAAGACTCTGGATTGTCAACAGTAGCATTAGTTTAGGGGTAAAGGCGCATGCCAGAAACGCAAATCGACCGGAGTTTGAATCCACCTTTAGCCAAACTCACTCTACTCCCTTTTCCCATCATGTATCAGATTGGAAAGTCATTTATTTTCAATAAAAATGAAGAACATGTTCGAAAAGTGGAAATAAAGTGTCGAACATGATTATCGGTTAGGGTTAAGTTTAGGGAGGCCCAATAAGGCGTCATCCATTTTATAATTTTAATAATAATTATCAATGTTATTTTTGCATAGCGTTTAAACAACACTGTGTGTGGAGCAAAGAGTATCTGCAACTACAGGTCCTTCTCAATAAATTAGCATATTGTGATAAAGTTCATTATTTTCCCTAATGTAATGATAAAAATTAAACTTTCATATATTTTAGATTCATTGCACACCAACTGAAATATTTCAGGTCTTTTATTGTTTTAATACTGATGATTTTGGCATACAGCTCATGAAAACCCAAAATTCCTGTCTCAATAAATTAGCATATTTCATCCGACCAATAAAAGAAAAGTGTTTTTAATACAAAAAAAGTTAACCTTCAAATAATTATGTTCAGTTATGCACTCAATACTTGGTCGGGAATCCTTTTTGCAGAAATGACTGCTTCAATGCGGCGTGGCATGGCCGTAATCAGCCTGTGGCACTGCTGAGGTGTTATGGAGGCCCAGGATGCTTCGATAGCGGCCTTAAGCTCATCCAGAGTGTTGGGTCTTGCGTCTCTCAACTTTCTCTTCACAATATCCCACAGATCCTCTATGGGGTTCAGGTCAGAAGAGTTGGCAGGCCAATTGAGCACAGTAATACCATGGTCAGTAAACCATTTACCAGTGGTTTTGGCACTGTGAGCAGGTGCCAGGTCATGCTGAAGAATGAAATCTTCATCTCCATAAAGCTTTTCAGCAGATGGAAGCATGGAGTGCTCCAAAATCTCCTGATAGCTAGCTGCATTGACCCTGCCCTTGATAAAACACAGTGGACCAACACCAGCAGCTGACATGGCACCCCAGACCATCACTGACTGTGGGTACTTGACACTGGACTTCAGGCATTTTGGCATTTCCTTCTCCCCAGTCTTCCTCCAGACTCTGGCACCTTGATTTCCGAATGACATGCAAAATTTGAGCAACCACTGAGCAACAGTCCAGTGCTGCTTCTCTGTAGCCCAGGTCAGGCGCTTCTGCCGCTGTTTCTGGTTCAAAAGTGGCTTGACCTTGGGAATGCGGCACCTGTAGCCCATTTCCTGCACACGCCTGTGCACGGTGGCTCTGGATGTTTCTACTCCAGACTCAGTCCACTGCTTCCGCAGGTCCCCCAAGGTCTGGAATCGGTCCTTCTCCACAATCTTCCTCATGGTCCGGTCACCTCTTCTCGTTGTGCAGCGTTTTTTGCCACACTTTTTCCTTCCCACAGACTTCCCACTGAGGTGCCTTGATACAGCACTCTGGGAACAGCCTATTCGTTCAGAAATTTCTTTCTGTGTCTTACCCTCTTGCTTGAGGGTGTCAGTGATGGCCTTCTGGTCAGCAGTCTTACCCATGATTGCGGTTTTGAGTAATGAACCAGGCTGGGAGTTTTTAAAAGCCTCAGGAATCTTTTGCAGGTGTTTAGAGGTAATTAGTTGTTTCAGATGATTAGGTTAATAGCTTGTTTAGAGAACCTTTTCATGATATGCTAATTTATTGAGACAGGAATTTTGGGTTTTCATGAGCTGTATGCCAAAATCATCAGTATTAAAACAATAAAAGACCTGAAATATTTCAGTTGGTGTGCAATGAATCTAAAATATATGAAAGTTTAATTTTTATCATTACATTATGGAAAATAATGAACTTTATCACAATATGCTAATTTATTGAGAAGGACCTGTATAAGTATAAATAGCATAAATACATTTTTTTACAGTGTAAATAGAATCTAGTGGCCATTTACACAGTGCAAATATAGCCACTGCCTACAAATTAAAGTTTATATAATGCTATAATATATTTTTAATGACAATTATGTTTCTACTACTTTTTTTATATTTTTATATAATCATTTAAATGGTGGCTGTCATAAAACTGATTTATTCAAACATACATTCAATACTGAAGAACAGGATAAGTAGAAATACAATGAATATGCAATATAGTGCATTTATTTAGCAATAAAACAAAATAAATAAAACATCAATATGGCTATAAAAAATTATTACTTAAAAAATTGTTACTAAATAGAAAATTGATATTTGACTAAAATTAAAAAAATTGTTATGAAAACATAATATAATATTAGCAATCATAATTTTATTTTTATATTACAACCATATAATTACAATACAAATATTTATGACGGTTTTAATTTCTTCATTTTCAAATGTTCATCAAAATCAGCTGGGAGCCCTTAAAACTTCTCTTTGCTAACACTGGAAAGCAAATCCACCTTAAAAGCAACAATTACAGCAACTTTTCAGAGAAAGTAAAAAAACATTCGACTAAACACATTTTTAAACACTTTTAAAGTCTCCAGTCTGAGAGGATTGTAAAATAAGCATCTGATGTTACTGTAAACACCTGTATTTTTACAAACTGAGCAAGTTTAAATAGACATGTCTTTGGTAATTACTTCACTGAGCTCATTGTTTCTGCCTTTCTGCTGTACATTTACATTGTTTAAATGAATAGATTTTTCGCTAACTGTGATTTGTATATGTACATTTCTGAAATGGATAACTTACACAGTCAGCTCTGATAACAGATCTCTCTAAATTGTAATATGGACTCTCTGTAAAGCTGCTTTGAAACGATGTGTATTGTGAAAAGCGCTATACAAATAAACGTGAATTGAATTGAATTGAATTAAATAAAATTAAAATACCTGTCCGTTCTTCATTCAGACGACCTGGAGAAGAAGTACGACGAGGTCACGGTGAACATGATCATCGCTGTGGTCCAGGCCATCGGCTTCTCCAACTCCTTCAACAACCCCATCGTCTACGCCTTCATGAACGAGAACTTCAAGAAGAGTTGCGTGTCCACGCTCTCCTCTTACCTGAGGCGTCCCGGCCACCAGGGCGGCGCTATACAGCGGCCCAACCTCAGCGTGCACTTCTCCAAACACCTCAAAACTGAGCCCTTCAGCAGCAACACCACCAGCGGGAACACCGAAGCCCTGCCCGCGCACCAGAACCGAGTGTTGACCTCGTCACACGGAGATCTGGAGATATCCACAGCGTTCGCGGAGCAGAGAGTCAGAACCGCTACATGCCATCTGCCTTCGAGCAGCTCCTGCGTGACATAAACTCATGACATCTGCAGAGGATCTCAGACATTGAGGTGTTCATGGCAAGAAAAACCAGCCTTGAGATAATCTCAATCCTGCTGTCGGATGAGTTCGGGATTTCAAATGCGTGATGGGAGACGCAGAGAAAGACGCCCTAGCGCTAGTTAGCGTGCAGAACAACACAATGACCTCACTTAAAAGGAGAAGTTCACTTCAGAATTCAAATTTCCTGATAGTTTACTCACCCCCACATCATCCAAGATGTTCATGTCTTTCTTTCTTCAGTCCGAAAAGAAATTAAGGAAAACATTCCAGGGTTTTCCTCCATATAGTGACTTCAATGGGGTCCAACAGGTTGAAGGTCCAGATGTGAGTTTCAGTGCAGCTTCAAAGTCTCGACACGATCCAGCCGAGGAATAAGAGTCTTATCTAGACAAACCAGCCGACATTTTATATTAACATTTATATACTTTTTAACCACAAATGCTCATCTTGCACTAGCTGTGATGCGCCACACATTACGTTATCAGGTTGAAAGGTCACGCGTGTTCCAGTTAAAAAATGTAGAGCGAAAAACTCCTTTTTAGTCTAGATGGAAATAGGGGTCCACGCGCACCCCCCGGCTTTTTTTATGCCACCTGATATTTTTAAATCCTTAAAGTGTCTATTTTCAGAATCTGCCAGGAACCAAGCTGCAATAATGTCCCAAAGGCTTCATTTTTACATCAAAAGTTATGCCACTTTATATCATATTTAGATTTTTCGGGTTTGCTGCAAAGGGTTAAAAATAAAGCATTTTGGACATTATTTCAGCTTGGTACCCAATTTAATCTTAAAATAGACGCTTGAATGATAAAGAAATAACAGGTTGTGAAAAAAATAAAAAATAATCACCCTATGCGCTTGAGAAAACGAAAATATAGTTGATCCTCTACACATCTTTGGCCATTTTTGGCTATTTTTGTCCAGAAATAGGGTCAATATGTTGTCAAATGTCAAAAATAACCATTCCATTAAATTCCTGGGGTCAGAATTGTAAGGGAAAGTGTGTTCATTTGTCTCTGTATGTTATTTACTTCAAACGCTATGCCACTTTCTACATCATTTTTAGATTTTTCGGGTTCTGGTCGGGTGCAGCAAAGGGTTAAAAATGAAGCCTTTGGGACATTATTGCAGCTTGGTACCTGTCAGATTCTGAAAATAGACACTTTAAGGATTTTTTAAAAAATCAGGTGGCATAAAAAAAGCGCGTGGACCCCTATTTCCATCTAGACTATTTCTCCTCCAACTTTAAAATCGTCTGACATCGTTGTTTTACCTTTTATTTTTATTTTATTTTTGTAAATGCCGTTTGACTTAGTCTTTGCACTTTGGCCTTGTAACTAAATCTGTTCTTCCGCCAACGTAACCTTTCACCATGATTACGTAATGTGTGTCGCATGATCGCAGAGCTAGTGCAAGAAGAGCATTTGTGCTTAAAAAGTATATACATTTTTATTTTTATTTTTAGAAAATGACATAGTTTGTTCAGATAGGACTCTTATTCCTCGGCTGGGATCGTATCGAGACTTTGAAGCTGCACTGAAACCGTGTGACCCCATTGAAGTCTTAATTATAAGTGAAAAGACCAGCATCTTCTCAGTATTTACTCGCCATCATGTCCTTCCAAACCCAGATGCTATTTTTCAGTGGAACACAGAGAATTTTTGAAGAGTCTTTATCTTCATAAAACAACAGTTCACAGCGATCATAACTGTCAAACTGCAATAATAACAGAAGCACAGGGTCTAAAAGGGCATGATGGGGAAAAATATATATATTTCAGGGAGGAAAAGTGATATTTCAGTGCTTTCTCGGGGAACGCAGTGTTATTTTAGTATCAATAGCCATGTTTCCATCCAAAGTTGTGAATTTAATTTGCATAAAACATTTGTGAATAAAGCACCATTTCGGTCTAGCAAATCAGAGAACCAAATCGTCACTTCCTGAGGAACTAGTGCAAAATATCATCAAAAATGGAAGTTGCTGCAGTTGAAGCCTCTGTGGGTGTTTTTACATATAGAAGAAAAAACACAGTCGTGTCAGACAGCTCTGGCCCAGCATCGTCAACTTCATCTTTGCAGCCGACACTGATACAGAAAACACTTGTTTATTAATAAACAATTAAAATGTCTCCTTGCTATATTTGACATATTCATAATCATTACTTTTGCCGGTTCTTTGTGACAGCTTTTATGTGCTTTATTGTCAGCGCCACCCACATACATGACCACCACCGCATCAGCACCGAAAACATGGAGATTTTTTTCAAATAAAAAATCGTGATAGGAACCGAATCGTGGGTTTGGTCTGTTACAGCCCTAGTAAGATGAAAAAGCAGAGTTTAAGTCGTTTTTAATAGTTGTAAAAAAAACAATGGCTATCTGATCATCTTTGCCAAGCGCAAACCAGTACAGAAGTAATCAATAAATTATCGGGGAGGGTCATGCCTTTTTTCACAATCATTTTGGAGGGTCATAGAAAAATGTATTGCTGGCGAAGGGAGGGTCAAGTCTATTTTGACTATAGATCTCAAAACTCCTCCGGTAGAGGAGTAAAAAACGAACAGTAGGCTATAGGTACATTAAACCTTCTTCATAAAACGAGTCGGACATCATCACATTTTTGTATAAATTTTTATCTATTTACATTAGTAAGCTACAGGACATCGTCTTTCAAAACATGACCTGCGCGAAAGAGAAAAAAAAAATGAACCAAACTGAACCATGGCTCTGGGAAGGAAATGAAACTGAACCAGGCATTACAGAATGACCGGACAAACATTGAAATAAGATCGTCCGCTGGTTAGTCCAGTTATGCCGTCTCGTCGTGCAGTCACATGACTTTTTGATGCTCATTGAGGAATTTATTCGGTAAATGTGTTTCCAGCATAGTTTATGCGCATGTATACTAAATTTAGCGTGCATTATTTGATAGATGTATTTCTAGAATTAATGCACATCTTGGTGTTTCCATCCAGCGTTTTTTTAAATGCGATATCATAAAATGTGCATAAAAATAGGTGTATGGAAAAACGGCTATTGATTTACTAATATATATGTTTTTAAGCAACAAAAATGTTTATGGTTTTAGTTAACTATAATAACCCTGGAAAGAAGAACTTTTTTTCGCAAAAGTATTTATATATAAAAAAATTTGACATGAGGGTGAGTAAATAATGACAGAAGTTGAACTATAATTTTTATAATGTACCATGTAATGCATTGTATCTTTACATAAACAACTGTAAACAAAGTTAAAATGCATTATGTTTGCAGATTACATCTAAAATTGGTTGTTTCATGTTTTAATGCATTACACTTTCTGAAAGTGTATCAATGAATAGGTTATAGTATTATAATGTATTATAACTGGGGTTCCTTTTCATGCAATCATACAATGCAGGGTGCATTACAATTCATTACGCATTAAAAATACCCATATAATGTCTTCAAGTAAGTGTTGCAGTAGCACCTCACTGCAGAACACGAGATCCAGGGGGGCGGAGTTGGATCCAGATCTAAGGGGTGGAGATTGGTAGGTTTAGGGGTGGGTTTAGGGATCAGGGGGCGGAGATTGGTAGGTTTAGGGATCAGGGGGTGGAGATGGGTAGGTTTAGGGATCAGGGGGTGGAGATGGGTAGGTTTAGGGATCAGGGGGTGGAGATTGGTAGGTTTAGGGGTGGGTTTAGGGATCAGGGGTGGAGATTGGTAGGTTTAGGGGTGGGTTTAGGGATCAGGGGGTGGAGATTGGTAGGTTTAGGGATCAGGGGTGGAGATTGGTAGGTTTAGGGGTGGGTTTAGGGATCAGGGGTGGAGATTGGTAGGTTTAGGGGTGGGTTTAGGGATCAGGGGGTGGAGATTGGTAGGTTTAGGGATCAGGGGTGGAGATTGGTAGGTTTAGGGGTGGGTTTAGGGATCAGGGGTGGAGATTGGTAGGTTTAGGGGTGGGTTTAGGGATCAGGGGGTGGAGATTGGTAGGTTTAGGGATCAGGGGTGGAGATTGGTAGGTTTAGGGGTGGGTTTAGGGATCAGGGGTGGAGATTGGTAGGTTTAGGGGTGGGTTTAGGGATCAGGGGTGGAGATTGGTAGGTTTAGGGGTGGGTTTAGGGATCAGGGGTGGAGATTGGTAGGTTTAGGGGTGGGTTTAGGGATCAGGGGGTGGAGATTGGTAGGTTTAGGGGTGGGTTTAGGGATCGGGGGGTGGAGATGGGTAAGTTTAGGGGTGGGTTTAGGGATCGGGGGGTGGAGATGGGTAAGTTTAGGGGTGGGTTTAGGGATCAGGGGGTGGAGATGGGTAAGTTTAGGGGTGGGTTTAGGGATCAGGGGGTGGAGATGGGTAAGTTTAGGTATATGTAAGGTGGGAGGAGTTGGATCTGATCCAACTCCTCCCCCTGGATTTCGTGTTCTGCAGTGAGGACCATCTCAAGTGTTGTGAATTTGTGAAAGTCAGTGATGTTCACTTGAAGCGGGAACACAGGGTAAGAGCGCAAGATCATTTCAAGTCTTCTTCAACAATATATTGATGGAAGACGACACTGTAAATACTCCACTGGCAGCTCTGATCTTTAAAGTCTGTACTGTATATATTCACTTTGCTCAGATATTATAAAGAAATGCTTTAATTTTATTCTTTCAGAACGATTAGAAGCGTTTGCGATGAACAGCTGGGACTGTTAAATTCTTCACGCTAATGTCAGTGTGCTAATGTGTTGGAAACATGTGCCATCGAGAGGCTGAAGATGTGCTCGTTAAAAGCTTGTGTTTTCCAGAGCATCTGATATAGACTAATGCTCGATTACTGATGTATTTTAAGGGCACTAGCATGCTCTGATGGAAAGGAACACGCGCCGGTCTGGTTGAAAGCATGCACCTTAAAATCACACATTGCGATGAATCTTGATGTCGAACAGCATGTGACGTTCAGACTCTCAAACAGCATCTGACAGATGTGAACTTTTCATAATGCACAAAAAATAAATCAAGTGAAACAATGTGCTCCTGATTGTTGTCGTAATGTACACTTTATTCACACCTGATACATATTTACAGAATACATGGATGCTTGTTTCCAGCAAACACAGCAGCTCAAAGCAACACAACCAAAAAATGCACACTTTCAGTCACATATATTACATTTAGTATAATATACTGAGTAAATACTAATCTTTTTTTTTTCTTTTTCTTTTTTTAAAAATACAAGTGCCTTATTTAATCTGATCTTAATCTAACAACCAGTAAAGAACATAATCTTAAATGAAAATCATAACCGGGCCGAATGTTTGCAGGGATCAACATAAAGGCCCATGAGTCTATTATCATAAAGATAATAAAAAACATCAGTGATCTCAGTCTTGAAGGCGATTCATTCACTGAATCATAATCATAATCATCATCCCTGCAACTCATTCCCAAATGGGAAAACTAGACTTGGCAAGGCAAAAGGCCTCAAGGCACAGACTGATGTGAAGCAGCAGGAGATGTGCAGCAAACACTCATTACGCTGGACATCTGAGCATTACTGGACCAGAGGGATGTGGAAATCAGGACTGTCGAAGAGCAAAGGCCTGCGGGGGGGACTGGGGTCCTTCGTGGCGCTGTGCAGGAGTTTAAAGAGTCCGGTGCCGATGTTCATGGGGATTCCCATTATAATGCACTCGGACACACCTGCAGAACCACAGGACGAGTGACTGACGTTCAGTTTGGTTATTCAGAAATAGGCAACATACAGAACGTTGCTATGGTTACCGCACTGTCAATCATCACAATTTCAGGAGCGAGTCGTGTGTCGTACACACAAGGAACGATCATTTAGAGTTGAAACTTCAGTCTGTGTGTGGCCATAAATTAAATAATAAAGTAAAAAAATACCATAAATAAAAATACTAATACACGTAATTAATGTAAATTGTACACAATTACATGCAACTAACCCTAAACCACGCCCTGAGTGAAATGTATAATTACAGTGTAACAAAAACACCTTAAAATAAAGTGTAACCTCTAAGAATTTAATAAAAAATAATAATCAAGAAGAACTGCAGGGTGAATCATTTCTACATCTAGGAAAATGTTTATTTTCTCACATTAAGGAAATTAACAATCATAATTGCATTAAGTTTTTCTAATAAGATGCTCAATACACATGATTTAATTCGAATTAGCATAAATTTAAGGGAGTAGAACAAACTACTATCATTATGTATAAATCCTTTAAGATTGAAATTATTCAAAATAAACAAACATACTAACATAATGATAATACTTTACAACAAGGTAACTATGAGCAATACATTTATTAGAGTATTTTTATTAATTTGTTCCATGTTAGTTTGTGTCAGCTCAGGTCTAGTAACAGATATTGGTAAGTGTTGAAATACTATCAACTAAAATTAATAAATGCTTATCATCATTAGTTCATGTTAACTAACGTAGTTAACTAATATTAACAAATGAAACCTTATGGTAAAGTGTTACTGATATAATAATAATAATATATGTTTAACATATATATGTGTGTCTTTTTCCACCTCAAATTATGGTAATAAGAATTAAGCCTTTTTTTGACTTTATTTGCATTCTTATTCTTCATTTATTCTTTCTTTACAAATAAAATCCACCATACACACACACACACACACACTGTGACCCTGGACCACAAAACCAGTAAAAAAAAAAAAAAAAAAAAAGGGTCAATAATTTGAAATTGAGATTTATGGATCACATGAAAGCTGAATAAATAAGCTGTCCATTGATGTGTGGTTTGTTAGGATAGGACAATATTTGGTCGAGATCGAAACATTGAGAAAATCTCCTTTAAAGTTCTACATTTATGTTGGTGATTGTGCAGCATTCACTCACAGAAATACATGTTTTATATATTTACGGTAGGAAATGTACTAAATATCTTCATGGAACATGATCTTTACTTAATATCCTCAGGATTTTTGGAATAAAAGAAAAATGGATAATTTTGACCCATACAATGTATTGTTGGCTATTGCCACAGATATCCCCGTGCGACTCCAGACTGGTTTTGTAGGTCCAGGGTCACACACACACAGATTGTCCGTGTTTCTGCTCATCACTCACCGCACACCGAGTCTTTCTGGCCGAAATACGCAGCGTCGAACAGATGATCGGCCGTCTTCTCGAAGGACGCCAGCATGAGGACGCTCTCCTTCATCTTCGCCAGACCGAAGCGAGTGATGCCCAGAATCTCTCCCTGCGGCCCATAAGAGTCAGAGTCGCTCTCGTCTCCACCATCATCATCATCATCATCATCACTTCACAAGCTCACCTTATAGGACATGAGGTCCGCCAGAAGCATGACGTGCCTGCGGTCGATGCTCATACCGTGGTTTACCATGGTATACTGGATCTCATTAATGATGGTGGATCTCGCTGCTTCGATGCCTATCGTCTTCTCGACCTGATGAGCCCAAACACAGCCATCACACACTCACAGACACATATAAGGCCCTACTGACAAATTATGAATTAATAAATCATAAGTTGGCTTGTACAGTTATTTAATTATGATATGGACTAGCGTCACAATTTCATAAAACTGACAAACTACGCACACAGAAACTCTTCACGACAACCCGTCAAAATAAAAGTTCATTTTAACTTGAAAAAATTATGACAGAAAGATAAAGTATTATTATTGTACAGCAGAATGTACTTCTACAAGAAATAATTATAAAATGATGAAAACTTAATTGTTTTAAGGAGCGTCTCTTAGTTGTTCTTCCATGTTTTTAACAGTTGTGGCAAAAAAAAAAAAAAAGTATTGTTATATTAATTGTTACAGTTTTATGCCTTAATAATTGATAATAAATATGAAAAATCGATAATACATTTTAAATGACAAATAAATACATTTTAAATAAATATCTCATCATTTAAATGCATATTTTTTTAAATCATACATCTTGAAAAAATAAGACATTTCAGTGAAAATATAAAACATTTCATAAATACCTATTATTGTATGAAATTATTAAATTGTTACATTATGAATTCAATTGATTAGACATGCTTTTTGATTATTACAATTGAAAGCAATAAATTGGAAATCAATTTTGGCAAAATTAGGGAAAAAATAAAGTAGATTTTATAGGGCCCTAAAAAAAATGAATGTAAAGACCGATTATCATTATCATGTAAAGACTGATGTTTAAAAGCAAACGCTGCGTGACACGAGTCAGACTGGACCAGTACCTCATACGTGTTGTTGGATGTTGTTCTGTTGCCGTTGACGCCGTGTGTTGCCATGACAGCCCTGAGATTGTCTCCCTCCACCAGCAGCTTGAACTTCTTTATCCCGCTCTGCTCATCAATGTGGATCACGGCACGCGCCACTTGAGGGATGCCCTGGACCACCACCTACACACACACACACGCGTACACACACACACACACAAACACACAAACACACACACACACAAACTTTTGTTAGATGTGATTAATCGATTTCACAGCACTAAGCCAAGTATAATATTAGCTTTTATATTTTCAGATTGCATTTTAATTTGATGTGCTTTTGTCTTTTTTATTTGTGTTTTTTTATTTTTTATATTTAGCTTTAAATTTATTTTAGTTTCAGTAATATTTGTAAACTTTACATCGAATATTCATATTTTATTTTTATATTTCAATATTCATATATCAACTTTAATTAGAATATTCATATTTCAACTAATTCGATTAACAAATTAGTTTACAATAAGCTTGTGTATATATATATATATATATATATATATATATATATATATATATATATATATACACACACACATACATACACACACACTTCAGATGCAAAAAATATATATAACTGAACATATATATTAAAATAATAAGATAAAAATAATTAAATAATAAATTAAAGTAAATCAAACCTTGAGTGCTACTAATAAATATGACAATAAAAGCTAGCATTTTGTCTTTATTCTATAAACTGTTTAAGCTTGTGTCTCCAGGTTGCAATCACGATTCCTTTAAAAGACACAGAATCTGATTGGCTAACTGAACTACATCACATGGTCTCTCAGCATCAGTTACTGAACCTCAGATCGGTGTGATGTCAGCAGTGACTGACCTTGGGAAGCTCCTGTTTGAGCGACTGCAGGACATAATACATGGAGCTCTTGCTGTTCTCTCTGGGCGACACACACACCACGGCCTCTCCGTGAACCGCGATGTCCCCCGGCTTCACTCGCAGCTTCGACGTGCAGATGGAGTAACGTACGGTCTCTGCGTTCACCTGAACAGAACAAACACGGCTCTATAACCCTCTCTGAAGATCATCATCATCAGCCCTATTCAGACAGGACTAACTTGATTTAAGGCTATTGACAGTATATTGTGATTTACAGGATAACAAAAGTAGATATCCATAAATCCCTCTGTAATACAGTAATTCATAATACAGACTTTTTTGTTGCTTCCGCATATCCATGTGACCTATCAATATAAAGGCAGAGACTGATGTGATGCTAACAGGTAGTCATGATCAAATGTGCCGTTACCTCCAGCCTCAGGAGACGAATCCTCTCTAGCGACAGCTTCACCAGGATAAAACAATCATCCGGCAGGAAAACCTCCTCGATGTACTCCGAAATCTGACAGAAACAATCAAACTCAGTCAACAACAACAACAACCTGACGCAAGGCATTCTGGGATTAATTCTCCACAAGGCTGGAGAAATGGCATGGGATTCTGGGTGGTTGCCAGGGGCATTTTAATTTCATATTGACTTTCTGAACACACCCCTAACTAGAGCTGGGTATCGAGTTCGATACTTTTTAGGCACTGAGTATCAAGTATCAAAAAACATCTCGTTGTTCGGTACCAAATATCGACACCGTAAATGGAGCTGACAAAGAGATACGCAGAACATGCAGGATTCATATTTAAATAGTCCTTTTGTGGTTTAATATTCTCACTTTGACAACATTTAATTGAGAGAAACCCTCATCACATCACAGAAGCAGCTCTACACGGCAACCCGGCAAAATAAAAGTTTGGTTGAACTTAAAGAAACTGCGATAGAAATATATTACTCTTGTACAGTATAATGTACATCTTAATTTACTACTACTACTATTACTACTACTACTACTACTAATAATTCAATAATTATTAAGACCATTTTTTTTCCATGTTATAATTTTAACAGTAAAGCTCTGTTGTGCAACACTTGTTTGCCATAAAATTAAAGGGTTAGTTTAATTTGAATTTGAATAAAATAATTTTTATTTTGAATTTAATTAGATATTTTTTTATTAAACCATTAAAATGGAATATAGACAATGAAACGGAACGCACAGAACTGGGTAAAAATAAAATGAAATAATAAAAAAACATTAAGAATGTAATTTTTGTTAAACTGTTAATAAATTGCTGTTAAATTGAACCAGTTTCATGATTTAAATTAATTACACATGCTTTTTGATTAATAACATTTTATTTAACCATCTAGAAAAAAAAAGAAAGAAAAAAAAACTAAATCCAGAAATATTTAAACGGGAAAAGTGGAATTAACTCACATTAAGCTAGGTATCTGGTAAAGTGTGCTTCTCCTTAAGGATGGCTGCATTAGCAGTTTTTCCCTCTTCACATTAATGTTACAGACTCTGCTATAGACCTTATGTAGCTCCGCCCCTTATGTAGCTCCGCCCCTTATGTAGCTCCACCCCTTTTCAGCGCTGCGCTCCTTGTCTTTTGACTTCCGGTCTGTATTTTCACAGCGATTTTGCGTTTATGAATGAACGGCTCGTTTTAAAATCTTCCCGCTCGACTGACATTTGTTAAGTCATCTGCTTTAAACATTACAGTCCTCATGATAACTTTCGTTAACTTTACATTAAGTAAATCCCCTTCAAAAGCTAATTACTCCTGGACAGCAGCGCCATAGAGATATACAGAGCGACCGCAAAAACGGAAGTTAAAAGACAATATTCTAAAGATGGCGGCGCCCTCGTTTCCAGAGGTGGGTAGAGTACCCAAAAACTGTACTCAAGTAAAAGTACAAGTACTTATAGAAATATTTACTCAAAGTAAAAGTAAAAGTAATACTCTTAATAGTTACTTGAGTAAGAGTAAAAAAGTATCCAATGAAAAAACTACTCAAGTAGCGAGTAACTTACTTCGGATCATATAGGCCTCTATTTTATATATATATATATATATATATATATATATATATATATATATATATATATTCATTTATATTTATACTATATATATATATATATATATATATATATATATATATATATATATGAAGACTTCAGATGCAAAAGCCTCTGAGTGCCATCTGAAACTTTCTTCTAAAACAAGCATTTTTATCAAGCTTGTATATTTAAGTTCAGTAATTTCACTTTTAATGACAATTAATAGGTACTTTTCATTGCCATTTAAGTGAAATAACTGAACATAAACATACAAACTTGATAAAAATGCTCAAACTTGATAAAAATGCTCTTTTAGAAGAAAATTTCAGATGGTACTTAGAGGCTTTTGCATCTGAAGTCGTCATATATATATATAAAATAATATTATTTAGATTTTTTATTTTTTTAAATGACTATTATTTTCATAAGTAGATTGGCTCTCTTTGCAACAAAAAACATTATTTCTGCCATCTGTAGCCCGAAAATCATTGCCTGTCCTTTGGTTTGTATAATAGTAACTTTTACAACTACATTTGGATTATTAGACAATGTCGAAATGAAGTGAATCTGCAGAGTGTTGCATTCATAGGCATGTAATTGACACAGAGAAGAAAGAGTTAAAACTCTTCACATGTGCTCGCGCTCATGACTGATACTGAACATCTGAACACAAAAAAACAAACACAAGTACATCGACGGATCTTTTTCTGTCTGTTCTCCAAAATATAATCAAATGTATATTTCTGCAAGCATGTTTAAACTGGTTAACTGTGTGTACGGCAGGCAAAGGCATTCGTTTTCAAGTCGAGTTCGTACGCCACTGCGCAACAATACACACACACACACTCACTACCGCGGGATGGCGGGTGTTCATAAACTGTGGACAATGGTAGCTTATTTAATGTAGAAATGAATGTATTATGTCCAAAAAACGGGTAATGTCATCCTTTCTAGTAGTGCTATCATGGCATAATAATCTGTTTGGTTGTAAAATGTATTACCTGAGTTAAATGAAATCGAATGTATCGTCCTGTGGAATCATTCATTCACAGACAGCTTACGAAGATGTTCAACTAATAAAGATCTTCATCGCTGGCAAATATATGATGCATTTGAAGATTTGCTCTCACTTGACTGTACTGTAGGTCCACGGCCACTTCATCCAACGCTCTTGATGTCCTTAAATCTTCCTGTTACGACTCCGAGTCGAGTGTGAATTGAAATCGCTTCAGACGATTCAGTGCGTGCAGGAACTGAACAGAATCAGGAACTGAATCATTCAAACTGATTCGCGAACCGATTTAGACAGATCTGCCAACTTGTTTGATGAAGTCTTTGAACAGAATCGACTCAAAAGAGTGATTCATTTGTGAATTGAGCATCGCTCAAGCCCAGAAAAAAAGATACAGCGCGCTTGGAATAAACTACGCATTTAACAACACATATTGCATTAAAATAAAGTAACGAGAAGGACGTCGCCCAACGTAACGAAGTAAAAGTACAGTTTTTTCATTAGAAATGTACTCGAGTAAAAGTAATAAGTACCCACATTCAAATCTACTCTTAAAAGTACAATTTTTCCAAAAAAAATACTCAAGTAAATGTAACGAAGTAAATGTACTTCGTTACTACCCACCTCTGCTCGTTTCTCTGGCGCATAAGGTCTATAACATTATCTGATCATAAAATTGGTATAGAAAAATGTATCGTTCAGAAAACCGTTATCGAAATTGCACATTTTTGAGCGATACCCAGCTCTACCCCAATCAAAGCATGAGAGATATCAATAACGCAGGCTTTAGTGAACAGCAGAGGTCACAGTGTGCGTACCTCTCCCAGAAGAGTTTTCTCAATGCGACCCTTCACCAGCCGAGCGAAATCTGCATCATCATCACAGTCCAGGCTGGCACTTATGATGGGCGTACTGAGACAGAGAGAGACTCGTTAGCACACACACACACACACACACACTGAGAGACTTGTGAGGAAGAATTATTCACTGCAGCCATTAATAATCTCTGAACAGCAGCAATCACACTGACACTGTGAGGGTGACACACACACACACACACACACACACACACGAGCTCCAGGCTTCTCCTCTGATTGACAGGTGTGTGTTCCTCCTCCAGGGGTCGAGATCTCATGCATCAATGGCTCTTACGGTCTCCTGCACGTCTATCATCTACAGGGTCTAGAAATGCTTCAGGTCGCTATTTTCGTGAAGGTTATTTCAGGATTTCTCTGACACGTCTGTGAGGTCGATTTATGGTTTATCATCTGTCCTCTTTAAAAAATACTGTGGTATTTATTAATATCATGGTATATTAGATGGTAATACCACAGCACTGGATTATTCAGAATGATTACCATATTCATGTACTATAGTATTTAAGTGGAACTCAAAGGTATATCAAAGAATCTTGAGGTAAAAAAAAAAAAAAATAGATATAAAATATTTTAGAGATATAGAAAAGCATAATTATAAATGTATAATGTTTATTTATGATTATAAAAAAAAAAAAAAAAGATTCGCTATGCAATTTATGACTTTTTCCAGGCCTGGAGTTTATAATTATAATTACAAATAGTAATTTTCATTTATTGTTATATAGTTATTTATAATAATGTTTATTTATAATTATTAAAAAAAAATAATAATAATAAAATAATTTTATATAGAATATATATATTTGCTATACAATTTTTATGACTTTTCCAGTCCTGGGGTTTATAAATATTACAATTAATAATTTATAAATTTTTTATATTCTAATAAAATAAAAAATAAAAAATAATAATACTATAATAAAATACTACAAAATGTATTACTTTAATTTTCAGGCCTGGAAAACAATTCAATTTATATAAAAAATATAAATTTATAAATATAAACACAATTCCCTGATATCTCCAGGTTTCCACATGACATGTATCCGGGTTTCTGTAGTCACCTGATGTTCTTGGACGCGTTGATGATCTCTTTGATTCTCGGGACTCCCAGAGTGATGTTCATGGAAGCGACTCCGGCGAAGTGGAAGGTCTTGAGGGTCATCTGAGTGCCGGGCTCCCCAATGCTCTGGGCACACAGCGCTCCGACAGCAGAGCCCGGCTCCATCTGCGCCCTGAGCAACACACACACCTCACACTAAACTTCAACTTTTATTTATATAGCACATTTAAAAGGTGCTGTCTGTAAGAATGACAGCTAGTGACACCTTCTCTGTCTGCTTTCAAGTCTCTTTTATAAACCTACCTGTTTTCTTAAGCATATTGATTCTTTTTTATGTTGCTCTTATATTTTGTTTTATTTGTTGTTATGCATGTTATATCTTCTTTTAACCTTATTGTTCTGTAAAGCACTTTCTTCCGCCTAGTGGCTGTTGTAAATGCGCTATATAAATAAAATTGAACTTGAAATTGAACTAGTGGCCGAAATCGAAATAAAAAATATCAGAGATCGTTGTTTCCCCGCCTCCTCAGACTCGACGCTCCAGGGTTGCCAGTTTGAGGACACACAACAGGAACGAGCGAAAATGAAAACGAAAGCCGAGGAACCTTACAGACTTTAAGTTAATGAGTTGATTTATCCGCGTTTTAATATGCTCTCGTTCATCGAGGCTTTTTAGCTGGATATCGAGGCTTTTTAGGTTGTGTGCAAAATCGGACCCAGTTTGTTTGCTCGTTTCCAAGGCTGCAATACGCTGCGTTTTCCTGGCAACTCGGGATGTTGAAATACTATTGGGTGAACTGGCAGTGGGCGGAGTCACACAGACCAAAGCAAAAACCAACTGACAACTGACAAAATAACTGGCTGTAGAAGTGTTTTTCAGAGAAACGAGTATGTGAACTTAGCATGTTTCCTAAATATCTGCGAACAGATTATGGTATTTTTATGGTTTAGTAGAGTAAAAAAGTTACATATAGCAATATTGTTGCCCAAAGAGCGCCACGACGCATGCGCGGGAACTGAGATGACGACGTCCAGACATTTATAAGCTTCTCTCTTCTTCTCAGTTCTCACGGGGTTGGAACAACATGAGGGAGAGTAATTACTGACAGAATTTTCATTTTCAGGTGAACTATCACTTTAAAGCACTTCTGTCCATCAGCGAGTTCTCAGCTGTTAATGCATCTCTAGATCTGAGTAAATAGAAGTCACAGTATCAGCTTTATCCTGACAGGGTCAGTAATGAAGATGTTTGTGGCCAGATTAAGCTCAGCTCATTAGACCAGCATCTGCTGAACCGTACGAGCGCCATTAGAGCGAGCGCTCATCCGAAACTGTGAACCGCTGTGTGTGTTACCTCATATATTTGTCTCTGCAGGTTTCCAGAAACTTCTCCAGCTGGGTCGGAGTGATCCTGTCCAACTGATACAGAACTTTAGGCTGTAATGGATCAGAAAACAGGCCGTCAGACACAAACTCTCTCGCACTCTCTCACACACACTCTCTCTCTCTCGCTCACTCTCTCTCTCTCGCTCACTCGCTCGCTCACTCGCTCACTCTCGCTCACTCTCGCTCACTCACTCTCTCACTCACTCTCTCACTCACTCTCTCACTCACTCTCTCACTCACTCTCTCACTCTCTCACTCTCTCACTCACTCTCTCACTCACTCTCTCACTCACTCTCTCACTCACTCTCTCACTCACTCTCTCACTCACTCTCTCACTCACTCTCTCACTCACTCTCTCACTCACTCTCTCACTCACTCTCTCACTCACTCTCTCACTCACTCTCTCACTCACTCTCTCACTCACTCTCTCTCTCACTCACTCTCTCACTCACTCTCTCTCTCACTCTCTCTCTCACTCACTCACTCACTCACTCACTCTCTCACTCACTCTCTCACTCTCTCACTCACTCTCTCACTCACTCTCTCACTCACACTCTCACATACTCACACTCTCTCTCTCACTCACAGCTGAGCTCTTACCTCTGTTGTTCCATTGTCATTGATGCCGTACTTGTCGCGTGTCTTTTTGATTCTCTCCGAAATTGTTTTTATGAACTTTCTGATTTCCTACAATTAAAAAGAATTTCAAAGCATTTAGAAAGCAAAATTACATTAGCAAAATGAACCCAAAATGCAATGCAGAGCTCATCACTGCAGCAAAATCATTTATACGAATTCAGCTTTGCACAAAAAGATATTATTGGATAAATTTCACAGATTCTGTAAAAATATCAAATATCACCTCAAAACTCAGATATATATTAGATGAAACTTTATTAGAAATGTTCATGTTAATTTATTAAAAATGCTGCCATCGCAACAAATGGAAATTAAATAAGTTTTAGTACTAAAAATAAAATTAAAAACATTTTTACATCGAAAACTAATTAAAAGGCCAAAAAACACAAAAATACTCAAACTAAAAAAATTAAATCAACACTTCAATAGTATATAAAATAGTACTAAAATAACACTGATTTATAATGACTTAGAAAATGATTAAACTTCCAAAAAAAATGCGTTTAATTATCATGAAAATAATAAAGCAATGCAAATAAAATCTTAATTTAAAATCAGTAATTTCTTTTGATTTGGGGTGAAATATGAGACACTCAGGAAGCAGCGAGCCGCATTTTGAGGCATAAATCTGCAAATTCACATAAACCTGAAAACCTCCAATGGTCCGGACGGCCGGTCTGAAAGCGTGCATCAGGATTAGTGTGTGTAGACCAGCATCAGCACATTAACACTGGTTACTACTGTAAGTCATGCTGAACTAAACGCACACCTGGCTCTCATATAAAGACATTAATAAACTCAATTAAACTCACACGTCATGCTGATGCCATACAATACCTGCAAGTACTTGTCACTGCCAGTGTCTGTCAGTGCCTTTAAATGAAACACACAGACACTGAGCAGAAACGCTTCGGTCATCAGTTTCATTTAAGCGGCTGAACACATACAGGAGAATCACTGACTACGCAAAATAAACTAATAAACTAATGCTTTTTCAGTTGTTACCTTTTATGTAGTAATAGAGCTGATTGTGAATGTAAACGGACTGCAAAGTTTTTGTCTTCTAAAAAAGAAGTGATTCTGAACTGCCTGAAACGAGTCGTCAGTAAATCCAGTCTCACTTCCTGCTGAATCTATGTAGCTTTGTAACTAATTTGCATAATGCCAGTCTGAGTTCTTGATTGGCTGAACAGCGTCTCTTAGCTCCGCCCTCAAACACTGTAGTGTATCTGAGACTGGAAGAGTTTGGTTCGTGTTGTTCGTGTCGAGAGAAGACGCTGTTTTCTGAGATTGAGACGGTAAAACCCACGCCATCGTCACTGTTCGTATCACTGTGATCAAGAGCTGAGATTCAGATATGATAATGAGCGTTTGGTTTCTGACCAATCAGAGCAGAGCATCTCTCGGAGAGGCGGGGTTTAGAGAGACTGAATCTGCAGATGAACCGTTTCAGACACTGAGAAAAGAGCTGATGCTGCAATGATTATTATGAAAATATTAAAGTGTTTTTTCACCTTGAAAGCATGTAAACTTATAGACTCCAAAACAAAATTAGGAACATCTAACAATTGCATTTATATGCAACAACCTGGTCATTGACGGCAGATGTTTAACCCATTTAGCGATGAGCTTTATTTGAGAGATTCGTGTTTAGGCAACAACACTCTTTAACCGCCACTATTTACACAATGCATCAGTGTTGTTTAAATGCATCCTCATGCCACCTCTCATGAACCGTAAAACCATTCGTTCTCCTTTATGAGAGTCTAGTGCATCTCCGCTCGGAAGAGACACACATTCATCTGAAGCACTTTGATAAACTGAGCACTCAAACAGTTAAGAGCTTTAGAGGACAGACAGGAAATGCATTAAATGAGAAAGGAAATGTTCTTTCTTTGTATGTTTTGTCCCCCATGTGAAGATTGTCATTCATAATTTTTCTACTGTTTGATCGATTCTGTGGGGTTGGATGTTCAATTCATACACGTGTGGACGTGTGTAAAAACAGAGCTGTGGATCATAGCAACCATGTCAATGTGAGGAAATCATGAACTAAAGGATTTATTCATTAAATTCTCTCACCCTCATGAAATTGTATTTCTTCAGAGAAACAGAAGTTGTTAACGTTCACGCTGCTGTTTTCCAATATAATGAAAGCGATGATCTTTTTAACAATCTTAAGTAGCTTGTATTTGTCTTCCCTACATTAGGACACTATGAATGCACCTAAAAAATACAGAATCAAATCATTAATCAAAATCGAATTGAATCGGATCATTCTGAATTGGCAAATATCTTTCCTGAATAGAAAACCTATGGATTGTGACTCGATTCACTGTCTACCCAAAGATTTACACCCCTTATAGGAGAGCCAGTATATTCATAAAAAATATATATATTTAAAATAATTAAATCCCATAATTTCAGAAGTTTCAATAACTAAATATTTTTCAGTGTTTAATATATTTTGGGGGTTTATTATTATTATTCTTATCATCATTATCTTACAAATTACAATTTCTCAGCATGTTCTACCCAATAAAAAAATAAGTTTAACACAACTAGAAAAAATTATATTCGTCATTAACATTTCCATGACTTTTCCAGGTCTATAAATAACACAAAACAAAAAATGTGCTCGTATATCAAGGTTTTTCAAGGCCGTGGGAATTCTGGTTCATCAAAAAAAAAAAAGAGTTGTTGAGGGAATAAATTACCCCCCAAAAAAATTATGTCAGCTTACATCTTCATTTAAAGTCAGCTTACAGTCTGCTCCTCAAGCAAAGTATGATATGACTTTAGAAGATATGAATGTGTTTTATACTTTAATGGCACCTTTTCAGTGATTATTGGAGCTTGACCGCTCCTGGGGGCTCATTTATAAAACCTTACTAAAAGAGTACGTGCGCCCGAAAGCCAAAAATATTCAGACTTATAAAACCGTTCGTACGCCAGAACCTGCGCAGAATTCACTTTATAAATCCCAGTCAGAGGAAGATTGTGCGCACATGCTTCACCACCCCGAAATAACCATATATGGAGCTTACAACGCCTCGTTTTACTATGCAGATCCTCATCTGCATATCATTTGCATATGATTATTCATCCACATGATGACGTTTAACGGTACAAGACACATTACATTAATAAAAATCATGTAGTTGCCTATCCTTGCCTTGTTTTTGAATACATAAATCAAATACATTTCAGAGAAAGTTGTTCTCAATCTTTTCCACTGGCCGAATTGTATTTTTAATTGATTTATATTTTTAATGGAAACAGATAGGCCTTGGGCATTATTTGCATGAAACTATTTTCCCAGACAATCTGGTATTATTTATCATGATAAGCTTATCATATCTCTGTGGTTAAAACATTAAAACACGTACAGCACGCCACAGGAAAAGTGTTCAGAAACATCGCATCCACAACAAATATTTCTATTGATTGAACATAATGTTGTAACTTCTCAGTAATGATTTCATGTTTAAGTGTTTAATTTCAATGGCACATTTAATCTAAATGTTTATATCAGAAATTAAACAGTTTAAATCATTATTTTATTTATTTAAACTGTTATTTGCGTCAGTTTCACTAAACGGCCCAACGCGCGGACATTTAAGAAGGGATGGATGTTTGCTTCAAGTGACAGGCTTGGTGAGTGAAATTATATTTGTATTATCTTTCTGTATGTGTTTATTTTTCTTTCGATTTTCTGTCTAAAAGTGACCAAAAAGACACTTAACTCCAGCTCACCATCTGTCTCGCCAAACTGCTCCGTCTCCAAAACGTGCGTACGCATGGCTCAGAGTTTGCGTGCATGTGCGCAAATTTTCCCATAAAGTTTGTTTTTATAAATCACAACGTCGGAAGTGGCGTACGCCTCTCTCAGGGCCTGTTTTGTGCGTACGCACCGGTTATAAATGAGGCCCCTGGTCACAGTCTGATCTGACTGTATGGAAAAGAGCAGCTTGAACATTCAGCGAAACGTCTACTTCTTTGTGCTCTACTGAAGAAATCAATTCCATACGGGTTTGGAACGACATGAGGGAGAGTCTGAAGTCTGTCTCACCTCCAGAAACGTGTCTCTACAGCAAAGGAAGTCTTTTCTCTTCATGATGGAGTCGGTGGTCAAAACCAGCTCGTTTCTGCTCAGCGCCGGCTCACCTGGACAGCCGAACACCGCCTGAGAAAGAAAACAAACCTGAGCATCAGCGTTCAGAGGAGCAAGAGAGAGAAGATGATGATGTGTAAAGTGCTCTTCAGCGTTTCCACATCCCAGCATCCCTCAAGCACCATTTCAATCAATTAGACTCCACAGATAGTGGTGATCAGAATGTGAATGAGATGAAAACAGGCCAGCGGTGATTGTAGGAAACTGATGGCAGAGCACAACTCTAGCATTTCATAAATGTCAGCTCACATTTGAGAAAAGACATCATAATCCCAGAATCCACTCTGATTGCTCATACACAAGCAGAACCGCATGAAACAAGACAAACGAGACTTCAGTTCCCCTGAAGAAAATTATGTGGTGAAAATGTGGCGGGTGAATTTAGGCCCTAAAATTTGTACAGTAAAATGTACTAAAGTAGTAGAAATAATCATTTGTATTTATTTATTTAAATTTATTTAATTTAAATTTTTTTTTTTTTTTTTTTTATTAGTAAGAGATAAATTTTATCCAGGTTTTAATTTATATAGTAAACCTCTGTTGTGCACAAGTTTATAAAAAAAAGTTAATACAATCATTAACTCTGGCATTTATTTTTAAATACAAAATTTTTTGTAAAGATATTGTTATATTTTCATTTGATTACATTTTAAAAGACTGATTATACTGTAAAAATTGTGTGAATTGGATCACCAGGGTTAGGCAATTAAATCATAAAACAGAAAAAAAGCAAACAGAACTTGAGAAAAATAATTATATATATTAATATATCTTTAAATATATTAAACTGTTAGTTTTATGAATTAAATTGATTAGGCGACCATTAAAACATTATCCAGACAAATAAATAAAATGGATTCCATAAGAAATTGCCGAAACAGAAAAAATACATTTCTGTCAGAGCCGCTTCAAGTTTATGACATGACGGCAAACTTTGCATAATCTAACCAGCTAATTTAAATATGCAAATTACATTTAGATGCAAGATTTTCAGTGAACTACTTAAATTTGGTCTGTTCCTCATGCAATTTGAATTCTGAGGTAAGATTATAAATTCTGAGATAAGATTATATAACAGGGTTCCCACACCTCGGTTAACTTCAAATTCAAGGACTTACTGTGGGGACTTAATTCAAGGACTCAAACTCATCGTGTTACGTTTGTAAGATACATTGTTACAGTTTTCACGTGTCAAACAACTATGCAAAAAAGCTTCTTTTTTTCATTTATTTTTGGCCATATGACAGATCTAATATTCTGCTCATATTTCTGTTTTACATAAAACTGAAAAAATATTCAGTACATCCTATACTGTGTTCTAAAATGATCTGATATTAACTTTTGCATGGATTTTTTTTTTTTAAAAGAGCTTAGGCTCATGTAACCAGAAGTTTTGTTTATGAATATGCTTTTAATTTTTTCTTGCCTCATGGTTTTACATTATCTTAAAGCAAAGCAATTAAACATTACATTAAATAAAATATTTGGGCAAATGCGTGTAACTTACATAAAACAAGCCAGCTAGTGTGCATAGGCCACGTAGTGTTGGCGAAATAACACATTAGCGGACCGGAGGAAATAATATGGTTTTTTTTTCAAGAAAAATTGATAAATTCAAGCACTTTCAAGGACCTTGTGTGTTTATTTTCAAAAACTTTTCAGGGCCTTGAAATATTTTTTTTCAGATTCACAAACTTTCAAGGATTTCAAGGACCCGTGTGAACCCTGATATAACAAAATTTAATAAACAAGTATATTTTTATCATGCACATGTTTCACTGGACCTAACGGCTTTCTTTGAGAATAATCTTTGACATACTCTGATGTTGTCGAGGACTCTTTTGAACTCCAGCGGCTCATCTTTCCCCTCCATGGCCGCGGGATCGAGTCCGTCTCCGCCGTAGATGAACTGAATGATGTCACCGGTGGAGCTGCGCACCGTCAGATCGTACTGAGAGCACAAGTCCTCCAGAGACTTCACCAAACGCCTCTGTACAACACACACACACACACACACACACACCATTAACACACACCACCTCGTCTGAGCAGAACTCATTCCTTTCTCAGATCTCACTTGTTGAAGACCGTTAGGAAAATGCAGAATTATAAAAAGTTAGTTTTGCAATGACATACGGGCAATTTAATGACAGTATACATTTTTTATATTTGAATTTAAGCTGGAATATTGATAGTTTACGTGCATAAATGAATCCATAAATTAATTGCATGATTATCCACCTTATTTTGCAACGCAGAAGTGTGTTGTTATATGTGAATGTGCCAGAGTTCTGATTCACTAGACGCTATAGGTAAATGGTAAAACTGTTTGCTCTACAAACATATGTTTTGCTGGATTTTCTTCACATTGTAGTACAATAAACTTAAATTACTCCGTCATTTATGGTTATACAGAAAGAAATATAAAAAAAGAATCTGTGATATTTCTACTTTTGTATGTGTCCACTTACAATCAAATCAAAACATTGTGCTTTTGTAAAATAAAGAAAATAAACAGGGTGTGCGTTCTGCCTCTCCGTCGCGGTGAACTTTTTTTTCTTGAGCACGTCTATAAACTGAAACAAAACTCAGCGAATACTTGTCACACATTTATGAGCCATACACCTTTATACACATTTAAGTGTGTACTTTTAAATGATCGGATTCAAACTGAAAACAAATATTCTTTGTTTAAGTAATTTGTATAAAACCAACAGGATGTCCAGTATCTCAAACGCTTGCTAATTACTTTTAATTCGGCCACGCCCACTCGCGCAAAAGTGATTCACATGCAAATCTCCACATGGGACGCGAACGCCCTCGTTACCTCAAACACAAAACACCAAAACACTTCACAAGTCTCTGCTTTTCGTCGAGTTTGGAAGACGCGCTGTGAGCTTACATTGGATTTACCTCAGAAGAAGAAGAACGCGATTTGAAGACAAGAAAGATGTAAGGTAAGAAATTCTTACTTATTAGTTTATGGTATTGTTGCATAAACTTCACATTGCAGTTGAACTGTTGCTAGATATATGGTGAATATTATACTATTTAGACCCGTGTTTACTGTTAAATACTGTTTGTGGATATCTGCTCAAACATAGATATGTATAACCATAATGTTTAATATTTTGGAGCGCGATGGCGTTTGAATGTATCATATTTTGGAGCGCGCTGTGGGTTTGAATGTATCATATTTTGGAGCGCGCTGTGCGTTTGAATGCATCATATTTTGGAGCGCGCTGTGCGTTTGAATGTATCATATTTTGGAGCGCGCTGTGCGTTTGAATGTATCATATTTTGGAGCGCGCTGTGGGTTTGAATGTATCATATTTTGGAGCGCGCTGTGGGTTTGAATGTATCATATTTTGGAGCGCGATTGCGTTTGAAAGGAAAAATGCACCAAACATTAGGCTTTATGTTTTTACTATTATCTCATTTCATATCATCATAACGAATGGAAACATTTGAAGTAACATAAGATAATCAATATATTTTTCTCTAGCATTGTTACTGAAATCTTTTGGAAGATTTATAGGCTGCTTTGTAAAATACAATTATTTTATGCAGTACTGCACATAGCTTATGCCTACAAGGCACAACAAACAGGGTGTTCATTATATTATATATTGTTGGAAACATTTGTGTGTGTGTGTGTATTCTGTGAATTTTAAAAAGCAATTTTAACCAGAAAAATCTAAAATGTATTCCCAAAATCATGCAGGCCTAGTTTCTCTTGATACCAGCATGTTCACTTTTTTTCTTTTCTTTCAGGGACCAGATGCAACTGAGTCCTGCTGACTTCAACATTCACATGAGTCTCTGTACATGAACGTTAGGGGTGTAACGGTTCATAAAATTCACGGTTCGGTTCGATACGTTTTCATACAGCAAAAAATAAATAAATGCCAGAGAAATTTCCTTGAATTATTTTTTTGTTTTATTATTATTTTATTTAATGAAACTAACATCATAAAGTATGATTTTTTTTATTTTTTTATTTTTTGTTGCTTTTTTTACTGAGCAATAATGGAGCTCTATTTACTCTCTAATTGACTCTTCTTATGAGCATATAAAACAAAACAGCTCCTTGGACAAAATGAAATGTAATATTGTAGTAGTAGGATAGTTATAAACAAAGGTTTATTTTAGTTCAGATTAACATTTGAGGGCAGCAATTGTATTCATAATGTCAAAATAAAACCGACGTAAAGTTACTTGAAAGCCCACTATTCCTGACAAACTTCCATACCTTGCAGTTAGTGTTACTACAGCAAATCCATTCCACGGTGAATGTTGCTGATCTGTGGACACCGGCCAGTTCATTCATGGCACGATGTTTCTTCCTGGTTTCCACGTCAGCGCTGTTTGATCCGTTAATAACAGAGAAATGTGCATGTTTCTCACTAGATCTCGCAGCGATGTTATTACTTCAGTGGTGAATTCAAAAAGCATTTGAAATTCAAATGCTTTCTTTACTGGTCTGGATCTCTTAGCACTGTGTGGTGTTGCTTGATCAGGCTCGCGCATAGGGCTCGCGAGTCCCGCTTCACAGGTCAAAACTGATAAACGGTCCACACAAACACAATAAGAGTAGCTCAGTTTCGTTCCTTACATTGCATTTGTCAGTTGATGTTGTGGTCGCGCCAGCCTCTATGAGCGCGCTTGCCACCCGCGACGCGCCTTCATTTGAAATAACGAAATTTTGGTCGGCAGAAAAAAATGGTCCAACGAACCGTTCGGTACGTAATGCGTACCGAAAACCGAACCGAAAGCCTCGTACCGAACGGTTCGATACGAATACGCGTATCGTTACACCCCTAATGAACGTGGTAAAGTGAAAATCAAACACCTTGGAAATGAAAGGTATGTACAATGTTTTTAGGAATGGCACAAAGGTCTCTGTCTTTGGATCATTGTTTTCAATGTGCTCTTTTGTCATTTGTTGTGTATTTTTGGATTATGTTGTGTTGTAAATAAATCCAAACAATCTAAAAGCCATTCTTTTTTAAATCTCCTCATTCTTTGTGCAAGGTTGCTCTGAATGACAGGGCCTGATAGCTCCTAATAGGGCAGTTAGGGGAGTGTCTTTGTCTTTCTCAGGTGTGAAAAGCTTACATATTAATGAGCTCCCGCATAAAGCTTTCTCACACAAAACACGTCGTAAAAATTTTAAATCAATATATTGTCTTATCTGAATGAGCAGTCAGGGTGATTTTCACATAGTTTTGGAGCAAATATTCTAGGCTACGTCATACAATTTTTTGTATTTTCACAAACCACGCATAAATGTCATTATCTCAAAACTACAAACTTTTACATACATGCTGCTGATATATTATTGTAGCAGAGTTTGTGCTGAATACAGTGTAATTAGACTTTAGCCATGAAAATGTCACTAGTAACAGAAAAAAACACAAATGTCAGAGCATGTCAGAACACCTCCAGGGCCCAGAAAACAGCTCAGACCTCAGAGGGTTAAAGTCCCCCTGAAGTCAATTTTATCCCTGAAAGCTCATCTTTGATCACCAAAATTACATATTTAAAAGTTTTTCCATGAAAAAAAATCTCTTCATGTCTTAAAATATCTTGAATGTAACTCGACACCCTTGCCTCATTTAGTATGCGCGGTTCTATGAATATGCAAATGAGCCCCGCCTCCACTCACTCAGCTCAGAGATCCACTCGTTGACGATCACACGTTGATCTGATTGGTTACAAGCAGGGTTTGAAATGAACACCCGCCAAACTTTAAAAATAAAAATCGTAAAAATTAACTGTGGCGTGTTACTTATGATGTTTACTCACTTTGCTGGGGAAGTTTGTATAAGACAAGGTAGTGCGCAGATTTAGCGCAAATACTCGTGATTCATCATGATGTATTAAATACAGCGTATTGCGCAGAATCTGCTCATTTCTGGCTTACTTGAACACACACGTAACTACGAAACATAACAGTGCGCTTATTTGCATTGAAGTGAAGATTAGTGAAGATTAAAAAGCATTTAGTTAACAGAAAACATTGTTATTTTCCAACATCCTTAATTTTTTTGATGTTCTTTATACTGTATTGATCTGTTCAACAACACATTTTTGGTGATGAGGATGAAAGAGGAAGAAGGAGATGCTGGATGACAGGATTTAGTTTGAATTAGAAATGAATGCTGTGACGTAGTTAATCTGGTTAATCTCTTTTCTTCTTTGGCTAGTAGAAGCTCTGAATGGCCGGTCACTTAAAAATTTAGTAGCCAAATTGGCCGGTGAGTGAAAAAGTTAATTTCAAACCCTGGTTTACAAGGTAGTTTGTGACGTCAGAAACACCAGCGATTTCAAAGCGTGTTTTTGAGACTGTCTTTGGTTCACTGCAGTTTTAAGGAGAAAATACTCAGCAATGGTGTCGACTTATGAATTTACACACGCTTTGTCTTAAAGCGCATTAAAAACACCACATAGGCACATAAACAAAGCTGGATTTCCACCACAGGGAGACTGTAATGTGGATACAGGACGCAAACGGACACGTTTTTATCTGCTGTGTACCTGCATGTATCCCGTCTCTGCTGTTTTCACAGCGGTGTCGACCAGCCCTTCTCTGCCAGCCATCGTGTGGAAGAAGAACTCAGTGGGCGTCAGACCAGAATAAAAGCTGTCTGCCACAAAGCCCTTCGCCGCAGGGAGCTGAAACATAAAAGAACAAACATGTTTCTTTTATTCCACACAGCCTCTGGTTTGTGTCTTCTTTAACCTCTGATCACTTGCAGAAGTTCTGAAGCATTTCCTCCAAACAGAATCATAAAGTTTGATGAAATATTCATCGGTACAGTGTGTGATTTTACAACGGCAATGAAAACATACAGTTTTTGGACAAAGAGTTGCATAAACCTTGGAATTAATCATGCAAAGATTGCTAAAGTCAATTAAATACATGCATTATGCACCTCAAAATAGGAAAAAACTAATTGTTAAAGCTTCTATAATCTCTCCTGTGCAACACAACGATTGGCTTTTAATAAATTAAAAATAAAATAAATTTAAGCACTTTCAAGGATCTGTATCTATGCATGTTTATCTTCAAAAACTTTCAGAGCCTTGATTTATTTATTAAAAAAAAAAAAAATCAGATTCACAAACTTTCAAGGATTTCAAGGACCCGTGTGAAAACCTGTTGCTTTAAGTCAATTAAATACATGCATGATTTCTGACACTTCAAAATAGGGGAAAAACTGATCGTAAAGTTATTAAATAAAGTTTAAAGCGAGTGTAATCTCTCCTGTGCAACACAACGATAGGCTTTTTTTTATTACAAAAAGCATTTATGTGAAATGATCCCAGCGGACACAGGACAAAAGAAGCAGTAATTGAAGAATCACTCGAGAGAAAGGGATGAACATCTTACTTTGGAGTGCTTTTCAAAGTGAGGCAGCGAGCGGTTCTCAAACCCGTCAGGAACACGAGAGCCGCTGATGGCCTGCTGCCCGACGCAAGCGATCATCTGGGAGATGTTGATGAATGACCCTGGAGACGCAGAGGTTATTTCACAGACATTTGTGACTCGCATGAATTAAATACAGGGTTCGTTCAGAAACTGTAAAATCAAATACCAGGACTTTCAAGAACATTTCAAGCACTACTTTTTTGTTTTTTTTTAAAAGGAACACATTGACTTTTTGGGACTTTAGCTTATTCACCGTATCCCGCAGAGTTAGATAAGTCCACACATACCCTTCTCATCTCCGTGTGTGCCGTAACTCTGTCTGACGCACCCGCCGCTAGCCTAGCTTAGCACAAAGACTGGAGGTAAACGGCTCCAGCTAGCATACTGCGCCCAATAAGTGACAAAATAACACCAACATTTTCCTATTTACATAATGTGATTTGTATAGTCACAGCGTGAACAAATAACAAGGTAATTTGTTCTCAACTATATTCTCAGAAGGCGAAGCACTGCTACGTCTGCGGAGTGATTTACTCCAACTCTGAGCGAACTCTGCTCCTCACCACGGGGCTTCTCAGGCGCTGCGAGCAAATCACTCCGCCTGAGTAGCAGTGCTTCGCCTTCAGAGAATATAGTTCCCAGTATGTGTACGGTTAGAATATGGCTGTGTCTCATGTGACCTTGTTATTCGTACATGCTGTGACTATACAAACAACAACATGTAAATAGGAAAATGTTGGTGTTATTTTGTCACTTATTGGGAGCAGTATGCTAGCTGGAGCCATTTACCTCCAGTCTTTGTGCTAAGCTAGGCTAGCGGTGGGTGCGTCAGACAGAGTTACGGCACGCACGGAGATGAGAAGGGTATGTATGGATTTATCGAACTCTGGGGGATACGGGGAATAAGCTAAAGTCCCAAAAAGTCGGTGTGTTCCTTTAAAGAACTTAAATCAGAAAACTCACTTATCAAACAATATCTTTATCATCTTTCAAATTCTAAAAAGGGTAAATAGATAAACAAAAATAAACCAATAAAACAAAGTGGTAACTTTAACTATACTATGACAAAGGTATTGCTTTCTTTTTTCAAACTGATTTCCCCCCCATGAATATATAATTGACCTGAAAAATGAAAGCTGTATCATATACTTGGATATTTATGGTCAATATCAAACTCATAGCCATGCGAAATGGCTCTATATCTATATCAGATGAGCTGCAGCTTCATTTTGTGTGAAAGTATTGTTTTATCAATAAAACCAAACACTAATTTCACATATATTGTCTTTCAATAATTCAAGCGCTTTCAAGTACCTATTCATGAATATGTCTGTTTTCAAGGGTTTTCCAGGACTTAAATGTCAAAAACTCTAATTTAATACTTCAAGCATTTTAAGCACCTTGTACGAACCCTGTAAATATGATATATATGTATATATAGTTCCAGTAGGGAGGTTTGGATGGTACCTTTGGATCCACACAGAGCCATGATCAGCGGACTGTTGCTTTTGTCCAGTTCCCTCAAACACGCACTGCCAGCGTGATCTCTGATGACTGACAGCTCCTTCAGGATTAACGCCTGGACACACACACACACACACACACACGTCACACAGAGGTAATCAGATCTAATGAGTGTGTGTGTAACTCGTTCTCTCTCTCACCTCGAGCGTCTCCTCCGCGGTGCAGCCCGGCTGCTGCTGTAACCGGCCCGTCTTCAGGGCCTCGATATATTCGTCACATTTCTTATATCCGTCGTCCAGCAGCTCCTGCTTGGCCTTCAGGAGTCCCTGTCCGGGCGTCACGTCGCCGATCCCGATGGAGAAGCCTCGATTCGCTTCAAGACAGGAATCACGAAAACATCACACACATCATGACTTTAACCCACACAAAATCTCACAGGCACACACACCTGGTTTACTATCTTTCTGGGGACCCTCCATAGACCTAATGGTTTTTATACTGTCCAAACTGTATATGCTGTCCCCTTACACTAACCCGACCCCTAAACCTACCCATCTCACACACACACACTAAACCTACCCATCTCACACACACACTAAACCTACCCATCTCACACACACACACACACTAAACCTACCCATCACACACACACACACTAAACCTACCCATCTCACACACACACACTAAACCTACCCATCTCACACACACACACACTAAACCTACCCATCACACACAACTTTCTGCATTTTTACATAAAAAACACACATTTTATTATGTTTATTAATAAATTTTCCTTGTGAGAACCAGCAAAAAGAGCTCACAAAGTAGGGAATCTCGAGTTTTACTATCCTTGTTGGGACATTTGGTCCTCACAAGTATAGCTAAACATGCCCACACACTCTCACACACACACTGAAGACTCACACAGGTAAACGGGAGCCAGACGGGCCAGGCGTGACATGGCATCCGCCGCTTCCTCTTGACCCCAGTCTCTCAACAAGATGTAGAAGATGTTGTTCTTGGATCCGGATCCCAGAGTTCCTTTATCCAGACTGCCACACATCAGCTCACTGTTCTGGATCACCACAACTGCACACACACACACACACACACACACACACACACACACGGGTTACATCTAAAGTATCCTTATATTAGATGGGGTTCTCAGCAAATATAGGGCCCTATGAAACCAATTCCTTTTATTTTTTGGCAAATAAAGTGCTGCAAAACAGGTTTACTGTTAAAAAACAAACAAACAAACATGGAAGACAAGTGTGTGTTTTAAGTGCTGCCGGGTCACTCACAGGAGTCGTTGGAGCACAGATCCTCCCCTTTCCCGCAGTACTGCTTGCCTTTGGTGCGCAGGTTGGCCTTCACCGGACAGCTCTTACTGGGCTTGAGTATCAGACTGAAGATCTGCTTCCCCGTCCACAGCCTGATCGGCTGACACAAGACACACACAGGTCAACTTCATCACACTTTCAAATAACTAGCGCACAAACTCAGAAAAAATTAAGTGCATAATCATAACCTTGAAGACATGTTTCTCATTTACCTTAAAAGTAAAAATTGCAATACACACACACGTTCTCGCACGTACACACACACGCTCTCACACGCACCCACGTAGTTTTATTATATAGTTATTTTTAAGCTTTGACATCTATAAGGTTAATATTGCACATAATTAATGGGGGGAAAGTGAAACAAGTTGAAAAGCTTGATGCGTTTTATACTAAAAAGAAAATATTATGGTTAAAGGAGGTTAGAAAAAGTTGTATATTTGTCTTTCCACCATGGAAAGGGTCCAAACGATGTCACTTCCTGTTTTGTAATATGGATATCAAAACTCTAATATAATTAAACAGATCAAATAGCTAACATTACACTCGGAGAGCAGTTATTACTCAAAGCTCTTACTGAAGACGTCAAATAACCCCCACACAAATACAAAAGCAATTTAAACAAACAAAACAAGTGTCTATCCAATAAAGAGCTTTTCTTTTTTCTAAAAAGGCTCCAAAAACCGATCATGTACAGTGTTTATAAGGAGAGAATCAGCACTGGAGGGGATATTTCATAATTTCCCCCCCCACAGAGCATCAGTTCATCCTTCACGCCAGACCTTGAGGATCGCAGGATGAGGGAGGGAGATCTTGACTTTCTCGTCTTTTCCCACCAGGATGGAGGCGACGATCTGACAGGCTTTGGTTCGGTCGAAGAAAGTGTCTTTGAGCGTGAGCAGGTACGCACCTGTCACATGATACAGAAAAACACATGAGCATCAGCGGTTTAAAGGTGTATTGTGTAATATTTAGGAGGATCTGGTAACCGAAATGCAATATCATAAACAATGTTTTCAGTGGTGTATAAAGACCTTACATAATGAACCGTTATGTTTTTATTACCTTAGAATGAGCCATTTCTATCTACACACATACATATATACATCGACATGTTTCTACGGTGGCCCTAAACGGACAAACGCGTTTCGTCACTATGTTGTTCTAGCTAAAGTCAGCGAATAAAACACTGACACAATGATGAACAAGTCACAATAATATTCACAATAACATCGTTTAACTTATTATATACGTAAACCTAATTTCTTAATTTATCTTCTGTTGGGTGCAATTCACAACCTCACCACTAGATGCCACTAAATATTACACACTGCACCTTTAACAGCCATTATGCTCTATTTGTTGTAGTTCCACTGTTGGACACTGGGAGGAGTGTGGGTTTAATAGGTATATCGGTAGCCAGAGAGCAAGTGAAGTCAGGTGTAACTAATGAATGAAGCAAACAATTTGTCAGGATCGTACGTGGACATGCGAACTTGTGGATTATAAAGTGTTGTGGCATCGGAACTGTGACAAATAAAGGGATAAATGCAGTACTGAACTGGAAGCGTCTTGTTTGGATCTCACACGTCAGAAATAATCCTACAACACCTCTAAGTGACAAGAAGCACATTGTCGCGGTTTAACAGCGCCATCTTCAGGCGATACATCAGATGCTGAAATCTGATTGGCTCAGGAGGAAAACGCACCTGTCAGGAAGTCCTGAATGGCTGCGATCAGCGGCTCACCGTTTCTGGGAGTGACCAGATTTGCCTTCGTCTAAATGAGGAACACAGAAACAGGGATTTATTAAAAAAATTCAATTATAAAAATACAAATATCATTTAAATACAATAAAAAACAAACAAACAAAAACAGCAAGTCATATTACGCAAATTTTTTTAACTTAACATTTGATGAAAAATTCAAAACCTTTTCAGGCATAATCTTCCTAATTAAGTCCTAAAGTGAGGTAACTTCATAAAAGAGCGTAACACTTCACAATAAGGTTCATTAGTTAACTACCTTAATTAACATGAACTAAGAATGAACATTACTTATTATTCAGCATTTATTAATTTAGGTAATATTAATTTCATAAATTAATGACAACCAAAATCAAAGGTTGTATTTGTTAACATTAGTTAATGCACTGTGAACTAACATGAACAAACAATGAACAGCTGTATTTTAATAAACTAACATTAACAAAGATTGATAAATACTGAAACGAATGTATTGCTCATTGTTAGTTCATGTTAGTTAATACATCAACTGATGAAGCTTATAGTAAAGTGTCCGTCTTTCTCACCCCCATGAGGACGAGAGCTTCAGCTTTGGCTTCTTCTGTCTGCGGAAGGTGGAGGTTCATCTCGTCTCCGTCAAAGTCAGCGTTGTACGGCGTGCACACACACTCGTTAAAGCGAAACGTCCGATGAGGTTTCACACGCGCCTGGAACACAATACAGGAGAATTGACACCGATTTCACACATTAATTTGATTTCTATTATTAAGCCCCTGAATCAAAATCAATTACGTGTGTGTGTGTGTGTGTGTGTGTGTGTGTGTGTATATATATATATATATATGCATGTAACGCCCCTGCAGAGTTACATCGCGAGGAATGAGGACAGGGTTCTTGCAGGTTTCAGCAAGTCAAATTTAAGACCTTTTTAAGACATTTTAAGACCATAAAGTTTGAAATTTAAGACCTACCAAAAAAAAATTATCAAATCAAAGAATTAATTTTATTTCAATGAATTAAGTAATTGAAAAAACATTAATTTAATTTACAGATAAAACAATCACATTAGTAACTTTCCACACCCAACAACGTGTGTCAGAATCAGATATATTATTTTTTTATAGAAAATTGTACTATGCATATTATACTGTAAAAAACACATAATTAGTTGATTTTAGTTGATCATAGTTGATCATAACTAGAGATGAAATGGCATGAACATTTCACTTCAATGATTATAGTGACAAAAATGACCACGGTTATCACAGAATCCTGTTCAAAAAGTACTAATACTACACAATGTCGAAAACCAGCAAATAACAAATAAAATTAGCATCAATATGCACTTTTTGTTTACATAAACATTAAAATACCATTAAAAATGATAGCCAGATTTTAAAAGTGTCTTGCAACATGTTATATACTAACATGTACAAGTTCAAATAAAGTTTAGACAAAAAAGTGTTTTTATAAAAAGATAAACCTCACATATTTCAGACTTTAAATCATTTTTTATAAAAAGATAAATTACTGACATTTACAATGCACTTTAGCTTATCTTTTATTATTAATAGTAAAATTCGGTCGGATTTTCCCGTGGCGTCTGTCGTTGCTATGCAACCAAGCACTGCGCTCTCCCACAATGATAAAGAAGTTTTAGTGGCTAATGGATTTCCACCGGCGAGAAACGCTTGCTGTCGCTCTGCTTCAATATTTATTCACGGAGAAGAGAAAAACACCCGTAGTGTTTGGGTGCACCCGCATCCTTCCAGTTGAGTGAGCTTTCAATGTTGTTACGGAAAGGGGCGAATCTGATTGGTTGGTTCTTGTCACATGACCTGCGGGGCATTTGCGGCATTCTGAAGAGTTGAGATTTTTTTTATCTCGCTGCGCCTGGAAAAAAACGAGTGCGTCGCTTCAATTATGAGCGCGCGCCCGCATTTGAACGAACTTGAGCGCGCAAAAGATGCGATATGTGAACGGCCTGTTGGCGAGACCTTTTTTAGACCTGACTAAATTAAATTTAAGACCACGGATCAAAATCTGGCTGTTTTTAAGACATTTTAAGGCCTTAAATTTAAAGTTTAGAATTTTAGACTTTTTAAGACCCCGCGGGAACCCTGTGAGGAATAATAACTCACGATATGAGCCATGATGCTGAGTTTATGCAGAGAAGGCTGCCGGTTAAACAGCACGATGTCGCCATCAATCATGTGTCTCTCGACCACGTCCCCGTACTTCAGCTCTTGAGCCATCTTCTCTCGATTACCGTACTTCAAAAACCTGAAGCAAACGCATTCAGAAGATGAAGGAACAGCGCATGGAAGAATGAAAAGCCTCATGTCGTAACAAACTATGACTTTCTTTCTTTGTAGAAGTTTTTTAGGATGTATGAACGATGAAAGTGGATGGAGATTCATATCATCAAGCTGATCCTCATAACAGTATTTATATGCTATAATCAAGAAGGCATCACTATTATTTTTGTTTTTGTTGTTCGTCTCACAAAGCAACCATACCTGTGCTGTTATGATGTATTGTAATAAAGTCAAACAGGTTTGCGATGACATGAGGGAGAGTAAATGATGACAGAACATTAATATTTGAGCGGAGAGAAGTGTATTTGACCTCTTCATCTGCATGTGTCTCTGTTGAATGAAATTTGCTCCCGGGTGAACATCAGGACCGCTACGCACTAGCTTCCTCAACATCTCAATGTTGGCTTTATTCACCTAAAAGAAAACACACACACACACACACACCAAAGTCTTTGCATTTTGCATCTTATACTTGCACAAATTAGTCACGAAATGACCAACTACTGACCCATCCATCATCCATTGCATTTTAAGCAGGTTTTTTTGGGAGTGTATGAACCAGAATACATATGATATGCAAGCTATCAATATAAGGAACATTCTTCCATGTTTTTTTTTTTAACAGTTAGTCAAACTTTAACAGACTCATTTGCATATTCATAGAACCACGCATACTAAATGAGGCAAGGGTGTTGAGTTACATTCAAGATATTTAATTTTGATATGTAATTTTGGTGATCAAAGATGAGTTTTAAGGGATCAAATTATTGACTACAGGGGGACTTCAAATATATTTTTTTAAATTACAACTTTTTTTGTTCATTGTTTTTGATAATAAATTTGTACACAATCACAAATCCAGAAATTTTCTGAAAAAATGTAACATTTAATAGTGCCACATTATTGTAGATAAATATAATAAATGCTTCTTGACTATCAAAATTTAATTAAAACCAATAATTCAATCCAGAAAAATGAAAAACAAACCCAAACTAAATCCAATATAGTTAACTATTTCGCCAACTAATTGACAATTAGTGACTGTTCTGACCTTCTCCGGATAGGTGAGGATTTTGGCGACGTGAACAGGTACAGCGACCTCATCAATCCTCAGGTTTGGATCGGGAGAGATGACCGTTCTGCCGGAGAAATCCACTCTCTTTCCAGACAGGTTTCCACGAAACCGCCCTGGAAACAGCAAAACCAGGCAAGTTGATGTGACAGCGATGCTGGAGGGCGTCTAACGTCAAAGCAGAAGACCGAAGCCTTGTCCAAATACACACACACACTATCTCCAATACCGTGGCTAAGCGTATCCCATCATGCACTATGTTCTGGAACTCATGCACCCCGAAATCGCGAGATGTCAAGGAAAACATTCCACTGTAATTTAAATTAATTAGATGCATATAATTTGGTAGTAAAAACAAAGTGTTGCATATTTTATTGGTGCAAAGATGAGTCTAGGCCTATTTTGTACAACATTTGCAACTGTTTTTATCACTTAATTAGAAGTACCACAATTTTAAATTAGTGTTTTCTGTTAGTTGCATGTAGAAGTACATGTAGAAGTTTATTTTAAATGCACAGTATTGAACATTTAATAAATAAAAGCTCTGTAAACACTTGCATTTTTTGCAAGACTATAAGTGTGTCCCATCGAGTAATCAAAAGTTACACACACACTTGAACACACGCCTACTTGAACGCTTGGGCCAAATAGAGGAAATGCGTCATGCAAGTAGACAAGTGGCAAAGACCGCATGTGTGTGTATTTGGACAAGGCAAAATATAACACCAGCATTCCCACAGAGACTCATGGGAAAGCCCTTGAGCTCTCAGCGGGTCGTACCCTGTTTTCCCTTGAGCCTTTGCACAAAGCCACGGGTCCATTTCTTGGGTGCCATGTTGAGCGGGATCCCTGAAAGCTCGCTGTTGATGTACAGAGCGCACTGGAGCTGCAGAAAGTCCCAGTCCTCCATGATCATCTGGGTTTTGGCTCCTGACATGCGGTGCTGTGGATGTACACAACTACAGTTATGCCACATTTACTAGTCATGTATACTAGAGATGCACAATATATCAAAATTATCGAAATATCTCAAATGTATATCGCAACGGCTTGCATATATGCATTATATATTTTTAAGATAATTTAAGTACATTTTTAATACTGGGGTAATGATCAAAAGACAAAGAGAAAATCACTCGCTGCTCTCGGCTGAATAACTTTTGTGGCTTTAATAAGAATCAGGGATATAATTCAGAAAGTGAAAAGTAAGCAGAGTTTTATTTTTACATTTGGTTATTCAGTTTCTGTTTAATAACCCTAATGTAGGATAACCTGAACCCCATGGTTTACACTGATGTTAAAATAACACTTCTTTTATTAAATATTAACTTCTTATGCAACAGTAAAACACTGATGTTCACTTTCAGAAGTTGTAGGGATGTTTTCTTGTCACAAAAAGAATGTGAAACACGTATGTAGGTTATATAATTTTAAATATATTTTTAAGATAATTTAAGTTAATTTTACACACTTTAAGCATTAGCGTATCACATATGGAATATCGCATTTTTCTTCAATATGGTGCAGCCCTATATACTAGAGATGCACTGATACTAAATTTCTCTGCAGATACCGATTATTCACAATGATATCCGCCGATAACAATACTGATTGTTTGATTTTTCTTAAGGAAAAAAAACTTTCCCAAATAATGCTGTAAACTATACAGGGAACCTCTCATTTGGTACCCTATACAACAACAGAGCTATTATACTCAACTGCTATTTGTTTCCAGATACAATATTTACACTCAAATAAAAAAACACTGAAATGTTTGCAGGGTTTTTCCTGCATAGAGAATTATGAGGCGGCCGCCTCCGTCAAATTTCGGGCCGCCTCCGTCTGTCGACAAAAACTCAAGACGGAATCACATGATTAGATACCTCTTTTCCACCGACACGATTCCGCAGCGGGTTCACGGCCGGGTTCCATTCCATTCTCAAACCGTTCTGCGCATTTCGACCGCATCAGAATAAGCACGAGCCCGGCCCTGGCCCGAGACGCTCAAGCACAAGTCCGACAGCTCATCAGAATTATCAGCCCGAGTCCGACTCGAGTCCGTTTTTTTTATTAATATTATTACACAGCGGCAGCCTGCCCTATTTGCAGCCATTAAAATAGGTCAGTTTTGTTAGTTATGTTTCTTTTCATTTCTTTATCATGTTAATTTAGACAAATGTTTTGGAGCATTTTTTTTTTTTAAATGACGACCAAGCAGCCGAACCGACAGCGAGTATAGCCTACAACATGTTTGATCAATTTAGCCTCTCAAATCAACGCTAATAGGCTACTTTACTTGGCTACAATCCATAGATAGGCTATAAAACACTTCAAGCATATCACACAGACAGTTAATTTAACAAATGATTATTTATTAAACCACAGTGAGTAAAACAACTTTTTTTGAAATACTGAGGCAGGCTCAGGCTGCTCGAACCAGCGCTCGCAAACGAAAGGAGCAATAGCCTATCTAAACCAATTAAATTAAATAAACTTGCAGGTTATCTTACCTCAAAAATGCACGACAGAACATGGCCATTCTTTTTTCCAGTAGTTTCCAACAGTTAAACGAAAATAAAAGTCCAATCAAACGAAAAGCATCCGTAGTTTCCAACAGTTAAACGAAAATAAAGTCCAATGAAACGAAAAGTTAGAGCAGTCTTACAGAGCATCGTGGAGAAAAAGAATAGCATCCACAGTGTAGCCTAAGGTTTTAACCCAGTCCTCTCTTCTATCACTCTTCCCGCTGCGTTTTAAGTTGGCCATCTGCGATTTTTTCTCTTAATATTCTCCATTATTTGCACATGAGGTGAATCGTGGGTCGCGCTGATGGGAAACCTTCTGTGTGTGTGCGTGCGTGCGTGTGTGTGTGTGTGTGTGTGTGTGCGCGTGCGTGCATGAGACTGTCATGTCAGTCATATATGTCACTGTGTAATTATAAGATTATGAAAGTTATGAGGTTATGAAATGTCTTTCTATGTTTGTTTTTCTATCGTCGTCGTCAGCTTCTCATATTTTTTTAATTAATGTCTAAAAATATAAAGAGAAGGAACCCAAAAAAAGCCAGAGGCCCGGCCCGCATGTGAATTATGACGTGAGAATTGGCCCGAAGCCCGGCCCTAGGGGCATAAATAAGTCAATAATAATAATATTGGCACGTCGGGCTCGGGCTGAAATGCAGGGCTTTAAGCACCTAAACTGTCTCAAATGGAGCAAGGTAAATTTCTGCGAAAGCGCACGAGCCCCTGCCCCTCCCCCTTTTCAACATCACCTGTCAGTTATCACAACCTCCACAGACGCACGAAAGTCAAGAAGCACCTTCTCTGCAGCATCGAAGTGCCTTCACTTGTCACAGCCAGGTACCGATACTGTTTTTCTTAAGCTTCGGCTCTCAAACTAGTTAGGTTACTTAAAATATATCCATAGAGCCAGCCTGACTTAGGCAATAGCCGAAATTCTTCTGCCGTTTTTATAAAATAAGCTATCACAAGTAGCAGTCACGTAATTTACTAGTACTGTTTTGTAATTTCATGGCCCCCTATGAACTGTAAATAAAATCAAATTATCTGATTATTAAAATACCTAAAAATAAATAAATACATGCTTGTAAAAAGTGTTTTTTTTTTTTTCACCTTCTAGTGGTCATTATACATAAAAAGATGCACCAGATTAATGCATTTATCTTTAAAATGTACAAAATTTTCTTCCGGGGGGGCATGCCCCCGGACCCCCCTAGAGGTACCGAGCTATCGGATTTTGCCACCTCCGCCTCATTTTCAGCCAGGAAAAACCCTGTGTTTGTATTGCTACAACTATTGAACATAAGGTAGTTTTCATAAACACATCTTCATGGCAAATTTATTCAAACATACATATATAATTAACAGTAAATAAGCTCTCCTCTAGTGTTTTATAGCTTGCTAGTGAACTGTGAACACTGGATGACTTCCCTGAGGTAAATGCAACATTCAGTGATATTGTTCACAAGCTGTTTTATTGACGCCTTTCCGCGGATGAAACACAGATTGAGTGATTTCATGAGACATGATACGGATTTCGGTAAGTTGTACTGTATCTTTCAGCATACCTTCTGATGTTCATGCATGTTTTTCGAGATATAAATTGTTTTAAAGTGGAAGAAAAGACTCAGCGCTACACCGATCTGTCACTTCACATTACTGAGCGTCAAAAGGCCATTTATTGTTTGAATTTCGTGATATAAATGTACAGAATTAAAAATTAATGCATTTCTATGGACAAAATTATTCTGATTGGTCTATTTAAATAATTCTTGGACCGTTTTTTTTTGTTTGTCATCTCAAACGGGACCTGTGTACCTTCTTGATGACGTCGTTGAGGAAGATGATTTCGGTTAACTTCATGGTCAGATCATCTTCATTGGTGCCTGATTTGAGGTCGCTGACAACGGAGGGCCGGATGCAAAGGGGCGGCACTAACAGGCGCGTCAGGATCAGGTCAGCGGGTTTCCCGGATTCAGAATTCATCAGCAGAAGAGGAATATCCTCGTTTGGAATCCTCCGGAAGAGATTCAACACGACCAGAGGATTGAGGTTTTCCTGGATGACAAGGAACGAGAAGAGGAAATATAAAACTTTCAGTTAGTGGTGCAAATGATCACAAAACTCACGGTTCTAATCATTTTTCGTATCTGCTATATATATATATATATATATATATATATATATATATATATATATAAAATGTAACTTTACTACTGAAACTACTCATTTATTACTGAAAGCTCACTTGAAGTACTTCGATACCACATCAAAAACTACTAACCTGACTGATAAAGTTCAAACATTATTAAAAACAATTGAACAGTCAGTAATTAAATAAGAACAAATACACAAATTACAAGCAGAGATGAATACAAAACAACAAAGTTACAAAGTCTAACAGTATCAGGTACAGAAAATAATAATTAGACCTAAATGTAAAATAACACTTTGTTCAATGTAGAAATTAAATATAGTTTCATCTTTGTTAAAGCTGTATTTTGTTGTTTTATTAGCATTAATGACACAGACAACAGCAGGAATATTAGGCTGCCGTCACTTTAACACCGAATTCACAGACCAAATTAATAACCGGCCATTAATATTACAGACGTCCCGTGGTAACATTACATTAGTTCATCTACCCTGGTAAAGCTAATCCCGTCCGACTAGGGCTTTAGTTTTCCTATCTCCTGATTGGTGGATATTAACCTGTGCTCTGGCCAGCAGTGACTCCACTTCTTTGTTGTGTTCAATGGCGACGTCAAACGACTGGAGGAAATCCGACACCATGGGATCGATGACTTTCTTCGTGGTCTTATACTTTTCATGAATGATCTTCAGCAAGCCACATTTCTTCACAGGGCCTGGAGAGACACGAGCAATGGTTCATAGCGTCGGGAATCGAATACTTGAGGTCAGGAATGAGATACTTGTACAATTTTAATTTCGATTCCTCTTATCGATTCCTTTGTGAGCATTTTAATGTGTTTCAGTGTTATTACAGAACCTGAATACAGATCTTAAAACACTGTTTATTTCAATAGTATCTTTGTTCAGTTGTATCTATTTGTTGCTATTGTTCTTTTTTAATTACTGAATGTTTACTTGTCTTTATTAAAGGAACACTCCACCGTTTTTTGAAATAGGGCTTATTCACCTTCAAATGCATTTTTGTCTCAGTGCATGCATTGTTTTAGTTTGACAGGGTTGGCGCTAGCTTAGCTTAGCATAATGAATGGAATCCTTTGTTGCCAGCTAGCATGTCCTGAGTAAAAGTGATATAAAAAAATACAAAAACCCACCTAATTACTTCTTGTGGCCTGCGTATTCACAACAAGTACAAATAGCGATGCAGATTAACACTAGGCGATTTCCTATGCAGATTTTGACTTGGGACTATATTAGGGGGAAGCACAGGTGAAGCACTGCTACTTGGGCGCAGAGATATCACGCCCAAGTAGCAGTGCTTCACCTGTGCTTCCCCCTAATATAGTCCTTAATATATAAGTCAATATCTGCCTAGGAAATCGCCTAGTGTTAATCTGCATCGCTATTTGTACTTGTTGTGAATACGCAGGCCACAAGAAGTAATTAGGTAGGGTTTTTTTTATTTTTATATCACTTTTATTCAGGACATGCTAGCTGGCAACAAAGGATTCCATTCATTATGCTAAGCTAAGCTCACGCCAACCCTGTCAAACTAAAACAATGCATGCACTGAGACAAAAATGCATTTGCCCACCTATCTAAATGTGGGAAAGAAGGTGAATAAGCCCTATTTCAAAAAACGGTGGAGTGTTCCTTTAATGCTTGAAATGTATATTAATGAGGCTAGTGGTTTTTCTATGGTATTTTTAAACCACAGGTTCCTTGCATAAGTGTTCTCTAGCCTGTTGAATTCTGTTCATGATATTCAGCTACAATTAAATGTTTTGCAATAAGGCTAAATGTGACCCTGGACCGCAAAACCAGTCACGAGTCGCACGGGTATATCTGTGGCAATAGCCAACAATACATTATTGATTTTTCTTTTATGCCAAAAATCATTAGGATATTAAGTAAAGATCATGTTTCATGAAGATATTTAGTAAATTTCCTACGAGTGAATGCTGCACAATCGTGAACATAAATGTAGAACTTTAAAGGAGATTTTCTCAATGTTATGATTTTTTTGCATCCTCAGATTCCAGATTTTCAATAGTTGTATCTCGACCAAATATTGTCCTATCCTAACAAACCACACATCAATGGACAGCTTATTTATTCAGCTTTCAGATGATGTATACATCTCAATTTCAAAAAATTGACCCATGTGACTGGTTTTGTGGTCCAGGGTCACAGATGTGAATGATATCCAAGGTTTTTTTTTGTTGTTGTTGTTTTTTACAGTATTGGAATTGAAATTAGGAATCAATAAGAATCGGAATCAATAAGCAGAATCGAAATTGAAATCGTTAAAATTCAAACGATACCCAACCCTAATGTTTCATCATGTAAGAGTTTAGTGTTCATCAATCCACTGTTTTACCGTTAAACGCATTGCAGGTCATGCATATGGTCTTCTTCCTGCACTTGTCCGAGATCTTCTTCTTGAGTCCGCGCTTCTGCAGGTACGCCAGTCCAGGCCTGCGCAAGTAATCCAGAAACTGAAGCTTCTCCTCTTTGGCCAGAAGGATGTGAGAACACGTCTTACAGACCATCTGCACAAACAAGAATGCATAACTGTCATAATAGGTCAATAATATAAAATAACAAACACTATCAATATAAATACTAATAATATAAAAATACGGTGACACTTTAGTTTAGGGTCCAAATCTCACTATTAACTAGTTGTTTATTATCATGCATATTACTAGGATATTGGCTGTTTATTAGTACTTATAAAGCACATAATAATGCATGATTATATTCTACATCCCTTAATCCTATAATACCTAAACTTAACAACTATACTAACTGTTAACAAGCAGTAATTAGGAGTTTATTGAGGCAAAAGTCGTAGTTAATAGTGAGAATTGGACCATAATATAAAGTGTGACCAAAAATCAAATATAATTCATAATAAAATAGACCTTTTTAATATAATTAAGTAAAAATAAATTTAATAATTAACTATATTATTATGATTTATATTGTATTATATTTTAATATAATACACATTAAATTGCATGTAATATAATGTAATTTATTAACCATAATATTTATAATGTATTATATATTATTATTTAGTCACAGTTTTATAGCATTTGATATTATTAACTTCTTATAAGCATTATTACAAGTTATATATTATTGCACCAAATTATACATTGATATTATTTCTATTTAATACAATATTATGTATTATATGATTATTACTTACATTTGTAGTTCATATATTTTTTTTTTTTACAATTTATACTGTATTTTTCTATACTTATAAGTCAATAATATACACTAATTTATAATACAGTACATATTTTATTTATATTTATAGTTTGTATAGTATTTTATGTTATTACTTTTTCTACACCTCTAGGTCAATAATATATAATATTTTTATAATACAAAACATATCATAATATAAATATGCAATACATTATTTTTTAATAGTATATACGATTTATATAATTATATTTTTTTTATATTTTTTTTATAATACTTTATATTGCTTATTATCATGCAAAATTAAAAAAATAATAGACAGAAGGATGGGGCAGTTAAAGGGTTAGTTCACCCGAAAATGAAAACTCTGTCAGTGATTACTCTCTCTCATGTTGTTCAACCCCGTAAGACTTCAGTTCATCTTCAGGACACAAATGAAGATATTTTTAATTTGAATCTGAGAGCTGTCTCACTCCTCCATAGGCTTCTCTGTTAGTGAAACTTGCCGGCCCAGAAAGTGAGTACACTTGAAAGTGTCGGAAAGTGACTACAGTGGCTCAACCTTAAGTTTATCAATGACGAGAATACTTTTTACGTCAGAACGGAGGCTCACTATTGGCCGACACTGGTCATGTGTGTGATGAGTGTGATGCTGGCCAATAGTGAGCCTCCGTTCTGAAATAGAAATTTCATTTTTGGGTGAACTAACCCTTTAAATGCTATATTGAATCTGACAGTGAACCTTGAGCAAAACACTGTACGGATGATCTCACCTGTAGGATCCCAACGATAGCTTTGAAGTATCCGATGTGGAAGCAGGGCAGCTCCAGATCCAGATATCCATAGTGTCCGAGACAGTCCGCAAGGTTCTTCCCACAGGTTTCACACGGCCTGTCCTTCTCGCTGGTACCCTGAACACATGAGAGATGATCAAGCCTTGTCTAATCATCTAACAAACCATGTTTCTGTTGTATGAAGAGAGTAGTGTGTGTGTGTGTGTGTGTGTGTGTGTGTGTGTGTGTGTGTGTGTGTGTGTGTATTAGTGGTGTCACCATGCGGTGGTCCAGCACTCCATACTGCAGTGGTGTGTGGCTGGTGTCCTGGCTGTAAAGGTTCTTGCTGACCACCTGAATATGAGCCTGTTGTCTCATCTGTTCTGCTGATTTCATGCCAAAACAGATGTGACTTCTGATAAAGCCAGAGAACCAAACATCAATATTACTCATTACATGCATGGACAACTTTTACATGCATGAAGAAAGTCATACACAACAAGGACAGTTCAACAGACAGACAGCTGACATGATATATTTGTGTGTAAAGTTCTGATGAAACGTGCATGCAATCCACAAACTTACATCTTTTTGGCCACATCCGTCTCTCTAAACTGCTCCTTCACCATGACTGCGGCGCGTTCACGCAGTCAGCGTGTGAAATGAATATATTTATGGTGATATATGCGTTCACTCCAGCGTTTAATGAAGGTTTCGTCTGATCCTTCTGCCACATGCAGCACTGCTTACTTTGACGACGCTGCGTGCGCGTCCATGAGCCTCTCATGAAGACTGAGCGCGTGGCCGGCGTCTCATCTGCGCACAGCGACACCTGCCGACGGGGAGCGCTCTGAAAAATACATTCTTATTCGAAGTCTTGTTAAAAAAAATGTATATTTGGATTAGAACCAGTTACATTTGAATGAGTGTGAATTATATACATTTTGGAGGTTATTTCAGTATGTTTTGAAAGGTTCGAAGCGACGTGGTAGTGGATAGTGTATTTTTACACACGGCCACTAGATGTCACTGCTCTTTCATTTATAAACCGAAAGACACAGAACATGAACAGAATTATTTTCAATGAGACTAATAATGAGCACCGGAATGCCTAGGAGATGTTATTAATTTATTCAAGTATTTGATTTGCATAAACAAACTGTTTGACACTAATAAACACCTGCAGCCTGCAATTCTGTCGCAAAATCGACTAGTAATTTCACTTCATGTTCAAGAAACAGGTCCTTGTGTGCTCATAATTACATTTTATAAAATGAATCTTAAAGGCTTTGATGTTGTTGGTCTTCAGGACTAAAAAAGTGACTGGAAATACAGCCTTTCTAACTTAATACATGTGTATATTGCGTCAGCTCGGTTGTTCCTTCATAACGAACCACAAAGTCGCCATACCCTTCATCCTCTCTGTTCCCCAGTGGTGGAACAACTCAAGCTGCCGATCGACGATCTGATGAGACCATCACGACAATCGTGAGTGTACAACTACAAACAAAGTTATACAAAAAACCTGCTCTAGCTTGTAATCTATCTTATATTTGGCGTATTGTTGGCTCTTATGATAATGTTATGATTCTGATTCCAGCTGTATCTATCTGTCTGCCAATAGGTGGCGCTGTTTGATTGTGGTTTGTTTACAGCAGTAGCTAGTTTTGTGTAACCAGGCCTATACTGGACCCGAGCTGGACTCGAACCTGCGCGTCTCTGGCATGGGAGGTTGGCACGCAAACAAGGATGCTAAAGACCGCAACCGCTAGCATCAGTCGCTAGCGCGTTTCTTAAGGTTAGGGGAGTGAGGTTTGCATGAGGTTACATCCGAGTGAGTTGATGATACTATGCAAGCCTGGGGGCATTTACTGTAAATATGCTTATTATGACTACTGTTATTAAATAATATTTTATTAAAACCTGCGAAAACCTTTCTGTCGAGAGATGTAAATAAATGTTACCATAGTTTATTGTGCATGCAGATTTCTATATTTTAAGTTGTTAAAGTCCCCCGTAGTCAATAATTGAATCCCGTAAAACTCATCTTTGATCCCCAAAATTACATATTTAAAGTTTTTCTATGCCTTAAAAGAGCTTGAATGTAACTCGACACCCTTGCCTCATTTAGTTATGAATATGCAAATGAGCCCCGCCTCCACTCACTCACTCAGCTCAGAGATCCACTGGTTGACGATCACACGTTGATCTGATTGGTTACAAGGTAGTTTGTGACGTCAGAAACACCAGCGATTTCAAAGCGTGTGTTTGAGACTGTCTTTGGTTCACTGCAGTTTTAAGGAGGAAATACTCAGCAATGCTGTCGACTTATGAACTTACACATGGTTTGTCATATAGCATATTAAAAACACCACATAGACACATAAACAACATTAAAAGCTGGATTTTCACCACAGGACTTTAGGATTATTTATAGTCTGCATACTTCTACCCTAAACTTGCATTTGTAACAGAATCCTTAACCCGTTCAGACTATTAATTAAGTAAAATTTTGTTAAAATAAAAATAATTTCATTAATTAGGCTACTATAATAATTCCTCATAGAGCGTTTAAGCTTATTATGCACCAAAACTCACCGATTACTTTGTGTGTAATTGCACTGTAGATTTCAACAGAATGTGATTTCATGATCAAGTTCAAGTTCAGAGTCTGACTCTGTAAATCTGTTAAAGGATTTACGCGCCCAGGCTTTTAAAAACCTTTCAAATCGCCCAGGAAAGCTCTTGTCGAGCAGCATCTCTGCATTACAGTGTTAATATCTGAAGGCTCATCTGATGCTGTGGAGTAGATGAAGCTAATGGGGTCCAGCTGAGAGACTAAGAGATGTTTTCAGTGTGGAATAATTCGATTTCAATCTCCGTATAACATGAAAACGTGCAGTGATTTATTCATCTGTTAGTTTGTTTATGGCGTCTTTTGAGATTAAGGAAGCTTTGGTTGAGTTAACAGCTGACTAACCGGATGCCAGGTCTCATTAATGTGCTTTTATCCACCGTCATCGTGTAATGATTTATTGTAATCGCATTTTAAAACTGTGTGTAAGGAGAATGTTTTATCATACTTTGTGCTCCTGTGAATATTTATTTGGTTTCGAGAGTCTTGCAAGTCTTGTTGGGGTTTGATCTTTGTGCAAATCCCATTCTGAGGATGAAATGATGAATAAATAAAATGTGTGTGTGTGTGTGTGTGTGTGTGTGTGTGTGTGTGTGTGTGTGTGTGTGTGTGAGTGTGTGTGTGTGTGAGTGTGAGTGTAAAATGAGTCAGTAATGGAGTTGAAGGAGAGGTCAGGAATATGAAATGCAGAGGATGGTTATAAAAAGTATTTTATCACGAGAGCCATTTGACCATTACTGTTCCATCACAACACCCTGTGTGTGTGTGTGTGTGTGTGTGTGTGTGTGTGTGTGTGTGTGTGTGTGTGTGTGTGTGTGTGTGTGTGTGTCTGTGTGTAAAGTAACTAATGATGCTTTCAGACAGCAATGCAGTTCTGCCCAATGCTTTACAGCAACACATGCATCAACATTTCACTGCAAAAAAGAAAACAAAAAAGCTAATCAATATCTTGTAGTCTTTTCCAATAAATAGAGCCGCAAATACTTAAGAAGCAAATTTGATAAAATTATGTTTTTGTACACATACATTTTATTTTTATATGGTCAATAAGTCAAGATTTAAAAAAAATATATAAGACATTACTAATACAGTATTTTTGTTTAAAAAAATTATTAATAGTTAATTAACTTTAATTTTAATAAAAATAATTTTAATAATTTTAATAATTAATTTAAAATTAAGATTTTTTGCAGATTTTTTTAAACGCATTATGATGTTTTTGAAGCATCACAAAACAGATGCTTTTATTCCTGTAATGCATCATGATCACAGTAAGTCTATATATCACAAGACATGACCTAGACACCTGTGTGTGTGTTTCAGGTAATGTCATTACTGAAGGACACCAATCCTGTGCAGCAGATTAAGGTCAGTGTGTGAAGAGTCAGTGGCATATGTTAGCGTTTAAGCTTTAGCTAGTGTCTGTTGTTAAGCTGTGTTTCCTGAAGCTGAAGAAACAGAGACGAGAGAGCAGGAGAATCACTCGGATTTATGCTTAATTAAAAATAATCATATGCGTAATGTCAATGTTCATTATACCAGTGATTATTAGAATGCATTTAGGGTTCATTAAGAAAATCTACTTAATGACTGCACAGTAAACACATACAGTATGTGCCTTTTCCTAAACATTACCTGAAACACACACACACAGGTGTCTAGGTCATGTCTTGTGATATATATTGAATGCATGTACTGTGTAATCATGATGCATTACATGAATAAAAGCATGTTTTGTGATGCTTCAAAAGCATCAAAATGCGTTAAAAAAATCAGCAAAAAAAATTCGTAATTTTAAATAAATTATTCAAATTATTAAAATTAAAATTATTTGTATTAAAATTAAAGTTAATTAATTATAAAAAATAGTTTTACAAAAATACTGTATTAATAATGTCTTGAATATTATTTTTATATCTAGACTTATTGACCATATAAGATGATATAATTGACCATATAATCATACGATGGCCTACCCCTAACCCCGCCCCTAAACCTACCCGTCACTGGGGTTAAGACCAATCATATGATGGCCTACCCCTAACCCCGCCCCTAAACCTACCCGTCACTGGGGTTAAGACCAATCATACGATGGCCTACCCCTAACCCCGCCCCTAAACCTACCCGTCACTGGGGTTAAGACCAATCATACGATGGCCTACCCCTAACCCCGCCCCTAAACCTACCCGTCACTGGGGTTAAGACCAATCATACGATGGCCTTCCCCTAACCCCGCCCCTTAACCTACCCGTCACTGGGGTTAAGACCAATCATACGATGGCCTACCCCTAACCCCGCCCCTTAACCTACCCGTCACTGGGGTTAAGACCAATCATACGATGGCCTACCCCTAACCCCGCCCCTTAACCTACCCGTCACTGGGGTTAAGACCAATCAGGGATGACTATACGGACTATACGGGACTAAAAGACACACGTGTGGTCCGGATAACCGTATAGTTCCCATAAAAGGGTGCACAAATGTGCGTGCCAAATTTAGCATTTTAATCAACAGAACATTTTTTGTTTACCTTTTATCATATGTCTTGGTCTGGAGTATGACAATAATATCATATCGTGATCATATCGTGTATCGAATCGTGACATGAGGGTATCGTTATGTACAGTAGTAAGCCAGTATTCTGTTCAGTATGGCTTGAGTAATCTGTAAAATGACATTGAAGCGTTTAGAAAGAAGATCTGCACACTGACACGCAGTAAATGCACCGATTTATTTTATTTAGTAACCATAATGTCTTAAAACATCATTGTGTCTGTGGTTTCTGAAGGGTCAGTGTGCAGAAGTGGTTTAGCATGTTATCTTCATGCATATGATGTCGCTCTATCAGCAGCCAATCAGAGCTCAGCATATGGAGCACCAGAGGAAGGCATCAGTTTCTGTTTCCTGTGGTGTGTGTGTGTGTGTGTGGCACGTTATCGCTCATTAGAGCTCAGCACACCTGCATGTGATAATATTCATAACGCCGTTTATGTTCACACAGCAATCTGTGAGATCAGGAGCTGCAGGCTATAAAAAACAGCAGAAGAGGAAACACGAGTGTGTGTGTTTGCATGCTATCGGCTTCAGTGTGTGAGAGAGAGTCACTCTGACATTTAATTAATCGATTCAGGTCATGTGATTAAATGGCCCTTTGATGAACCCACATGTTTGAATCTGCTCGGCCACACCTGAGCAACTACACAAATGTGCTTCTATAAGTGCATCTGCATGCAAATCATATGCTAATCTACTGTATACACGCACAGGTCAGATCAAACCAAGGCATTTAAAGGGACAGTTCACCCAAAAATTAGCATTTTCTCACCGTGATTCCTTCTGTGAAACATGAAATGAGATGTTAAGCTGAATGTTTGTTACTATGGAAGTAAAAGGAAGCAATTTTTGTGATACTTTATGGTGCTTTTTTGTCTGAAAGTCCGTCGTTGGATCTAATTCATGCTCTAACATCTTTGTGTACATCAAAAGAAAGAAAGCCGTATGGGTTTGGAATAAAAATGAGGGCGAGTAAATGACCAAATTCTCAGTTTCATGTCAACTTTTATTTTAATCTTAATGCAAATGCATATATAGCTTGATTCAACGGCTAGGCCTGAACGCGTCTCACGTCTTCAGACGGGCCGAGGAAGTCGTTCGGTGTGTGTGTGTGTGTGTGTGTGTGTGTGTGTGTGTGTGCCTGTCCGTAACACCCCCGGGCCACAGGCTTGTGTGTATTTGCATATGTGAAGATAGCAGAAAGGCTGCATGTGCAGATAAGTGGAGACGGGCAGAAATCAATGCAGATGGTGACCTTTAACACAACTCATGACCCTTATTGTTCAGTCCTGTCTTTCATACACACACATGCACACAGTGGCTGGAAACATGCCTGTTTATATATATATATATATATATATATATATATATATATATATATATATATATATATATATAATAGCACCAAGTGTCACTGATGTTACATTGTTAAGGACCACAATGGAAATAAGCCTTTAACTTGAACTGAAATCTTCATTCCTGGTACATAAACCTGTCAATATTTAATACAAAGTGTGTGTGTGTGTGTGTGTGTGTGTGTGTGTGTGTGTGTGTGTGTGTGTGTGTGTGTGTGTGTGAGTGAGTGAGTGAGTGAGTGAGTGAGTGTGAGGTTTAGCGGTCATAATATACAGTTTGTACAGTATACAAATCGTTATGTCTATGGGAGTCCCCATAAAACATGAAAACAACGCGTGTGTGTGTGAGTGTGTGCGCGTGCGTGCGTGTGAGTGAGTGTGTGTGTGTGTGTGTGTGTGTGTGTGTGTGTGTGTGTGTGTGTGTGTGTGTGTGTGTGTGTTGAGTGTGAGGTTTAGGGGTCGGGTTAGTGTAAGGGGACATAATATACAGTTTGTACAGTATACAAATCGTTATGTCTATGGGAAGTCCCCATAAAACATGAAAACACAACGCGTGTGTGTGTGTGTGTGTGTGTGTGTCTCCCTGACGTCACGCCCAGTCAGGCTGCTGCTGCCGCGGATCTCAAATATGTTCTTTGTTACTCTGAGCTTTACTCCGGGGAACCGCAAAACGCGGAGTCCGGAGCGGTGCGAGGATCCAGCCTGTAAAACAGTGCACTGTACAGACACACACCCTTACCCATATTTTATAAAAGATAACATTTTAATTAAATTGTTATTCAATTAAAACTTATTTTAAATAAATGTTTTTTGGAACTTTCTATTCATCAAAGAATCCTGAAAAAAAAAAGTGCACAACATTGATAATAATAGTAATACATGTTTCTTGAGCAGAAACTCATCATATTAGAGTGATTTCTGAAGGATCATGTGACACTGAAGACTGGAGTAATGATGCTAAAAATTCAGTTTTGATCACAGGAATAAATTACATTTCACTATTATTCACATAGAAAACGTGTATTTTAAATTGTAATAATATTACACTATTTTTATAGCCTGGGTTTCCCCATGCTGCCTTGAGTGCAGCGCGATTTTATTCACGCCGCTAGGCAGCCTGGACACCATGGACCAGATTTTCCCCTCAGCGAGGGAACCAATCACAGAACGGGGAGGGAGCAGCAAGACGATGACGACGTCTATGCGACACACCGAAGCAGTTTGTTTATATCTATGGATCCAACATGGCATCAGACGCGAAGTTACCTTTCGATGCAGCCTTAGATAGTGTTCTAAGTAGTTTAGTCTTCTTCAGCCATCGTCTTCTTCCTCGTCGGATTTCTCTCGCTCTACATACGTCATCTGGTATAATTGAAACGATTGGCTATGAGCTACGTACAGGCGCATTTGATAGACATTTGTAGCGCCCAATAAACGGCTCTGGGCATTCGTAAACCACGCCTCAAATACGAGAAAATGAACATGTGGTTCCCAGACCACGTCTCAATGAGAAAGAGGTCTGACGTTAGCCAGGCTACTATTTTTACTGTATTTTTGAACAAATAAATGTAGCCTTGGTGAGCAGAAGAGACTTATTTTAAAAACATTAACAATTCTTACCGATCCCAAACTATAAATATATATAAATATCTATTATATATTAATATATATTAAAATCTATTTAATATAATTGACAATTATATATATATATAGACCTCCCTCCCTCCCTCTCTCTCTCTCTCTCTCTCTCTATATATATATATATATATATATATATATAAAGCAAAAATATTTTATAATGCTTAACTAAATTAACGTAAAAGAGACTGCTCTATTTGTATATGTGTTTGTAAGTTAGTGTGTTTAACCTGACAGTTTTTGCTGCTTACACAATGTGGGTCACTGTCCCCTCGACGCGCCAGAAGTATTTGGATTGGGTGTCCGCCAGAATCCCGGATCATCGAGATCCAGTCCGTGTTTTCCATCTGCCCGTGGTGTGTGTGTGGAAATAGAAAGAGCTGGATGTAATGTGACACTGAACTGAGCAGATCATGAGAGAGAAACACAACACACTTCAGCAGCTCAGCGGATTCTGTCACTCATCCTCCGGTGGGGTTTAACCGGTAAGACCGTGTGTGTCTTCTTGAACTGTTTCGGGGTGATTATGAGTTTTGAGTTTTGAGTTTTGAGTTTATCTTCATCTCCGGTGCACGAGCTCCCGGTGTTCTGACGGTGCGCGCACGCGCGCGCGTGTGTGTGCGCAATCGGTTTCAAGCGGGATCGCGATTCGGATCATTAAATCAGGTTTAGCCATCTCGATTCGGATGATTAAGTTATGTTTAGAAGATTCAGTCGATTCATTCATTGATTGATTGCTTGGTTCGCGAAATTATTCGGATGTTTTGCACACATGGTTGCACTAATGCGCGTTTGTTTCATTCATAAAAGCCCGAATTTTGTGTTGCATTTGTTGAATGTTTGTGGTTGTTTTGGAGCACAGTTTACATTACAGTTCTCATTTTAGTCTCTTACTTATTTTTTTACACAAATAACAAGTGCGTTCACTTTAATTTGTAGGGTTGCGTGCAATCACACATTTGTTATTGGTGTTTTTGATTTTTATGTAAAACATGATTCCAGCCAAAAAGCTGAAAAATACGCATTGTATAGAGAATATAGCATATGCTAATTTGCATCTCATCTTTGGTTAACACTTGTAACTAATACAAATATACACATGACATTCATGCATACTTACACACACCTAATACAAGAGAAGAAAACGCTATTTGTTTCTATATAATAGTTTGCATTGTGGACAATGTGAAGTGTTACTTCAGTTTTCTTAAAGTAAAAACAGAAATGTCAGTATTTGAATTATTGAGTGTGAAAACTTTAAGGTCATAAATGTGTTTTTGTGGGTCTAAAGTAAAAGCAGGTGTGTGTGTGTGTGTGTGTGAGTGTGAGAGAGAGAGAAGATGCTGCTGTTTCATGCCTGGACATCTGCAAAAACACAAGAACCAAAAACCAGACATAAAGCTGCTCTCGAACCATTATATCACTCTCTCTCTCTCTCTCTGAGTGTGTGTGTGTGTGTGTGTTGGAGGTATTTCTCTAGTTGAGTCATTGACCAGCCCTTAAATTCCACTTTACAGTGAGTGGACTTTAGTCACTAGTGATTGTACTGTGAGTTGCATAATGTTCTATTTGTTCTATTGCCGTTTATGCATATTAAAAATGAACTCAGATGTGATTCTTGGTAGCAGTGTTTTGCTCGGAGAAACGCGAGTGATGTAAGTGATTGCAAGCTCTGGTCGCTCTCATCATGTGTCTCTCGTGTGTGTTTGTAAGATCAGTGTCCAGAAACGTGAATCTGAGGAGGGATTTTATAGCCTCGCCCCAGAGAGTGTGTGTGAGGGGGTCGTCTGTCCCATTCAGCTGTAGATGTGGACAAAAGACACATTGACACAGAGCAGTGTGTGTGTAGCATCATTTGTTAAAGGGGTCATGAATTGAGAAATCTAATTTTACTTGAACTTTTGACATATATATGAGGTCATTGTACTATAAAAATTCTCAAAAATGTATTGTTAGTCCAACAAAATGACTCATTTTGGATGTTTTCGCATTATTACGTAACAGTGTAACGCCTCTTTAGCCCCGCCCACTTATTCACACATGTCATGTGGTAGTAAATAGGAGAGCGATGCAAACACAGGATTACTCCAGCAACTAAACCATAGAGGATTACAAGACGTTTGAAGTGGCAAGCTGTGGAAAAACACAATCTTTGCATTGCCTTCCTGGACGACGCTTCACTCGTTCGCTTCATTTTACTGTGGATTCGTATTTAAACAAAACGCGGTTCAGAGAGACTTGTTGTCCGAATATCGGATACAGAAGAAAGCATGTAGAGAACGCTGCTTTTGTTATTGTTTTGATCGAAGCCATTCGCTGTAATCCTGAATTAGGGCTGGACAATATTTCCCAAAAATAAATTAAATTTCACGATCTTATAACAAACAATCACGATCTGAGACACGATCTTCCCAATTTATCGAGAATATCCAGACTTGAACAAGCCTATGGACTTCATCTATTTTCACAATTGAAAAACACAGTATTGCATTAAACAATCAGTTGTCAAAATAGTCATTAAACCCTGAGTTAAACTTTAAAACACGACACAGTCTTCACTGTATGAATTAAATATACACTGATTCTTATTAAAACTACTAAAGTTATTCGGTCAAGAGCAGTGAGTGATTTAGTCTTTAACATTAATGACAGACAGCAGCCGATATTTGCATTAGGCTTTAAGACCGAATGCATGGATCTAATATAATGACACACATCCATTTCTTTCCCAACTGTTTATTCACTAAAGGCATAACTGACTGTCTTTATGTAAATACTTGCCAAGACGGACATTTTGACCTATTCTTGTGTGTATTTTACCGTGTCCTAAACCAGACGCGATGTGATAAGATTCCAGCGACAAATCATTTCTGTCCACACTAGACGCGACGCGACTGCGAGATGTGTAAAAATCAATCAAAACCCACAGCCAATCAGAACAGCGTGTGGGCGGGGTCAGCCAATTAGAACAGCGTGTGGGCGGAGTCTCGTGGCACCAGAGAGTAATCTTGACGGCACTCGCAAGAAAATGGATAATAATAAAATTCACAAATATTACACCATTTAAACATTATTAAAAATACATAGGCTGAGTTACTAAAACAATCGTTGTCAAATAAAACACTTGTTTGTTCACAGTTTGAACGTTCTTGTTTCCATTTGTTTAATTCAAGATCTGGGGTGAATTATCCATTGTTGCTTTTACAGCTTCAAAGCTGGAGCACTAAATGATATTCAGAGTCACATGACACGCTTTTAACATTAAATAAAGCACATAAACAGTGTCTGAGATTATCATCGCCACACTTTGTGTTTGTTGTTCCAGCGCGACGTCACAGAAAAATAGAAACCGTTTCTAAACTAGAATCGTCGCGTGTCGCCGTCGCGGCTGGTTAGGACACACACTCTGATCAACATGGAGAAGAAGCTTTTATCGCGTGTCGTGTGTAGTTAGCACACTGTGTTAGGCGTCTGAAACCACAAGTATAACTTGCTTGTCGGATTTTAGCTCAGTTTCGCAGTACGCACACAGAAAGCACACGGGGATCAGTCTCTTTTGCAGTTTAATGCACTTGTTTTAATAACTCCTTTATTTATATGGCGCTTTTCACAATACAGATTGTTTCAAAGCAGCTTTACAGTGACAATAGGAAATGAATGCAACAAAGATTGTTTTGGCTGTACAGCAGCTCTAGAATAAAGTCATTGTCTGGCTTAAGTACGTTTTTAATTTATTCATTTCCGTTGTAAAATTCATTAGTTATTAACTTAAGGGCCGCTAACACGACACTGTGTAAAGCATGTGCCGCTGTAGACTGCATTTTACGACAGTCCCGTTACATGATTTGACTGATTTGGATGTTACATTAGGCTTTTAAGGAGGGGAGAAAGCACAGCGCTGTAAAGGAAAGGAACGGCATGGATCATTTTATCTTGATTATCACGTTTTTATAATCTTTGAAAGCCAAAACCGAAACTAAAATTGTATTCATCGCACAGCCCTACTGCTGTAAAAAATTAAATAAAATGCGTCACCACGCGTGAAAGTCACATGATAGAGACACTTGATATAATCAGGCATCTAATAGGCAGTAATTGCTGTATTTTAACATTATTACGAGAAAATCTCTGCGATTCATTTGGAAAAGTAGATGGACGGATTGAAGATTGACCACAATATAAAATCATCAGATCGTGAATTTAAAATAATGATGCGCGCTGATAAATCATTTAGAATAAATACTGCAATATTCCATTTAAAAGATAACATATGTATTGTTCATTTTGATTTCATGGGGTCTTTAAGGCTACAGCTTCACTGAACTCATTTTAACCAGACGGTCATTTTGTGTGTCTTACGTTGGTGTGTGTTACTTGCGATAATCTATCTTGCTCCGCTGTGATGAGACGCCTGCGAGTCGGTCTACATCAAACACACACACACACACACACACACACACACACACAGAGGTCAGGTCAGATGGCTGGCGAACACCCAGCGTTTAGATCTGTGGAAAGGTCACTGACCTCTGGCTACATCCGAAAACACATCCGTTTGCACAGCGACACACAAACACACATTACCACACCTCAATTAAGACCGTTTCCCACTTAATTAAATATAAACTATTTGCTGAAGATGTTTACTTGCCTAACAACACATGAATACACACACAGAGTTAAAAATTAGCACTGATCAAGATTTTTCTTTTTTTATTGTTTAGATGCTTTAATCTGACATTGCGCTGGTATGTTAAAACCCTAATTGTATCTTTAAATTGATCGGTTTTAGATAACCACCGCTCCCTCATATAGATACTTTATCCATTGCGCTGGTGGTTTGTATCTCCACTTTTTATTAACCTCATCAAACTGGTGTGTTTGGTCATTTCAGGAGTGTTTCAGCCTCAACATTTCTAGTTGTTTTCAGATGTACATTTTTGACTTCCAGGCTGTGAAATGTGCCTTTCTGATTGGCCCTGTGCTGTGGGACGTGTGTTTGTGATTGGCTGATGAGGATGAGAGCCATCAGCACACATTGGCTGAACTGAAAGTGTCTCTCTGTGACTCGGTGCACTCAGCCAAATGAGTTTGATACACCAGATCTGTCAGGCAAATTGAGAAGAATTGCCACGCCGGTGTCTTGAGTGCACCGGATCCAGCTAATGGGCTTCCAGAGAGCGATAAAACAGACCTTTATAAGAGTGTGTCCTGCAATCACTGCACATTTACGTCATACGAAAGATTAGGTCTGTGGGACGTTTTGCGATGTGAACGGTTGCTCACAACTCCTCTTGATCCAAAAAGAGCCCGGAAAATCCTGTTTTGGTGATCTTGCGTGACTGATGTGGGTTGAGATCATCGATTCATTCAGTCAAACTCTCGGTGACGCGAGGACGTTACTCACTGTCACGTGACGTAATGCTGTTTGCTTGTCCTCCAACAGCGTCAGTCTCTGTTGAACGTCTGAAAACAAGAGTGATTTTATCTGCAGCCGGTGAGAGAATGTGGTGTTTTCAGGCTGTGAGTCAGGACGAAAACACTCGCAAAACAAGCACTTATCAGCAGTGTGTTTTTAACGTCGTGCTCATGTGGTCTGTGATGCTATGGAGGCTCACGGATGCTTCACACACACATGATTTGGGATGGGAATCAGGAGAAATCAAACAATTCTGGTTACAGTTCCGATTGAATGTTTACTCACTTTGCCGGGGAAGTTCGTGTAAGCCAAATCTGCGCAGATTTAGCTCAAATACTCATGATATATATATAGTTTAGATATATATATATATAGTTTTTCTGACAACTACAGACAAGTTTGAAAGAATTCAGGTAATTTCAGTAAGTGCCTTTTGTGCTTTTTTTGCAAGTGCATTTTTTTTTTTTTTTTTTTTTTTTTTTTAGAAAATGTTTATTTACTATATATTCAAGTTTTTTTATTTAGGATATTTAATTTTTTTGACACTTTATTTCCATGATCTAAAGAATGATTGTTGTCATTTGAGAGTGTGTAGGCCTACTTGCATCATTATGCTGTTATATTATGATTTATATTCAGTGGCATAAAATGGTCTTAAAATGGCAATTATATTGTTTATCGCAATTATTTCTGGGACGATGTATCGCACAACTAAACTAAGTAGTTATCGTGACAGGCCTAACTTGAACACACACGTCACTCACTACGCATCAAATAACGGCGTGCTTGTTCATTTGCATTATATATTATATTATATATTTGCAAATATATTATTTTCCAACATCCAATTTTTTTTTTATGTTCTTTGTACTGTATTGATTTAATTCAGTCTTTAATTGATCAAATCTAAGTCTGTAAAAGCCTTAAATGTGGCTTATAACCCCTGCAGATAGCCTGTGCATGGTAGTTTAGCTCTGTCTGTGAGCTGTGAGAGACTGGTTTGTGATGTGTTGTGATTTGAGCAGTTTTGGGGGCATGTACTGGCCACTGACTGGATGTGTGTGTGTGTGTCTGTACATCATGCAGTGTTTGATCTTCATCGTCTGTGATCTTCCATCACGAGTCCTGAGTGTCTGCAGACCGGTGACATGATAATGTCACGCTCGACTGCGTCTCCATCACAATGAAATGAAAGCGTTCCGGTGCCGTGAACACCAGCAGATCCGGGATATTACTCTCCTTCCAGATGAACGTGCGTCCCGATGCTGAGAGATGATCTTGTGCTGAGACACACTCGTATGTTTTTATCTCTGGCCACGTCTACGTTAATCCGGACACATTTATAAACTGAGTTTGCGTTTAAACACGCTCTCCGTCCACACTCGCGTTTTCAAGCGTTTTCCAAAAGTTTCACTGAAACGTTGGGAAAACACTAAATTCACCTTTAATGCGCATGCGTAAACCCTCACGAAAGCTCACTGAGACGAGATAGATGGAAAAATAAATGATGAATTTATCACGCAATTCTTCTTGCTCAAAATATCTCGGCATCAATGAAGCGTCCGGGTCGCTCTCACTCACCATAATATGTTTGGTCTAAAACTGCTCTCAGCAAATGTGAGTAAACCTTCGGTCATGTTTGCAGGACTGTGATGTGAAGAGTGTGTGAAGTAACATATTTTAGCAACAGTGTGAAAGTGAAAAGCACATAACAGGCACAATACCGCTATAAACATGAATATCTATCGGTACAATATGCGTCACATGACTAAACTTACATCATCGTTTTCAAATGTCTGCGTTTGACAGTCCATATACAGACCTTTTCAAAGTTATCCACTTTGGAGAGCGTTTTCATTAGACGCCGTCTCAGTGTGGACAGAAGGCCAAAACGCAGAGAAAAAGAAGCGTTTTCAAATGAAGTTTGAACAAACTTTGACAAACTTTACTTCTTTAGTCGCACGCGGGTTAGCATCTGTGTTTTCATTCTGAGAGCTGTAGTCGAATCATAAATGAGAGTTTCCGACGCACAGCTGGATTGAGGTTTTAAACACTCATGATTCCCTGCGTCAGGTGCGAACGGGATCTGGATCGACTCCCACCGGCAGCTATAAAAGTAACAAACAGGAAAACACGAAAATGCCTTTTTCAAACAGAAGGACAAAACGGAGAGAAAAAGATGTATTTTCAAACTAAGGACCCTTTCACACCTGCCTTCTTTGGTCTGGATTTTCGGACTTTTCAGTTTGATCCGAATCAAAATGACCGGTGTGAACCCTCCCCCGGTCACGATCCGCACCAAACAGACCAAATTTGGTCCGACGAAAAGAGGTAGGCTTGATCTGGATCAAACTGAACAAAGGTTTGGTTCGTTTCTAGTGTGAACGCATTTTCTGTATGGTTCGGACTTTCAGAACATTTACAGGAAGTCCTGCTGGTTCCCGCGTAGCCTAAACCACTGAAGAAGAATATTTATGTGCAGATCTGTCAGTCCTGCCCACAGCGTTTCTTCCAACACACACACACACACACACACACACACACACACACATATTTGTCCTGCGTCCTGCCGGCGACGCACAACGAGGACGTTGATTTGGCGAATGTGAACTAGCCTGGAGTATAGCTGGCGCTGCAGGGAGTAATGCCGTAATAATTCCAGTATAGTGGCGACGATACGCGTCTGTTCATTCATTCTTGTCAAAGTTTCCCGCCGAATTGACAACACGCTGACATCAGACACACGTCCGTTTCCAAACCAATCAATGTCAAGATGCAGCCCACAGAGATGATGACGACAGGACGCGAGTACGTCATGTAAAGTGCTTTAGTGCGCTCGCATAATTGCAATGAGAAACCAAACCAAAACTAACCGAATGTATAATGTATCAAAACATGAACTTTGGTGAAAACGCCCTAAAACAAGGCCTCTGTGTGTGTGAAAAAAGCAGAATGAACAGTCAGCCTGAGATCTGTGTATGTTTCAACTCTGTGTGTGTGTGAGATCTTTCTCTCATCAAGGGTGGAGCTGTTTTCTTCTCTCCTCTATGATCAATGATTGAGGTGCCAAAGCTCATAAAATGAAGGAATGAAGCAATGGGAGGAGAAGGAAACGGGAGGAGGATGAAAGTTAGTCGATTATACGAGATCTGGACCTCAAAGGCATCCTGTGATTGTTCACACTCATCGCTTTCTCATGATTCAAGACACACTATTGTTGTGATTAAAATCATCTACGTAGCGGAAGCGTTATTATGATGCTGATTAATAATGCAGATCTGACTCTGAGGTCTGATTGGATGAGCTGCGTTTGAAGCTGTGGTATAATAGCTGGTTATCGGCTCGATGTGGTATAATAGCCTGTTGTTAAAATACACAATCTTTACATGCGTTTCGCACTGTGGTCAGTGTTAGTTCTGTCTATACTGGAGCAGGATTCAGTCTGGATCTTGATCAGGGTGAGTCTGGCTTATTTCACTGCCGTCTGTAATCTATAAGTTTGATAGTTTATCAGTATGTGGGATGAAGAAATCAGACGCTTGCATTGACAAACATCCGGACAAATATGAATATAGCCAAATGAAGTCGAGTGTAAGTGATGTTCAGCTGCTCTGAGGCTGTTTGAGGACTTCGACACTATTAGACCGGGTTATTATCGTAAACTAAAACCATTGACATTTTCAAAATAAAATAACTATATAGACATTGTTTAAAAAAGAAAAAACTAATAACTATGACACTTTCAGTGAGTGTGAGAGTGTGTGTGTGTGTGTGTGTGTGTGTGTGTGTGTGTGTGTGTGTGTGTGTGTGTGTGTGTGTGTGTGTGTGTGTGTGAGTGTGTGAGAGAGATTGAGTGTGTATATGAATGTGTATGTGTGAGAGAATGTTGAGTGAGAGTGAGTGTGTGTGTGTGAGAGAGAGAGTGCAAGTTGTGTGTGTGTGTGTGTGGGAGAGAGAGAGAGAGTGAGTGTGTGTGTGTGTGTGTGTGTGAGAGAAAGAGAGTGTGTGTGAGAGAGAGAGAGAGTGTGTAAGTGAGAGTGTGTCTGTGTGTGAGAGAGAGAGAGAGAGAGTGTGTGTGTGAGAGAGAGAGAGAGAGAGAGAGAGAGAGAAAGAGTGAGTGACTGTGTGTGTGTGTGAGAGAGAGAGTGAGAGTGAGTATGTGTTTGTGAGAGAGAGTGCAAGTGTGTGTGTGTGAGAGAGAGAGAGAGTGAGATAGGGCCCTATCTTGCACCCAGCGCAATTGACTTTGTACACCGACGCATGTATCATTCCTATTTTGCACCCGACGCTCACAGCGGACTTTTCCCTCCACAGACGCACGTCGGTAAATTAGGGAATGAACTTGCGCTCCCGGGGGCGGTTCAGCGCAAAGAGGAGGCGTGTTCCGGCACAAACGTTCCCTGGTGCTATTTTGCAGTTTCAGAAAACAATTCCGCCACTGACCAGGAGAAACCTAGTCTAAAGTCAGTGGCGCGTTGCTCATGTTATTCATATGCTATTTTAAGGGCGCATGCTTGGCCATAATCAATGTAGCGTGTGCACAACGCACATACACTTTGCTTCTCTCATCTACAGCAGTTTTCATTTTTGCAAATCATACATTATTACAAGGAAAAATATTACCACATGAGGGAACATCTTGTTGTGTCCCTGAAGATGTGGGAAAATAGACATAAATCCCAACTTTACCCAGATTATTATACGCCTGTTTAACCGAAGCTAATCTGGGTGTGTTTCTCCATCCCCAATGTCACTTCTCTGTGTTTTACGGCCCTGACGAGAACGTCGGTCTCCTCGGCTGTGAACCGCTCCTGCAAATCCGCCGTTATAATAGCAATCCGCCATGGAACAAGCACGCCTGCTCTTAAAGGGAATGTGAGATGTCGCTCTGATTGGTTTATTCCATGTTACGCCCAAACCACACCTATGAGTAATGAAGCTACTTCAGACCAACACATTTTAGATTTGCGTCGAAGAGGCATTTATCCCGCCGGTATAATAGCAACAGCGCCCGAGATCCGCCCACAAAGTTACTTGAGTTTCGCGCTTGATACTTGGGTTTCAGATTGTTAAAATAGGGCCCTGAGAGTGAGTATGTGTTTGTGAGAGAGAGTGCAAGTGTGTGTGTGTGTGTGAGAGAGAGTGAGTGAAAGTGAGTATGTGTGTGTGTGAGAGAGTGCAAGTGTGTGTGTTTCTGATGTAGGAAATCCCTGGAGCTCCAGAAGCGTTACTGAAGACTTAACAGCATCTCAGGAAGTTCACCGACACACACGAGTTCAGCGTTCAGCGGTTCAGACGAAAGATAAACTTCTGTCATCATTTACTCGCCTCATGTTGATCTGAACTCGAACATCTTTCTTAGAGTCCTAGAGCTTTCCATACAAACGTTCATAATGTCAAGCCAAAAACCCTTGTAAGGTCCATATGACTTGAGCACTTCATTTTACGTCAAATGATAGTAATGTGTGAGAAATATAATAGATAAGAGAATATAAAATTTAAATGCAGAATTTCCTTTTGTATTCCATTTTTAAAAAATCAAAATTTTTTGTTTATGACAAATAATGAGTAAATAATGACAGAATTGTCCTTTTCCTATTTTTAATCTACATCTATAAGAGGAAAAAGTACAGAAATATTTCACATTTCCAGCAGTGTGTGTGCATGCGAGCGACAGAGGACTAGTTCGGCCAGTTTGAGCGCACACACACACACAGCGTGGATTTGCATATTGAACGCAGGCAGATGAAAGCGCACAAACAGTGTGACACGTTAACAGGCTCTGAGACGTCACGCAGAGGCTCTTCTGGGCTTTCACGGTTAAACGGTTATCCGTTAACATTGTCTGCGCTCTGCGCTCAATAATAATGCCCTACAATCATTCACTCGCTTCTGTTAATGCCCTTTTCTAAGCATGAGGCTTAGTGCAGCTCTCAACGTCAGTGTGTTTACACAGCACACACACACACACACACACACACACACACCGGGTGGACAGACTCGTTGTAATGGGATCTGATTGTAGACGTTGATGTGATGTGTGTGTTTAATGATGTTGTGTTTCTCTGAAAGCTACTGTGATCTATTAAAGTACCTTCTAAATGGACCGATTTACCTTTAATCTTTCATTTAAAAAACAGAAAAATGGCTTCAAAGTGAATTTGCATTGGTTTGTGATCCATCGCAGCCAAACTAAATGAGCATTTAATGCGTTTCGCCTTTGTTTGCCAGCACATATTTAGATTTTTATGCACTTGCTCTGAAATGACTTGATGTTTGAACAAGATTTTTGCAGTATGTAATCAGCAAATGTGTAAAGCCAACAGTGAAGAGTCCTGTGAGAGGCTGTCTGTGTGTTGTACGTCCGTGACTAGTGACTGCGGATACACTCACTGAGTGGCAGAAACACTGAGCGACAGCATTCGTTTTCTGCTTGAATGCAGCGAAAAACACACAAAACGCATCTAAAATTGGAAAGCGCTTTGAGATTGACTGTATAAATAGATTTGACAAGAAATCTGAGGTGTGTTTTTACAGACTGAAGAAAGATAGAGAACAGAGAAAAAATGCAATTCATAGAAACAACTGGATCCAGGCAGAGAAAGGTGGATTTGAGGTTATTGTGTGTCGATATGCTGAATTTAGGGGTAAAATCATACCTAATATATTGTATTGTTATAGATTGCATTTACAATTACATTTACATTTATGCATTTGGCAGACGCTTTTATCCAAAGCATTTCAAGGCACACATTTACATTCTTATCAGTTCTTGTTTCCCCTGGGAATCGAACCCATGACCTTGGTGTTGCAAGCGCCGACGCTCTACTGTTTGAGCTACAGTATTTAGCATCGTATATTCTGCAGAATAGAATATTCATAATTCATCATTTATACAGAACAGAGAAGCAATGCAATTCATAGAAACAACTAGCCTGGAAATCCAAACCTAAATCTGAAAGATTAATGGTCTGGCGTCGACTAATGAAGCTCGGCCAGCTCGAGGGGCGGCACCAAGCGTGCATTTGAAAATCTCACTGCACGCAATTGGATAACACTACGACCAATCACAACAATAAACCCCATACGCTTAGCTAGCAGCGGAGCTAACTGGTAGATTAGACTCTTACCGTATCCGGTCCGCAAAACAGCAAAAACGCCCTTCTTGCAAAGGAAGGATTCGAGCGGCGTCTTCTGTTCCTGTTTTAGATAAAAAGCCAAGTCTAACTCGTTCATTGTAGCCGTTTCAAACAACTGGTGTTCATCCACAGCAATCTTGCAATGTTTACTAATGACTTCGACGTCACAGCGCTGTCGTCATCTCGCCTCTGGCCCGCCTATATCAGATAACCTGATGTGATTGGTGCAGCTCAGATCGAGGGGCATATTTAATGAGCATCATTACTCGACACTAGAGTAACTCGCTGAGCAAATTCAACTTGTGCTCTCGTGAGAACTCTGGATAGAGCTGGTAAGTCCCGTGAACATATGTTGTCTGTGAATTTTTTAATATAATTTTTCGTGTGAAGAATGCTACAATTTAGCGGGTAGAAGTTTGATACGGTTAGACTTTGTGTGAGAGCACTTTGTGGACTACAACTCTTCGCTGCTTTCGACGCGTTTGATATCTAATCTGAAGAAAGAACAGCCCATTTGGTTTGAATGGTGACATTTGGGTACAAAACACACAGGCGTCTCGATATGTCTCCATAGATTATCGCAGCATTTGCACCGTGATTTGACAAGTGGAGGGAAAATGTGTTATGGGGTGACGTCACATAGGCGACATGTAGTCTTTTCATCAGTGATCACATTGAGTTAGACCTGTATTGTATTTATATAAAGCGTCCACAGGCAGATTTTCTGTATGTATTTCCCCGGTGTGGAAATCAGGCTCATATAAATGTCAGGAAACATGATTCCTGCTGAATGTTAATATCCATAATCACTGGATCTTTGGTAAGTTGTAAGAAACATTATATCGAGTCCAACCTTTAGTTTAAACTGATAATTGTTTGTTTTACTCGTGTTTTCTCAGTTTCTCCTATTAAATCCAGTCACTCTCAGCTCTTCTGCCACTCAGTCCGGCGGGAAAGTGAGTCAGTGCATAACCTCTAAACTAAAGCCGTCATTTGAGTTTCTTTGAACACGACTGTCTTTACATCCCACGTGTCCCTCAGGGGAACCTGTATGTTGAGACTCTTCAACGTTCCCCTTGTCGGATGAATCCGCTGACGGTCTGATCCGTTCTCCTGCCAGCTCGTCTGCTGAGATCTTCTGGAAGACGAGAGGCGTGTGTGTACCGTGTTCATGCGTGTCCGCTGGTGTTTCTGCTGCCAGATGTTGCCAAACAGAGATTCTCTACTTTTGTTTTTATTTAATTCATGCCATTTAGAGAAACTGAGTGTTTCCTGTGCAAAAGTCGGTCCGCCACTGATGTTTATCAATGTGGTGATGCACCTAAATGTAGTAAATATTGTAGATTTGGAGCATTATTACACTTAATCACTGGTGTGTCTGTGTGTGTGTGTGTGTGTGTGTGTGTGTGTGTGTGTGTGTGTGTGTGTGTGTGTGTGTGTGTGTGTGTGTGTATTAGCTAGGGATGCACCGATATAAACATTTTGGCCGATATCGATAACCGATAATTCTTTATATTTGAAAGCCGATGACCGATATATTGACAATATTTCTATATATATATATAAGTTTTGAGAGCCTGATTACAAAAAACAGTCTCACTATTAACATCCATGTCCCAAGCACACAATTCTAATGTTCTCATTATAATGTTATGTAGCCGATATGACAGAACATTTTGCACTTTACTGTATTTTCCTTTTTTGAAGCGATTCCAGATCATATTTCAAGCTATTCAGACCATCGTGTTGAACATCTGAATTGTCTTGAAATAATTGATTTATAGGCTTTAATATTTCGGCCAAAATATCTTATTCAGGCCGATAACGATAACCTTAAAAATGGTGGCTGATATATCGTACATCTCTAGTATTAGTTGTTGTATTGATTTGGCTTCCAGTGTGACTCATCCGACCAATCAGCATCCTCAAATTATCCATTTATACAATGCAATGTCAGCTAAATGTTTTGATTCATTAACATCCCAAACGAGCTTAATGTAGTCCTGTCACCAGCAGACGATTTCATTAATAACTCATTCTCTGTTGATTTCTGTGAACTGGGAGGCTTTCAGAAGTGTTTTAGCAGAAGCAGTGTGTGTGTGTGTGTGTGTGTGTGTGTGTGTGTGTGTGTGAGGTGTTATTCTACTTGAAGAAATCAATTCCACTGCAGCTGGTACCTTCCTCCTGGTGTCTTTATGGCCTGTTTGCAGTTCTGACTCCATTGATTTTTTTTTTTTCTCCCCCTTATTCTTGCTTCAGGCTCAGAGGAGCATGTGATGAATGGCTGGAGGTGTCGGAAAGATCTGGAATTAGAGAGAGAAAGAGAGAGAGACTTTTCCTTCCCATTATGCTCTAATGCATCATCTACACACACACACACACACACACACACACACACACACACACACACACACTTACACTGCTCTCTTTTGGAGGGATAGATGCAGGAATGATTGAAAGTTGTAAGCTGTGATTCAAAACACTCTCCCGTTTGGGAAAATGCTTCGGCAGCCGTTTCATATGGGATGCCGTTAGTTACACGCTGTGTATTTAAGCACATGAACATTGACATTTAACATATTTATTTATTCATGGAATTATGTACAATCGAGGGTCTTGTGTCTCCTTGACAGAGTTTATTTAGTGGTAATGACCCTCTGCCGGTACATTATCTGCTTATTTCCAGACTAATTGCCAAATAGTGAACTAATGTGCGTGAGACGCTGGTCGCATCAGTCTGAGATGTGGCTCGTATGATTAGAGCATTAGTCCGAGAAACAATAGCTACGTTTACACGGACTCTTTTTGCTTCAGTCTGAATGAATTCATTCTGATTGATGAATCTGAAAGTAGTGTTTACATCAGTGGTTCTCAGCCTCTCCTGCAGGGACCCCCTGACTGACCATGTTTCTGTTTTAACCCTGAAATGGCACACCTGATTCAATTAATGAGTAGTTATTAGAGTAGGAAGAGTAGGAATTAGTCAACTACTCATTAAGCCTTTAATTAATTGAATCAGGTGTGCCATTTCAGGGTTAAAACAGAAACATGGCCTGTCAGGGGGTCCCTGCAGGAGAGGCTGAGAACCACTGGTTTACATGAATGAACGCTAAAAAAGTGATCGGGTTGATGTGTGTGTTTATATGTCATGAGCTTCTGATCGTATTTAATCTTTTGACATGCGCACACTGCACGAATATACAGAGTTCCCCGCTGTTGTGCACACTAACCATCCTCCTTTTTTTTTTCTTTTTTTTTTTTAAAGGGGTCATATAATGTCATTTTTGTACAAGCTAATATGATTCTTTAGGGTCTAAATTAAAAGTTTGTAATATACTTTAATTAAAAATTCTCATTAGTATTGTAAGAAAACACTAATTTTACCTGGTCAAAAACAGCTCTGTTTTCAGCACGCCATTTAAGTGCATGTGTCTTTAAATGATAATGAGCTTTGCTGACCCCGCCCCTCTGTTCTGTGCGCACACTGTTTGTAACACAATAACCATAACGCGTTGTTCATTATAAGCGTGGGATTATGAATTATATTGATAACATCGTACATAGAAAACATGCCGTAATGTACCCTGAGTGTAAACAGCCGCATTCATCGTGAAGTGTGCAGCAAGCGATTTGCAAAGATTAATGTAAAGATTAATATAAAGGTCAATAAAACGTTACACTCACTTCAGTTCTTCTGGAGGTGCAGCAGGAACACGAATAGTTGGTACTGATCCTTTTTTCAGGAGCAGCTTCTTAGCAAATAACCAGCTTTTTACTGATCCTCGTTTGTAAAGCAGTCTGGTGTGTGAAATGATTTTCGCAAACATGAAAGCATTGACGTTGATCGTGTGGAATATTCCCTTCGAAAACAAACTCAGCCACTGCGTCTTCAGCTGTACGGATTTAGGAACATCAACATGACTGCTGTGTTCCTTATTACACCCAAGAACAGAACACCACAATAACTTAGACACCATTCTACTCAGTGCTCCAGCTATCAACAATGAACGCGCCGGTCGGCGCGGGCTATGATTGACAGCTCGCTCACGAGGGCGCGAGGGCGGGGCTGTGTTGAAACGCTGCTGTCGATCAACCATCGTGGGAGGGGCGTCGATTTTGTGACGTCACAATATCGAACAGCTTGATTTGAGATGGGAGGAAACATATAAGAAGATAAAAAAAAAAAACACTGGATGGATTTTTATCATTTTATGATGGTTGTGTACAGGCACTGCCAACACACATTTCAGTACAATCAACTTGTAAAAGTGCATGTACCATTATATGACCCCTTTAAAGCTGACTTAATATTTATCATCATTATTTCGGGTCCTAATTATGCGACGGCGAGCACATGCGACCGTGCTGCTTGTATTTATCCAGCAGTAAAGCCCCTTCCCATGCCCAAAACTGTCCAGTTCACAGACGACGAGCGGAAAGAGAATTGTAGAATGACGGGACGCTCATTTATGACACTAAAGTGTTCAACAGGAATAACAGGTCGTTCTACGTCCTTGCTAGGGATGTCACGATACCAAAATTCCAGTAGTCGGTGCCGATACCATTAAACTTTTACTGTTCTCGGTACCAAATTCGGTACCACAACAAAATCTGTTGGAACAATTTTTTTTTTTTTTTTTACTATTTGAAAAAAAAATATTAAATTCTGGTATCGTCACATTTTCAGTACCGACTTTGTACCGAAGTACCGATACTTTGACAACACTAGTCCTTGCATATGCACAGTCCTCTCCAGTTTCGGTTCTCAGTCCGATCAAGTGTTTACATGTTCTTCTCGATCGGACAGCAAAAGGAAAAATCACCCCTTACAATCCGAATTAAATTTTAATCAGATCTGGCAAATTCATTCTTATTGACGTGGTCACATGTTACTTTTTATTCCGATTGTGCTACTGGTCCGATTACAATAGGGTTGTTATGGTCCATCTAGTGTGAGATAAACCCTCAGTGATCTGTGAGGGTGAGCGGGGGGTCAGACTGCAGTGAACGACTGTCCTCAAACACAAGAAACTCTAAAAATAAAAGCCTCCAGAGAGACTGAGTCTCACATTCCTGAACTCCTGCTGGAAAATCACTCTCGTTCAGATGAATTTAGCCGTGAATCTCGTCTGATGGACGCGGTGTTTGTTTATACGTGTAGGAACTGATTTATGGCTACGATCTGCTGCCTCACTGTTCATTACATTACATTCATTACATTAATAATGTTCATTACATTTCATTGTTCATTACATTAATAATGTTTCATTAGTTTCATAATGATGATTTTGCCTGCTGTTGATTTAGGCAACATTTAAAGGTTCTCGTGACTCAACCCCATAATGCATTGCAAAAAAGTCCATCCAAGATTGTGGAAGTGATTCTTAATATATTTAATTCATTCAATACGAACAAAAATTCAAAAATGACTATTTTAATCAACATTTGTGCTTTCAGGCTCATTAGCCAAACATTCGCCTCACTTGAGCAATAATCATCTCATTAATATTCAAATTGGCAGTATGAATGTTCAGAGATATTTAAAAGACTGAGTTCAAATATTATATTAGATTAAATCTAATTATAATAATAATATGTTTAATTTATATAGCGCCTTTCCCAAGCTCAAGGACGCTTCACAATAACATTAAGGAACAAACAGTCAGTTCAAACATAATAAATGGACAGTAGACGCAGTCTTTTAAATATTTCTGAAATTAAACTTTATTGTGATTGTGCAGAGGACACTATAAAGCCAAAACAGAAGAATATAACCAGTTGTGCATCTATGTATATACAAGTATTATATGAGTACACATATTAAAGAATATATTCTGTATGATGGTATATGAATATGGTAATCATTCATTATGATAGTATATGAATATGGTAAACGATTAATATGATGGTGTATGAATATGGTAATCATTCATTATGATAGTATATGAATATGGTAAACGTTTAACATGATGGTGTATGAATATGGTAAACGTTAATTATGATAGTATGAATATGGTAATCATTCATTATGATAGTATATGAATATGGTAATCATTCATTATGAATAGTATATGAATATGGTAATCATTCATTATGATAGTATGAATATGGTAATCATTCATTATGATAGTATATGAATATGGTAAACGTTTAATATGATGGTGTATGAATATGGTAATCATTCATTATGATTGTATATGAATATGGTAAACGTTTAATATGATGGTGTATGAATATGGTAATCATTCATTATGATAGTATGAATATGGATAGTATGAATATGGTAATCATTCTGGATGATAGTATGAATATAGTAATCATTCATTATGATAGTATGAATATGGTAATCATTCTGGATGATAGTATGAATATAGTAATCATTCATTATGATAGTATGAATATGGTAATCATTCTGGATGATAGTATGAATATAGTAATCATTCATTATGATAGTATGAATATGGTAATCATTCTGGATGATAGTATGAATATAGTAATCATTCATTATGAGAGTATATGAATATGGTAATTGTTTAATATGATGGTGTATAAATATGGTAAATGTTTAATATGGTGTATGAATATGGTAAACATTCATTATGAAAGTTTATGAATATGGTGATCATTCAATTTGATGGTATATGAATTGGGTAAACGTTTAATATGATGGTGTTGTATGAATATGGTAAACGTTTAATATGGTGTATGAATTTGGTTGTTCATTCTTTATTACTCTGAAACTATTTCTTTAAGTAACATTTAGAAAATGTAAATGAGTTGCATTGCGGCTTTAGCTAATCACTGCTTGGTGTTTTCTTCCAGGTCAGATGAGCGGCTGATGGATTCGTAACATATTCCTGTTCGGTCCTGTGGACGCAGAACATACGCAGGTAAGAATAAGGCCATCGTGGGGCAAACGTGAAGCAAAGTGTGTGTGTGTGTGTGTGTGGGACGTTTTCTCTGAGAAGGCTTTTAATCCACAAAGTCTGGCTGAGAAAACAGTCATCAGAGGAGCGTTGTGGCTGTAAACACTCCTTTGTTTTAGCCGAGCAGAAGTCAGGACATGTTTGTTCCACATGTTTCATGAATGTGCCATCGTGGAGTCCTGCGTAATACGTGTTTCTGCGGAAACGGACTCATTCGTTAGCGAAGTCTGGTTGTTTACCCGAACCGGAAAATGATGAAGACTCCTCGAGTTTTGAGCTCACTAACACTTTCAGTAACACTTTACAAGATGAAGCGTATTATGCATAATGCAGTATAAAGGTATTCATAATGTATGTTATAATGCATTACATCTTTTCATAAATAATTGTAACTAACCAAAGTTAAAAATGCATTATAATATGTGCAGATTCCATCTGAAATTGGTTGTTTGTCATGTTTTTTAGCGCATTATACTTTCTAAATGTGTAAAAAATAAATTAGTATTATACCTGTGGTTACAATTATTCATAAGAACATACAGTGCATTATAATGTGCATTACAAGGCATTATTACTAAATACTTTTAAAAATGCATTATACCACATTTTCTCCAGAAAATGATGTAAAAATATAAACCATAATGTAAAAATCTTCTATGATAGAACATGTAAAAACATCAAATGAAACTGGAGCGTGTGCATGTATTGCAACACATGACTGTGCGTTTGTTTGCGTATGTTGACACATGATTCATGGTGTGTGTGTGTGTGTGTGTGTGTGTGTGTGTGTGTGTCTGCAGCTGCTGATGTATATTAGGTCGTATAATAGACTGTGTGTGTAAACTACGCAGTCAGAACAGTGTGTTATTGTTGAGCGTGGTGAACAGTGTTGATTGTGAGCAGCAGTGACGACCGCCTCTATCCCTCTCTTGTGTCTGTGCATGTTATCAAGTTTTTTATATTAACGTCAGCATGAAATGAAAATTGACTACTTGCTTTGTTAACACACATTCCTGTGGTCTCATAATGCATGCATGCATGCAAAAAAAAAAAAAATCTACTGTAATGAATTGCGAACTTTACTTTTTCAATCTCTCTCATGTCGAACCACCTGACATTTAAAAAAAAAAAAAAAAAAAAAAGCTCTCGATGTTGAAAAAAAGAAAGACCTGACCTACATATTGTTGAATATCCAGTTTCACTCTGTCTGAAATATGACCGATTATAGATGTAAAACACTTAGAATGAGAGTGCCGTGCTTTTATTCCGGTGCAAAAACGTCCTTCGCATCATTTACATATGAAAACACCAGCGATGACATCATCATGATGACATCACGAGTCACGACCAACTGCAGGAGAAAGAGAGAGAATAAAAAAATGAGAAAGACTGAAGGAACTTAATCTGGACTGAAAGACTGAAGGACTGATAATTGTTGTTGGTGTATTTTCCCTTTCTTCTATTCAAGCATTTAATAATAATAATAATAATAATAATAAAAAGAGAATAAAAAAATGACATGTAATGTGATCTGAAAACATGCTACATTTCCACAAAAGTTACAGAGTTTTCAACAAAACGTATTTACGCAATCATTAGCAGATGTGCAGATCTCACCGGGCAGAACGTGGTGTGCCTCCAGTAGCAGAAGAGACGCGGCGCTTCACGGTTCAGACGTTCATGTTCCTCTCTACACCCGTTCCTGTCTGAGCCTGTAAAACTCTTCTTCCTCTGACAGGAAAGGCCTCATTTCCTGAGGCTGATGTGAATCAGAGGCACAGAGGGAAACGCTCCGGCCGTTCGGCTTTCAGACGCACTCGTGCACTAATGTTTCAGCGCTCCAGACTAACGTTTGAGAGCAAGCTCTGCGGAAACTGATTTGTAATATTAATAATATTATTACATGTTTTATCTCATAGAAATGACACACATGTACATTTATTTTCATTAATGTAACATCTGTAAAAAAAAAAAAAAAAAAAAAAAAAAACACTTTATATACAATTACAATTTACATACAATTGTAATTTGTGTAAAAAAAAAAATTTTTTTTAATTATATACAATTACAACTTTTTATAGGGTAAATTTTAAATATTCTGACTGAGTTAGGACTCAACTTTTATTAAAATTACCATTAGGTAAAACGGATGGCAACTCATTACCATGGTAAAAGAAAACTACATGGTTTCTGTGGCATTTTGTAATGAAAAACAGCCTAAATACAAAATATGCTATAGCTTAATAACAAAAAATACTAATATCATTACTCCTTTCATATATTATTATTGTAGACTTATATTAAATGTAATACAATAGCATATGAATATCCCACATTTCTGCCTTAATACCCATGGTTAGTATTACTGTTAGCGCTACTGCAGTAAATCAATGGTAAATGTTGGTGATTTGTGGATTGAAAAACCTTCTTAACTGTATTTCAGCTTTTCTCTAGTTGTGTTTGTTTATTGTTGGTTATTCATGCTCAAACAAACTGTCTGATAATTGAGAATCATTCAGTATGATGGCTTATGAATATGGTAATTGTTCAGTATGATGGTTTATGAATATGGTAATCGCTCTGTATGATGGTTTATGAATATGGTAATTGTTCAGTTTGATGGTTTATGAATATGGTAATCGCTCTGTATGATGGTTTATGAATATGGTAATTTTTCAGTATGATGGTATATGAATATGGTAATTGCTCAGTATGATGGTATATGAATATGGTAATTGTTCAGTATGATGGTATATGAATATGGTAATCGCTCTGTATGATGGTTTATGAATATGGTAATTGTTCAGTTTGATGGTTTATGAATATGGTAATCGCTCTGTATGATGGTTTATGAATATGGTAATTTTTCAGTATGATGGTATATGAATATGGTAATTGCTCAGTATGATGGTATATGAATATGGTAATTGTTCAGTATGATGGTATATGAATATGGTAATCGCTCTGTATGATGGTTTATGAATATGGTAATTGTTCAGTATGATGGTATATGAATATGGTAATCGCTCTGTATGATGGTTTATGAATATGGTAATTTTTCAGTATGATGGTATATGAATATGGTAATCGCTCTGTATGATGGTATATGAATATGGTAATTGCTCAGTATGATGGTATATGAATATGGTAATTGTTCAGTATGATGGTATATGAATATGGTAATCGCTCTGTATGATGGTTTATGAATATGGAAATCGTTCTGTATGATGGTTTATGAATATGGTAATCGCTCTGTATGATGGTTTATGAATATGGTAATCGTTCTGTATGATGGTTTATGAATATGGTAATCGTTCTGTATGATGGTTTATGAATATGGTAATTGTTCTGAATGATGGTATATGAATATGGTAATCGTTTTGTAACACTGTTTTGTATAAATTTCATGCCGATTTATGTTCTGAAGTTCTGCAGAAATGCATCTGCACAAGTTTATTTCTCCCCATTTTTACTCCATGTGTTGTGTCTTTATACTTTTAGCATGTTTATTTTCTTCCTCATTCTTGCCGTCTGTATTACAGTGATGATTGTAATCCTCTTAATCCAGCATGTGTGTCACTGAGGAGTCGGTGGAGCTTTAGCACGTGTCTGACGTGTCGTCTTTCACTAACAACACAAACCAGTTACTGGCGTTCACACTAAACTACAGGAAACACTCCCTCTGCCTCTCGACATGTTTCCCATCGCGCGCGTGTGTGTGTGTGTGTGTGTGTGTGTGTGTGTGTGTGTGTGTGTGTGTGTGTGTGTGTGTGTGTGTGTGTGTGTGTGTGTGTGTGTGTGTGTGTGCGTGGCCTGTCTCAGCACATCATCTGCTAGTTACGCAAGTGTTCCAGTCGCTACAGCCCACAGTCTGACACACACAGCTGATAGTTGCGAGTACATGAGAGATCCCGCTTACACTGTTCATTCACACTAACATATCTAAATATCACTGACCATCTGAGACAGATGATGTCAACGGGAGATCATGTGATCATGGAATCGGCTCTCATACTCTGACCTGATTTCATTATTTTACAGCAGACACAGAAATGCTTCCTACACACACACACACACACACACACACACACACACACACACACACACACACACAAACACGTTTATCTCAATGTTGAATAAATAGCCATGAGTTTATGTACTACTTCATGCTGTAAATAATGAAGAAAAGATGCGAACTAAAGTATGACAGATGAGAAATGATATCAGTAATATAGAACTGGATGTTTACTTTTTTGCGTCTGATCATTTTGTCTGGCACTGTGTCTAAATCGTGTGTGTTTTCCAGGGATTAAGTGTTGATGGCTGTGCGATAGGGACAGAGAGACGGTCCTGAAGGATGAATTCTCTCCCGTCCATGGACAGACACATCCAGCAAACCAACGACCGCCTCCTCTGCATCAAACAGGTGAGAGAAAACAGATGCGAGACCTTTTACAAAGTGGTGTTGTTGTTTTCAGGCTCTTCTAGAACAGGTTTTCCTGCTTGAATGTTGATTATTCTCCTCATATTCTCCATTGTTGCGGCTCCTCTCTTCCCAGTCTGTCAGTAACGCTCTGTTTAGTTCCTGTCTCTATGAAGCCCCTCCTTCTGAAAAGCACACTGTGCTCTGATTGGTCGGCTGGAGCAGTGTGTTGTGATTGGTCGAGCGCTTCGAGTGTGTTTGGGAAATGTCCCGCCCCTTACCATAACCGCCAGTTTCAACACACTACTAACTAACTCAACCAGGCCCCACCCCTTTAATCTGCGCATTAATTATTTAAATGAGGAATATTGTGACGTGTTCGTTCCCGGAAGAAACTCAAGACTACACTGGAGGCGTTTCAGGAGTTCAGAAACACTGACACTGATATAGAGAAGAACTCCCGAAACCTTTCTCATGCTCAAACACCAACATTACACACTCAAGAAAGATGAACATGGAGAAAAAGCAGAAGATCACTGAGATCATTTCAGTCATTCCAGGATCCACTGCTTCTGCCTTTACAGTGTGAGAGTGTTTTGATTGGTTTATCAGTCATTCCCAGCGCTGTGACGCCCCCTACTGGACACCTGGAGAGCAGATTTCACACAATTATTAGACTTCATTATGAGCATATACTCTCAGGAACAATACACAGAACTTTTCTGTAGATTAGTTATGAATATTTCACACATTAACATCTCACATAAACAGAGTAATAACTGAATATTATAATGATATATGAAGTGGTTTGTCATATGAACTTGTGTTCTTATGATTGTGTGTGATTTTTCTTCGATCAGCACCTGCAAAATCCAGCGAACTTCCAGACGGCGGCGACGGAGCTGTTGGACTGGTGTGGAGATCCTCGAGCGTTTCAGAGGCCCTTTGAGCAAAGCCTGATGGGATGCCTAACGGTGAGGTCACTTCTCTTTCAGTCGATTAGCCAATCAGCATTCATCTGCTAGTTAGTAATAAGAACAATCGGCTCTGACAATTACCTTGTGTGAAGATTTCCATCTGGCTTCACTCACGTCACATTAAATATTCTATATTATATTATAATATGATAGTCTATATTGTTTTACATTCTATATTCGAGTATATTCCAATGTAATTTCTGTTCTGCTGTATTCTATTTTTTCTGTTCTATTGTGCACCAGTTTATTGTTTATTAATTTTATTCTATTCTGCTCTATTGTAGACTATTCTACTCTTCTATTCTCTTGTGCTTATTCTATTTTATTTTTCTGTTCTATTCTGCACTAGTTTATTCATTTTATTTTATTATATTTAGCTCTTCTGTTCTGTTCTTTAATCCATCCCATTTAATTTTACTCTATTCTTCTGCATTTTATTCTATTCTGCTCTAATCTCTTGTAAACTATTCTATTCTACTCTTCAATTCCGTTGTGCTTATTCTATTCTATTTTTCTCTTCTATTCTGCACCAACTTATTCTATAAATTTAATTCTATTCTGCTCAGCTCTATTGTAAACTATTCTATTCTACTCTTCTATTCTCTTGTGCTTATTCTATTTTATTTTTATGCACTAGTTTATTAATTTTATTTTATTCTATTCTGCTCTCTTCTGTTCTGTTCTTTAATCCATCCCGTTTAATTTCCCTCTATTCTTCTGGATTTTATTCTATTCTGCTCTAATCTCTTGTAAACTATTCTATTCTACTCTTCAATACCGTTGTGCTTATTCTATTCTATTCTATTCTATTTTTCTTTTCTATTCTGGACCAATTTTATTCTATTAATTTTATTGACTTCTATTCTGCTCTCTTCCGTTATAATCTATTCTACTCTTCTTTTCTATTTGGCTTTCTTTCATTTCATTTAATTCTGTTCTATTCTGCTCCAATTTTATTCTATTCATTTTATTGACTTCTATTCTGCTCTCTTGCGTTATAATCTATTCTACCCTTCTTTTCTATATAGCTCTCTTTCATTTTAATTAATTCTGTTATATTCTGCTCCAATTTTATTCTATTAATTTTATTTACTTCTATTCTGCTCTCTTCTGTTATAATCTATTCTACTCTTCTTTTCTGTATAGTTCTCTTTCATTTTAATCAATTCTGTTATATTCTGCTCCAATTTTATTCTATTAATTTTATTGACTTCTATTCTGCTCTCTTCCGTTATAATCTATTCTACTCTTCTTTTCTATTTGGCTTTCTTTCATTTAATTTAATTCTGTTCTATTCTGCTCCAATTCTATTAATTTTATTGACTTCTATTCTGCTCTCTTCTGTTATAATCTATTCTACTCTTCTTTTCTATTTAGCTTTCTTTCATTTAATTTAATTCTGTTCTATTCTGCTCCAATTCTATTAATTTTATTGACTTCTATTCTGCTCTCTTCCGTTATAATCTATTCTACTCTTCTTTTCTATATAGCTCTCTTTCATTTTAATTAATTCTGTTATATTCTGCTCCAATTTTATTCTATTAATTTTATTTACTTCTATTCTGCTCTCTTCCGTTATAATCTATTCTACTCTTCTTTTCTATATAGCTCTCTTTCATTTTAATTAATTCTGTTATATTCTGCTCCAATTTTATTCTATTAATTTTATTGACTTCTATTCTGCTCTCTTCCGTTATAATCTATTCTACTCTTCTTTTCTATTTGGCTTTCTTTCATTTAATTTAATTTAATTCTGTTCTATTCTGCTCCAATTCTATTAATTTTATTGACTTCTATTCTGCTCTCTTCTGTTATAATCTATTCTACTCTTCTTTTCTATTTAGCTTTCTTTCATTTAATTTAATTCTGTTCTATTCTGCTCCAATTCTATTAATTTTATTGACTTCTATTCTGCTCTCTTCTGTTATAATCTATTCTACTCTTCTTTTCTATTTAGCTTTCTTTCATTTAATTTAATTCTGTTCTATTCTGCTCCAATTTGATTCTATTCATTTTATTGACTTCTATTCTGCTCTCTTCTGTTATAATCTATTCTACTCCTCTTTTCTATTTAGCTTTCTTTCATTTTAATTAATTCTGTTATATTCTGCTCCAATTTTATTCTATTCATTTTATTTACTTCTATTCTGCTCTCTTCTTTTATAATCTATTCTACTCTTCTTTTCTATTTAGCTTTCTTTCATTTTAATTAATTCTGTTCTATTCTGTGCCAATTTTATTCTATTCATTGTATTTAATTCTATTCTGCTCTCTTCCATTATAATCTATTCTACTCTTCTTTTCTATTTAGCTTTCTTTCATTTCATTTAATTCTGTTCTATTCTGCTCCAATTTTATTCTTAGTTTTATGTGCTACTATTTTGCTCTGTAGTATTGTAATCTCTTTAATCTATTCTATTATTTGATGTACTCTATTATATTCTATGGACGTGCCTCAGACTCTCTGAATGAACTCAGTCACGTCGGCTTGTGCTTCTTCTACTGCAGAGAAAGAGCAGAAATCTCTAAGCTGCATTTAAGCAGAATGTGGAGCGACGGCTAAACCAAACCTCCCTCAGATGTTTAATTATGTGCTTTAGACACACATATATCTCTGTCTGATGTGTTTAACTATAATTAAGACACAGATATGAGGGATTTCTTCCTGCACGTCTGTGTTTCAGAGGGAATCAGGCCTCAGGGTGTGGTGGTGTTGAGCGAATGAGCCGACCTGATGAGGGTTTGCAAATCAGGAGAGAGATTTCATTCCCAGAAACCCCCCAAACCACAACCACCCTGTGCAATTTCACTATGACAGAACATGCATGCCTGAATGCTGATATTGCAGTGCTGTGTGTGTCTCTTGTCAGGTGCTGAGTCGTGTTGCAGGTCAGCAGGGCTTCGACATGGATCTGGGGTATCGGGTGCTCGCCGTCTGTGCAGCAAACAGGGACAAATTCACTCCCAAATCAGCAGGTGAGACTCCAGGATCATCAGCACCCGTTTCTGAGACTTTAATCACAGAGCGGGACGTCAGAGCCCATGTGA
>CM038637.1:1751330-1786330 GCA_021554675.1 Leuciscus idus
ATTCCTGTGATTTTCAGCATCATTACTCCAGTCTTCAGTGTCACATGACCCTTCAGAAATCATTCTAATATGCGGATTTGATGCTCAAAAAACATTCATTATTATTATCAATGTTGAAAACAGTTGTGTACAATTGTTTTTGTTTCAGGATTGTTTGATAAATAGAAAGTTCAAAAGAACAGCATTTATTTGAAAAATAATCTTTTGTAACATTATAAGTGTCTTTACTGTCATTTTGATTCATTTAATTCATCCTTGATGAATAAAAGTATTGATTTCTTTTATTTCTTTTCCCCAAAAAATAAAATAAAATAATTCTTACTGACCCCAAACTTTTGAACGCTAGTGTTTAATGTTACAAAAGCTTTAGATTTCAGATAAATGCTGTTCTTTTGAACTTTCTATTCACCAAAGAATCCTGAAAAAAACATTGATAATAATTTCTTGAGCATCAAATCATCATATTATACTGATTTCTGAAGGATCATGTGACACTGAAGACTTTACTTTATATTCATATAGAAAACAGCTGATTTACATTGTAATAATATTTTACAATATTACTGTTGTTTTTTAGTTTTTTTTTAAATGCAGCCTTGGACTTCTTTTAAAAACATTAAAAATCTTACCGATCCCAAACTTTTGGGTAGTGTATGTTGTTTTTGTTGTTGTTTTTTTAACTACATTTTAATGGTTAAATTACATTTTTGTAATCAAAAAGCATGTCTAATTAATTTAAATCATGAAACTTGTACAATTTAATTAAGTTTATTAAAAGTTTAACAAAAATAACATGTTTAGGGCCCTATGAAATACATCTTTTCATAATTTCACCAAAAGTTTTCAGGATTCCATAATAATCGAAAGGCATGTAAGTAATTGAATTCATGAAAATAAAAAAAAATATATAAAAAAATTCTATAATTATTTTTTATCAGAAATTTTGTGTTTTGTTTTAAAAAAAATTGGTAAATCAAATGAAGGCATAAATTAATGAAAAATGTAAAAATTAAATAAATGTATACAGTAATACATACTGAATTCCACGATTCTGTCCGTTAGAATGTGTTTACTGCAGTCCTGACCTCTTTCTCTCTCTCTCTCTCTCTCTCTCTCTCCTGCAGTTATGGGGGCGGTCCTAACCACTCAGGTGGGATGGGCCTGCCTTCACAGACACGCCCCCCTTCAGACTTCAGCCAACCAGCTGCTGCCGCCGCCGCTGCTGCCGTTGCTGCTGCCGCCGCTACAGCAACTGCTACTGCCACAGCAACGGTTGCCGCCCTACAGGAGACGCAACACAAGGACATGAGTCAATACGGCCCGGTGAGGGAGCATCTATAATCCTGACGCAATTATTTCTAAGTGAAAAGTTCAGTTTGAACCAAGCGGCAACCTTCCTGTCTCTCTCTTGAAACCAAGCGTGCCTCACAAGTGCTGAAAAGTGAAGCCAAAGCGTCTCGATTGCCCCCCCGGTGGCTGGTCGCTGTATAACTCATAAACCCCGCCCTCCCTATGAAGTCTGACTTAAACTGCAATTCATTGACTGGCCACTAGAGACAGAGTCCAAAAGAGAGTCAATCCCATAGAACCCCATGTTAATATGCCAAATTTTACAACAGAAAAAAACATGTTTACAGCCTGGTGCAAAAAGTGGTTTTGGTCTATATAGCAAATTTTGCCCTTCATGAAAACTGTGAGGGGGGTGATTTTTTTATTTTTTTATAACTCATCCGTTTAAATTATATTAAGCCTTAAAGTTCTGCATTATTAAGGGCATGGCCACTTGAGTGACAGGTGGATTGCCGCTGATGTCAATACTAGCCACTTGTCTGCTGTCTGTTAGCGTCACGTCACCTCAGCTAATCCGCATCTTTGCCCATTTCCTTTTACCCGGGAGTGATGCGCTTCCAAGATGGCGACGGCCGGCTCCGCCCACTTTGGGCTTCAAAAAATGCTCTTCAGAAACACTATGGCTGACGTCACAGACACTACGCCTATATTTTTTTACAGTCTATGGTTTGAACAGTGTTTTGTTTGTTTGTCTTCTAGATGTGTTCCTCCTTTCAGATGGGACCAAACCAGGCTTACAGCACTCAGTTTGTGAATCAGCCCGGCCCCCGGGGGCCCCCTGGCACCATGAACATGGGTCAGCCTCGGGCACAGATGGCACAGATGGGGTCATACGGGGGTCACACACAAAGGATGCCTCAGCAGGGCTACGGGCCGCGGCCCATGCAGGGGGTGAAGAGGCCGTATCCTGGAGAGGTGAGGAAACCTCATTTTAAGTCATGGACTGGTGGGATATGAACATATTTGCCAGAGCTATTTTGTGGTGTTTTTACCTGTAGTACTCATGCAGCTAAAATCTCTGTAAACCAGAGTGTTCTTATATCTGTGTATGATTTGAATGAAAGTGTGTGTTTTACTCTAGGGGAGCTACGGGCAGCAGTACGCACCAAACGGGCAGTTCTCCTCTCCACAGGGGCAGTTCTCCTCTCCTCAGGGGCAGTTCTCCTCTCCACCGGGGCAGTTCTCCTCTCCACAGGGGCAGTTCTCTTCTCCGCCGGGGCAGTTCTCCTCGCCTCAGGGGCAGTTGTCCTCTCCACAGGGGCAGTTCTCCTCTCCTCAGGGGCAGTTGTCCTCTCCTCAGGGGCAGTTCCCGAACCCCGTGGCCAGCAGAAGCCTCTCCTCGCCCCATTACCCCGCGCAGAGGACGCCGGCACAGTACCAGACCGGCAGCGTGGGACACTTATACAAGGTAACTAACATTATACTGCCTTCTAAGACAACTTATTTTAATTTAAAAAAAAAACTTATTATAAAAGAAATTAGTGGTGGAGAAAAAATCGATTATGTTACAAATTGTGATTCTTCAGAAATTATTTTTAAAAATGTATGGTTGATACAATAAAAAGTAACTGTAATACTGGACTAAACACCGCTTGTTGGAGAGTAAAGGATGCTGCTAGCTCTAGTTCTACTTGTTAGCAGTATACACCCCTGGGTGTCGGTCAGGACACAAAGAATGAGGAGACTGGTGCTTCTTTCCAAAGTGTATTGAATATTAGTTTTATGGTCATATACTAATACTTTTAACACCAAAACGCCAACAAACATCCAAATAACAGGCAGGGAGATACTTCTAGGTGCAGTAATCTATACTGACGCAGCAGGCAGCAAGCGATACCAGTAATGCCTCCTACTGGAAGCATCGGGAATCGCACACTAAAATAACTATCAAAATAAAAGTCCCACAATAGAAGTCTTCTTTCTCCGGGAGCCTTTTATACAGCCACCCCCAAAGGTGTTAGTAGCCACCCCTACTAAAAGGCGACTTAACTTAAGACAAGTTTGCAGGACGGTTTCCGTCATCTGGCAGAGCTGACTTTGCCCATGATATTGGTGGGAACAGTTGAAAACAACATGGGATTTCCAATTATGACTGACAAGGTGGTTGGGTATATACCAACATCCGTCAGAGTCTGTCTCCTTAGTTACTTCCTGGACAGCTCCTGTCTGCATGAGCTTCTCCATCTGTGCACTATAGGTCTTTGCTTTCACTGGATCCTTTAGCAAACACTTCTTGATACTGCGCAGATTTGGCATGACTGACTCCTTAAGGGCATGCAACCAAGGCATATCCTTCTGTCATAGTAATGGCGTCCCCAGTCGAAGAATTCCATTCACTTCTGTACGAATGGTCTTGGTTTGAAGTAACTTTAAAGCCTCCTGATCTTGTTTGGATCGAGTCACCTCTTTCTCACCCCTGTGTGGAACAGCTTCTATTTGCCAGAGTCTTTGGACATTCTTAAAGAGCTCATCTTGTGGTGGAAGGACAGATGTCAGTCGGCATTGTTGGGAGGACGCAGGCCGCCTCATGAACGATGCGGGGCCCTGGAGGGTCCGTCCCAGGCGGGTGTGGACAGCAGCAGGTCCACCTGGAGAAACAAATATGATAGGCTCAATTGGTGTAATGAGATGTGGCTGATCTGACCCAATCAGAAGTAGAGGCTGAGCATCTTTCACCGGCAGGATGGGAAGACTGCGTAAGTGTTTATACTGCAGTTGATCAATGGGATAAGACTGCTGTGACAGATTGAGGCGATCTGCAGTGAAGGCATATTCAATCTTGTAACAGGTTTGAGGCTAATGGGTTGGGGATACTTGAAACTATATAGATGACCCATGATGAACTTCAATGTCTTGTCGCACGGTGTGCAATGGGAGATCTTCAGGTGTACCCTGTATACCTAGGGCTTTGGCAGCAGTTGGGAGCAGGATGGTTCTCTCAGAGCTGTCATCCAGAAGCGCAAAGGTGTCTAACATACGATCTTTATAATGAATATGTACAGGTACTACCTTGAGCATGACATAGGTCCCAACAACAGGTTTTTCCAGGTAAAATCTGTCTGGAGAGGAACTAGTAAGGCAACTCTTCTCAGCACTGACTGTATCCTTTGGGAGGATCTAACATTTACATTGTGAAGAGGGCGAAGGTGTTTGCCTTGACACAGGTTACAGGGCTTCTTCAGGTCACACTGAGCAGCATGATGAGTCCTGGCACAGCGCCAACAACGATTATAACCTCGAATCCAGTCTTTGGCCTGGGCAGTGGTAAGTTTAGCAATAGGTTTGCATTGACTCAAATAATGCTCTGTACTATCGTAGAAGGGACAGTCACAGAACCGTTTTACTTCGACTGACTTGTTCGGTGGAGTCATGCCCTTCTGAGGGGACAAGGAAGTTACATTTTGAGCCACTCCAACCCCATGAAGAATGGCTACAGTCTTTTTACTCTGTACAGGTCTAGAACCTCTGTCGGTCCTGAACTCCTCGGGATGAAATCTCTACATCAAAGTCATGGCACCAGGCTTCATATTGGAGCCAGTTTGAGAGATTATGTAAAGTAGGTACAGTTCCAGGTTGCCGAAACATGTGACGGCGGAACTCAGCTCACTGTTCAGAAGGAAGTTTGCTCAAAAGACGTGCGACATGTGACCCACAATTCAGTTCAATGTCACCTTCAGGTCCTAAAGTCTTCAACAAACCCACCTATGATTGTACCTGAAGAGCGAACTTCTGGAATGCAACTGCATCCCCACGCTTTACATCAGGGGCTTCCAGGACACTGGCAATTTTCCTCAAAGCTAGTTGGTGGGGTTGACCAAACTTCTCATGGAGGGCCACCATGGTGTCAGTAAATGGGGTAGGATAGTTAAAAAAAGCATCAGCAATCAGCTTAGCTTCATACAACTTTAAGTGGTCCACAAGTATTTGATATTTAAAGAGTTCAGTCCCATCTTGAGGAAGCAGATTCTCCAAAGCAATTCGAAGTCTGGCAAACTCGCTTGGATCTGGCCGGCTGAACTTATAGTTAGAACTTGATAGTAGGGGTAGGCCCTCTATACACATACTCTGAGACTGAGGGGTGTGTTAAATGTTGCATGTTTGACCACAGGTGCTGGACGCCTCGACTGAGCTGGTGTGGACCCAAGTCGGGGAGAAGAAACTGGAATATAGGCACATAAAGGTTTCTGATAAGAGGTCTGTGCAGCGGAGGATAATAACACTCTGAGGTCTTCAGGTGTTGGAGGCAGTGGTAGCACATCTGAATTTTGAGAGCAATACTGAGAATGGCGGTATGCTTGTGAGCCTGGGAGACCCTTGAATAATTTGGTACCTCTGGTTGGTATGTAGCTGTGTCAGGTTTTGTTAACTTTAGAGCATCCATACCTCTTCTCAGTTCTGACTCGAGCAATGGCGGAAGCTCAGGCCACTCTTCATCATCAGCTGATGTGGCAAGCTCTGTCTGGTCTACACGACAGAAAGGACTGGGTGGCAGTTGGGGTTCTTGTCGAGGACGATCATGGCTTTTAGTTGTGCTGAGGTCTGCTCTAAGGATTTGGGCAACTTTGACCAGTTCTTTGAACTCAGTACGAACTTCTTTCAACTCCATCAGGTCTGCACGAAAGGCTTGGTGTGATTGCAGAAGCTGTACATTTTCTCTGCGAATGGCTTGGAGCTCATTATAGTATTCAGGCTCGGTGTAATGGTTCTGCTGGACTGATGTGAATGACTGAGGTAGGTTTTTGCTGCGCTCTGCATAACTGAAGCTTGGTGGTCTGAACCGAGGGCCTGTGCGAGGAGCAGTATCATCATAGAGGTAGTCAGGATGGTCCCATGATGACTGGAGAGGTGTCATGTGTGCAGGTACTTCCCAGGATTGTGAGATAGCATGTTCACTTACAGGTCTGCCCTCTACATACTGCACTTCGAAGTCTTGGAGTCGAACTAGTGGACGTGTTCGGCGTTTTGGTCTGGTTGCCCAATCTCAATCTCCTCATCGGACTCCATGGTACCAGGAATGAACACTGCATCCGGCTCGAAGGACCAGTTTGTTGGAGAGGAAAGGATACTGCTAGGCTCTAGTTCTACTTGTTAGCAGTATACACCTCTGGGTGTCGATCAGGACACAAAGAATGAGGAGACTGGTGCTTCTTTCCAAAGTGAATTGAATATTAGTTTTATGGTCATGTACTAATACTTTTAACACCAAAACGGCAACGAACATCCATATAACAGGCAGGGAGATACTTCTAGGTGCGCAGCTGCCTTTCACTTAGTAATCTATACTGACGCAGCAGGCAGCAAGCGATAACAATAATGCCTCCTACTGGAAGCATCGGGAATCACACCCTAAAATAACTATCAAAATAAAAGTCCCACAATAGAAGTCTTCTTTCTCTAGGAGCCTTTTATACACCGCTGTTTTTAATTTTTTATTATTTTATTATATTAATAAAATAAATAATAATGTATTATAGTTAATTCAAATAAATTGATGATAAAATAATTGATGCAATAAAAAATAAATGTAACACTGGACAAAACACCACGGTTTTAATTTATTTTTATTTTTTTTAGTTATTTTATTATAATAGTACATTTAATAAGTAATAAATTCTAATAAAATTATGATAATTTTTTTGATACAATAAAAAATAACTGTAATATTGGACGACACACCACTGTTTAATTATTTTTTTTTAATAAAAATAAATAGTAAATTCTAATAGAAATCATTGATGGAATAAAAAGTAACTGTAACACTGGACTACACACTATTGTTTTAATTTATTATAAATTTATGCATTCAGCAGACTCTTATTCAAAGTGATAATTTATCCTTTTTAGATATTTTTCAATTATTTTATTATAATAAATGAAATCAATATAAATTATTTATTTTGTTTATTATAATACAGTTTTATTATATTTGTTTAATACATAAATCACAGAGTGGTCTGCGCTGTCTGGTTCATGTTCTGTGCTCATTGGTTGTTCTCATAGTCATGTGTTCCCCTGAATGATGTATTTAAGTCCTCATGTTTGCCTCGTCTAGTTGTCGTGTATTGAAGTACGTAAGCTGTTCCTTGTTCTGCATCTCAGGTCATTGTTTCAAGCTCTAGCAACGTACCAACGTGTCTTTCTCTCCATCTCTACTACAGGAATCCGGTAATAACTTCAACTCGGGGACCTTTCATTACAACCAGTCCAGCATGAACGCGGTAAGTTGATCAGATGTTCAGTCAGAGGCAGGTTCAGATGTTTACCTGTAGTGACGTATGATATGTTGATGTGTTCGTAGCCTCCACGGTCAATGGCTGGTTATCCTCACTCTCCGTTACCGGGAAACCCCACGCCCCCCGTGACTCCGGGAAATAGCATGCCACCGTATCTGTCACCAAACCAGGACATAAAGCCCCAGTTTCCTCCTGATATCAAACCCAACATAAACACACTGCCGCCCCCTCCAGGTATGAGCCTCTTCCTCTGATGCTACAAATCTTGGTTTCCTGCACAAATATCTTGTCATTTTTGTATTATGTCCTGTAATGTGCACTGCAAAAACTGATTTTCTTATGCGATGAAAATCATTTCCAAAAACGATGTTTTTTGTCTTTGACAGAATGGTCTGAAAACAAGATTATTTTTATTTTCCAGTTGACACATGTTTTGTTCTAAGCAGAAACTGACTTAATTTTTATACATATTTTTCAGAAAACAAGACTTTCTGAGAGTCTTGAGTATTTTCTTCTCCAGTAAATGTATCTTGATTTAAGAATTTTTTTATATTTGTACTGAACAACAAGACAAACATTTGTGAAAAATTTGTTTTATCATATCAACAAAAAAAATAGGCTATTGAGGCTAGAAATTTGCTGCAATTTGATAAATATTAGAACCTCATTGTGTAAGAAACATAGGGGGAACAGAATCTGACGGCAAATAGTTCAGCTGTCGAAATCTGTTCCCTCACCCCAATGATGAGAGATGTTGATGTATCGGCTTAAAATATGCTTATTCTATTTTGTGTGTGGATGGAGCTTAAACAGCATCAATTTAAAGAATATATTTTTTTGCCTTTTATTATGATAGGAAAGTATAGTATCAAGAAAGTTCGACGACCCTGGACTTGAACTCGTGTCGCAATAAGCTAAAAAAAAATAATGTTAGGGGACTGACCACTAGGCTATTGAGGCTAGTAATTTGCTGCAATTTGATAAATATTAGAACCTTATTGTGTAAGAAACATAGGGGGAACAGAATCCGACGGCAAATAGTTCAGCTGTCGAAATCCGTTCCCCCACCCCAATGATGAGAAGTGTTGATATATCGGTGTTGATATAAGTGTTGATATAAGCATTAAAATATGCTTATTCTATTCTGTGTGTAGATGGAGCTTAAACAGCATCAATTTGATAAATATTAGAACCTCAGTGTGTCAGAAATACACAGAAATTGTGGGTGGATGGAGCTTAAGATTTTTTTTTTTTTTTTTTTTTTTTTTTTTTTAGTGCATATTACAAACAATAACATGATCATATCAAAGTCTGTCATAATTTTCTAGATTTTTTTCCCCCGTAGCCACTGCAGTTTAATTTTGCTATAATGTTGCTATAAGGCCTAAATTCGTGAGTAATTCACAAATGAATAGGTTGTTATATTTAAAGTTTAGTTTCAGTAAATGTTCGAAATGGAAGTTTTAAGTTATTTGAGAAGAGCTTTTAACATCAGTCTGGACAAATAATAAAACAATATGCAACATTCATGTTCAGTAATCATTAGCTTGTCATCTGCATCTTGTTTCCTAGGTAACCCTAACGAGGAGCTGCGCCTGATGTTCCCGGTTCGGGACGGTGTGGTTCTGGACTCGTTCAGACTCGAACACAACCTGGCCGTCAGTAATCACATCTTCCACCTGCGGCCCACCGTCCACCAGACGCTCATGTGGAGGTGAGACGCCGTCACACACACACACACACACACACACACACACACACACATGCTGCTACCTTCGCATTTTTCTAAATTAATACAATTAAAAAAATTCATTACAAGTTATGTTTGGGGAAAATCAATGCAAAAGACATGCAACTTTAAATTGTCACAGTGATGAAAAGGCAATCTTAAAAATGTTGCGATTGATAAAATAAAAAGTAACTGTATTGGACTAAACGTTTTAATTTATTATACTTTTTTAAATTATTTTATTATAATAATAAAATGAAAAATTATTTATTGTAGTTTATTCTAATAAATTTAGGAAAAAAATCATTTATACCGTAAAAAGTAACTAATAGATTTGAGATTACTTTATTATTTGTCATTTTCATGGTGTACATAAAAACGAAATTGTGTTTCACACATCCACTACTCAGTAATTCAGTGCAATAGTAACTAATCAATAGAGCACAATTTAAATATAAATATAAATATAATACTGGACTAAACACCAGTTTTTTTATTTATTATAATTGTTTTAATTATTTTATTATAATAATGAAATGAAAAATGAAATAATAATGAAATTAAACTTATTATAGTTAATTCTAATAAGTTGATGATAAAATAATTGATACAATACAAAACCTGTACTGTTTTATTTATTCAAATTTTATTGTATTATAATAATAAAAGTAATAATTTATTACATTTATTTTATATTATTTATATATTTTATTAAAGTATATTTTATATTATATTTTTATTTTATTATTACAGCACTTTATAATTTTAACCTTATAATTATTTTTTTTTTAATTATAATTACATTTTTAAAGTGGTTAAGCTGAAATAAACATCCTGGTCATTGAGAGTCAATATGTATAAAATGCATAAAAAAATATTGTATTATCAAATTGAGAGGTCTATGGCAATTTATAAGCACTCTACTATCACATAAACGTACACATACCCACACACATGTATAAACATTCAAACACCCACACAAAGACTTCATATTCACATCCGTGTGTGTGTGTGTGTGTGTGTGTGTCAGGTCTGATCTGGAGCTTCAGTTCAAGTGTTATCATCATGAAGACAGACAGATGCACACTAACTGGCCGGCGTCGGTGCAGGTCAGCGTCAACGCCACTCCTCTCACCATCGAACGGGGCGACAACAAGACTTCCCACAAAGCCCTGCACCTGAAGCACGTGTGTCAGCCGGGCCGCAACACCATCCAGATCACGGTGTCAGCCTGCTGTTGTGTGAGTTTACACACACACTAGGGATCATGCACCGATATGAACATTTTGTCCGATACCGATAATTCTTTGTTTAAAAGCCGATAACCGATATATATCGGCCGATAAATCTAAATCCAGGTTTTTATATAATTTTTGAGAGCCTGATTAAAAAAACGAAAGTCTCATCATTAAAATCCATGTCCCAAACATATCGGACAAATTTTCTTATCCATAACGATAACATTAAAAATGAACATATATCGGCCGATACCGATATGGTGGCCGATATATCACACACACACACACACACACACACGTCCTCCAGTGCTCGTCAGCTGAGCGTTGTGTGAGTGTTTGTTGTCTGTTCTCTCTGCAGTCGCACCTGTTTGTCCTTCAGCTGGTTCACCGGCCGTCGGTTCGGTCGGTTCTGCAGGGGTTACTGAGGAAGAGACTCCTCACTGCTGAACACTGCATCACTAAAGGTAACACTAGCGCTTCAGTCTGTCTGTGTTTCTGTAGGTCAGGTGCAGTGATCAGTGTTGTGATTACGTGTGTCTTCAGTGAAGAGGAACTTCAGCAGCGTGGCCGTGTCTGTGGCCGGGGCCGGACTGAACACTGACGATGGGGTGGAGCAAACGGCCATCAAAGTGTCTTTAAAGTGTCCAATCACGTTCCGGCGTATTCAGCTGCCGGCGAGAGGTCACGACTGCAAACATGTGCAGGTCAGGAAGACTTTTAAACAGCTTAAACACCGGCTTTGATATCTAAAGCATGGGCCGCAGGGGGCCTGGTTTTATAAAATGTATTTTTAGGGCTGTGAAAGTCCACTGTAAATCTGCTCGGGAACTATATTTGAGGAGCTCTTTTCCAAAACGCTATAAATCCATTTAAATCGTTTTCAGGAAAATTACATTTTTTACCTAGACCCACACATTTTGTGAATATTCAATTTATCCTGTTAAAATGTTGTTTTTTTTTGGCTCAGTCTGAACATGTTGAACAATGATTATTAAATCAAACAACAAAATTGTTGATGATAAATTAAAAAAAAAAAAAATTTCTTTTTTTCAAAAACCTATAATCCATAATTTTTTTTCAAAACACTATAAAACCATTAATTTTTTCCAAAAATGTATGGTTTAAAAAAAAAAAAAAAAAAAGGCAAGTCAGAAAGGAACTGCATCTTGCAGTACATTTTAAACAAGGAAATATAGCGATTTGGCATGAAACGTTGATGGAGCAGTGAAGAGGTTCAGTACACAGCAAAATTACATGACAAACTCTTTTTTTTTTTTTTTATGCCGTTTATCGCGTTTTGGAAAAGAGCTCTTCATTTATTGTGAAAATCACTACATATACATTTTAATTGAATTTTAAAGGGTAAAATTTGATACATCCAAAATGAGTCTAAAAGAGGGTAGAAAAAAGACAAAAATACAGTAATTAAGATTTTAAATATAAAAAATATGTATATATAAAAGTAAATTATTTAATTTTGCTACAATTTTGTCTTTATAATATTTTTAAAAAAATATCACACCGTATAAATTAGTCTTTATATATGAAAATACACTAGTTATTTTTAGTTTTTTTTTTAAGAAGTCTCTTCTGCTCACCAAGGCTCCATTTATTTGATAAAAAATACATTAAAAAACATAGTATTTTTACTATTTAAAATAGCTGTTTTCTATGTGAATATATAGTAAAGTGTAATTTATTCCTGTGATCAAAGCTGAATGTTCAGCATCATTACTCCAGTCTTCAGTGTCACATGATCCTTCAGAAATCATTCTAATATGATGATATGCTGCTCAAGAAACATTTATGATTATTATCAATGTTGAGAACGGTTCATATTTTTGTCTCAAACTTCATTTAGCATTTATTTGAAATATAAATATTTTGTATCATTAATAAATATCTTTACTGTCACTTTTGATTAAGTTACTGCATCATTGCTGATTAAAATGCATGCTCCACTAATATTTTAGAAACGTATCTCTTACAAAGGGATCATCATATTTGAGATCAGAAAGTTTGAAAACCGATATAATGTCTTGTTGTGTTAATGTTGCAGTGCTTTGACCTGGAGTCGTATTTAGAGCTGAACTGTGAGCGCGGCACATGGAGATGTCCGGTGTGCAAGTAAGAACCAGTCAGTCCTGAGATCACGTCTGAGATGGTTGAACTGTGCAGATCTGATCTTCTGTTTCTCTTCTTCAGTAAATCCGCTCTGTTAGAAGGTCTGGAGGTGGACCAGTACATGTGGGGGATCTTAAACGCTCTCCAGAAGTAAGTCTGTCCTTGTTTCGGCTTAAAACAGTTAGGTTACTTTTGGCTTTGTAAGTTTGTGCAGTTTGGAAAAGCCTTGAAACAAACCAAACCGTCTGCTTTTAGATGTCACTAGACCTATGGAAGCTTGTTTCCGCCACAGAGTGAAAAATAAAAAAGGTAATTGCGATCTCGAGTTTACATCTCACAATTCTGACTTTTTATCTCAGAATTACGTGATATAAAGTCGCAATTGCTTGTTATAAAGTCAGAATTAGGAGATATAAACTCGCAATTGCAAGAAATATACTTGAAATTCAGACTTTTTTTCTCAGAATTGCATGTTTATATCTCGCAATTGTGAGATATAAAGTCGCAATTGCGTGTTATAAAGTCAGAATTGTGTGATATAAAGTCAGAATTGCGAGATATAAAGTCAGAATTGTGTGATATAAAGTCAGAATTGTGTGATATAAAGTCAGAATTGTGTGATATAAAGTCAGAATTGTGTGATATAAAGTCAGAATTGTGTGATATAAAGTCAGAATTGTGAGATATAAAGTCAGAATTGTGTGATATAAAGTCAGAATTGTGTGATATAAAGTCAGAATTGTGTGATATAAAGTCAGAATTGTGTGATATAAAGTCAGAATTGTGTGATATAAAGTCAGAATTGTGTGATATAAAGTCAGAATTGTGTGATATAAAGTCAGAATTGTGAGATATAAAGTCAGAATTGTGTGATATAAAGTCAGAATTGTGTGATATAAAGTCATAATTGCGAGATATAAAGTCATAATTGCGAGATATAAAGTCAGAATTGTGTGATATAAAGTCAGAATTGCGAGATATAAAGTCAGAATTGTGTGATATAAAGTCAGAATTGTGTGATATAAAGTCAGAATTGTGTGATATAAAGTCAGAATTGTGTGATATAAAGTCAGAATTGTGAGATATAAAGTCAGAATTGTGTGATATAAAGTCAGAATTGTGTGATATAAAGTCAGAATTGTGTGATATAAAGTCAGAATTGTGTGATATAAAGTCAGAATTGTGTGATATAAAGTCAGAATTGTGTGATATAAAGTCAGAATTGTGTGATATAAAGTCAGAATTGCGAGATATAAAGTCAGAATTGTGTGATATAAAGTCAGAATTGTGTGATATAAAGTCAGAATTGTGTGATATAAAGTCAGAATTGTGTGATATAAAGTCAGAATTGTGTGATATAAAGTCAGAATTGTGAGATATAAAGTCAGAATTGTGTGATATAAAGTCAGAATTGTGTGATATAAAGTCAGAATTGTGTGATATAAAGTCAGAATTGTGTGATATAAAGTCAGAATTGTGAGATATAAAGTCAGAATTGTGTGATATAAAGTCAGAATTGTGTGATATAAAGTCAGAATTGCGAGATATAAAGTCAGAATTGTGTGATATAAAGTCAGAATTGCGAGATATAAAGTCAGAATTGTGTGATATAAAGTCAGAATTGCGAGATATAAAGTCAGAATTGTGTGATATAAAGTCAGAATTGTGTGATATAAAGTCAGAATTGTGTGATATAAAGTCAGAATTGTGTGATATAAAGTCAGAATTGTGAGATATAAAGTCAGAATTGCGAGATATAAAGTCAGAATTGTGTGATATAAAGTCAGAATTGTGTGATATAAAGTCAGAATTGTGTGATATAAAGTCAGAATTGTGTGATATAAAGTCAGAATTGTGTGATATAAAGTCAGAATTGTGAGATATAAAGTCAGAATTGCGAGATATAAAGTCAGAATTGTGTGATATAAAGTCAGAATTGTGTGATATAAAGTCAGAATTACGTGATATAAAGTCGCAATTGCTTGTTATAAAGTCAGAATTAGGAGATATAAACTCGCAATTGCAAGAAATATACTTGAAATTCAGACTTTTTTTCTCAGAATTGCATGTTTATATCTCGCAATTGTGAGATATAAAGTCAGAATTGCATGATATAAAGTCGCAATTGCGTGTTATAAAGTCAGAATTGTGAGATATAAAGTCAGAATTGCGAGATATAAAGTCAGAATTGTGTGATATAAAGTCAGAATTGTGTGATATAAAGTCAGAATTGCGAGATATAAAGTCAGAATTGTGAGAAAAAAAGTCGCAATTATCTTTTAAAATGTTTTATTTTGTGGCGGAAACAAGCTTCCATACTAGACTGTAGGGCTGCCCTCCACTAAAGATTTTACTAGTCGACTAGAAGTCGTTAATTTAAGCCATTAGTCGACTAATCGGGCGTTTATATTAAAAAGCCATAAATCATAATAATGCGCCTTTAATTGCCTATATAAAATACGTATAGCCTTATCAGTGCACAAATTCAAACATAAAGCTTGCCACAGCTCATCGGCAAACGTAATGATTAAGAATGTTTAAAAAACATAAGAGGAGACTGTCTAAACATTTGAATAATTTATTGGTAATGTTTTCGGCTGCAGAGATTACAGTAAGTCACCGATGCTGACTCCGCAGTTGTAGACGCGGAGAATATTTATTTTCCATTGGAATCTGTTCATTCACATGTAAAAATGATCAAAGTTTCTCTCGATAGATTTCTCATGTCTGTGAGGCAAGTATACGCTGAGTTTCGGTTCATTTATGTGATGCGCTGAAGTTCAAGACCGAATCGACAGAACACGCCATTATTTTACAAAAGCACAACGTTTTGTTGTTATTGTGAGTTTACAAAAATAAAAGTAGACCCTTTACAGTTTGCATTACTCTAATCTGTATTACCAAAAATGACGGGGAATTTTACGTTAAATGCAAGTGATTGCGCCGGCGCCTGTATAAGTCATGCAGTAAACTCGCTCTCCACACAAGCACTTGGATATACGCCTAATAATAGCACACATTTGTCTAGGTTAACATTAGAGCGAGCGGCTTCTGCTTCTACTTGCATGTTTCAAGTGGTAAGCCATATTTGAGGTCGAGGAATGATAGGCGAATGTTTGGACGATCTGTCCGTTACAGTCTGCGTCATTTCACCACTTTTTTGTTTTTCGAGTTTTAGACTAAACGACTAATACAATTTTGGTCGACTAAGCCTCTTCTAGTCGACTAACGGTTATTTGACTATTAGGGGTCAGTGCTACTAGACTGATCCTCTTTCAGCTCAGAGTTGGAGGAGGTCATGATAGACCTGTCGTGCAGCTAAATAGTCACACTTGTATTGTTCGCGGTCAAAAGTAATTGCATTGGAAATTAATGGGAAATTAATTTAATCTAGTGGAAGCGTTTGGTACTGCGGCCAAACAAATTAAAAGCTAATTTTTTTATATTTCAACCTCAAATTAGGGACAAAACTTGTTTAGATTTATGGATTTTTATTTGTTATTTTTTTATTTTTAGAGTGAAATGTGTTTTTAAATTTCATATAAAATGAAAATATTTTTACTTTTTAAAACTTCAGCAATAATCTGTCAAGAGTCTTCTCTAAAAAGAGACCAAGTTTCAGTCTGCGCTACAAAACATTTTAAGTTGGAAATTTCATTTTCAGGTCAATGCTCAAAAAGTTATTAAATGGATTTTAACTATTACAGATAATTTAGTACCATAAACCTTACGATTAGTGGACTATTAGGGGGTAGCGCTACTAGACTGATCACTGATCCTCTTTCAGCTCAGAGTTCGAGGAGGTCATGATAGACCCGTCGTGCAGCTGGAGGCCGATCCAGATCAAATCTGAGCTGCACATAAAAGAAGATCCGGACGGGCTGATGTCCAAGCGCTTCAAAACCACCAGTCCCAGTCAGACGGTGCTGCCCAACGTGACGGACATGATCGCTCAGCTCGGCCCGGGAGCGTCTCCATATCCCAACCAGAACCAGCAGAACAACAGCACTAACCAGTTCAACAGCCCAGGTGCATCCCACTGAATTACCCACACGTCACCTATAGCGCTTTTTACAATACAGATTGTTTCAAAGCAGCTTTACAGAGATAATAATGCAACAAAGTTTGTTTCCAGAAGGAAATAACATCACAGTTCAGCTTAAATAAGCTCAGTGATGGTTCATTTTTGTTATAAAAAAGTTATTTAGTTCATTTTTTTATATATATATATATATATATATATATATATAGCCGCTTTGGAGAAAACCATGATGTCATCATCCATGATGTCATCGTCCAGCTCAGTTCAGCTGCCGTCTCTATAATAACACTAATCAAACAACAAAAGACAAAGAGAAAATTCACTCGTTCTTGACTGAATTACTTCTGTAACTATATTTGTAATGTATGTTTAAGTTTCAGATTCACATATTAAAGACATACACTGATTGGCTGTTGTCGCATTTATTTCTGCTGCGTGATGCTCTATTAAATTAATCCTTATCGAGTAAAAATGTCCAGAGCTTATCATCGTTATCGATGTAAGTTTTATCACGATCTGGATATGGTTTTGTCTATCGCCCGTCTGTGTAGCTCTATGTCACCTCTGTGATTGGTTTTACCAGGCAACAGTTACCAGGGCCACAGTAAGTTTGGTGACTATCCCCATGGCAACCCTGCAGCATCCTCAGTTAGTGAGTTCATCCAGGGGTCGCAGCTGTCACGCCCCCCCGCTGACCTTCCGACCTCTGGGAGCGGCCTGGCACACACACTACACGACACGGTGAGTCTCAGTGACCTTTAACAACATAAGGACCGTCTGATTGATGTAAAATTACCAATCACAGTTTTGTTGAGTCAGCGTGTGAGTGTGCGAGTGAGCGTGTGTGAGTGAGTGAGCGACCGAGTGTGCAAGTGAGTGAGTGTGCGAGTGTGTGTGTATGTGAGTGAGCAAGCATGTGAGTGAGTGTGTATGTGAGTGTGAGTGAGTGTGTGTGAGTGCAATTGAGTGTGTGCAAGTGAGTGAGCGTGTATGTGAGTGAGCGAGCATGTGAGTGAGTGAGCATGTGATTGAGTGTGTATGTGAGTGTGTTAGTGAGTGAGTGAGTGTGTGAGTGAGCAAGTGTGTGTGCGAGCGAGTGTGCGAGAGTGCGAGTGAGTGTGCGAGTGAGTGCGAGTGTACGAGTGAGTATGTGAGTGAGTGAGTGTGCGAGTGAGTGCGAGTGTGCTTGTGAGTGTGTGAGTGAGCGAGCGTGGGAGTGAGTGTGTATGTGAGTGAGTGAGTGTGCATGTGAGTGCGAGTGAGTGAGTGTATGTGAGTGAGTGAGTGTTTATGTGAGCGAGTGAGTGTGTATGTGAGCGAGTGAGTGTGCGAGTGAGTGTGCAAGTGAGTGTGCGAGCATGTGTGAGTGTATGAGTGAGTATGTGAGAGTGCGAGTGAGTGCGAGTGAGTGCGAGTGAGTGAGTGCGAGTGAGCGTGTGAGTGAGTGTGTATGTGAGTGAGTGTGTATGTGAGTGAGTGTGTGTGTGAGTGAGTGTGTGTGTGAGTGAGCGAGTGTGTGAGTGAGCGAGTGTGTGAGTGAGCGAGTGAGTGAGTGTGCGAGTGAGTGAGTGTGCGAGTGAGTGAGTGTGCGAGTGAGTGAGTGTGCGAGTGAGTGAGTGTGCGAGTGAGTGAGTGTGCGAGTGAGTGAGTGTGCGAGTGAGTGAGTGTGCGAGTGAGTGTACGAGTAAGTGAGTGTACGAGTGAGTGTATGTGAGTGTATGTATGTGAGTGAGTGTATGTGAGTGAGTGAGTGAGTGAGTGTACGAGTGAGTGTGCAAGTGAGTGAGTGTGCGAGTGAGAGTGTATGTGGGTGAGTGAGTGTATGTGAGTGAGTGTACGAGTAAGTGAGTGTACGAGTGAGTGTTTATGTGAGCATGAGTGTGTATGTGAGAGTGAGTGTGCATGTGAGTGTGCGAGTGAGTGTGCAAGTGAGTGAGTGTGTGAGTGAGAGTGTATGTGGGTGAGTGAGTGTATGTGAGTGAGTGTACGAGTAAGTGAGTGTACGAGTGAGTGTACAAGTGAGTGTGCGAGTGAGTGTGCGAGTGAGTGTGCGTGTGAGTGAGTGTGCGTGTGAGTGAGTGTGTGAGTGAGTGTGTGTGAGTGAGTGTGTGTGAGTGAGTGTGTGTGAGTGAGTGTGTGTGAGTGAGTGTGTGTGAGTGAGTGTGTGTGAGTGAGTGTGTGTGAGTGAGTGTGTGTGAGTGAGTGTGTGTGAGTGAGTGAGTGAGTGTGTGTGCGAGTGAGTGTACGAGTGTTTGTGTGAGCGAGTGAGTGTGCGAGTGAGTGTGCGAGTGAGTGTGCGTGTGAGTGAGTGTGTGTGAGTGAGTGTGTGTGAGTGAGTGTGTGTGAGTGAGTGAGTGTGTGTGAGTGAGTGTGAGTGAGTGAGTGAGTGTGTGTGCGAGTGAGTGAGTGAGCGAGCGAGTGAGCGAGCGAGTGAGTGAGCGAGTGTGTATGTGAGTGTGCGAGTGAGTGTGTGTGTGTATGTGAGTGTACGAGTGAGCGTGTGAGTGAGTGTGCGAGTGAGTGTGTATTATATATTTATTCATGTATATTTTCTGATTTGTTCTTCACAGACGCCTCACGCCCTCAACACAGTTCAATCCCACAATCCCCTGCAGCACAGTATGCGTGGGCCGCCCAGCACTCAGCGGTTACATCACAACGCCCCGCCCCTCCCCTGCAGGCCGACGCCCTCCCAGCAGAGCTCCGCCCCCAGCAGACACATAACCACAGAGATGACCTTTAACCCCTCGCCGGGTAACATGGAGGGTCAGAGCAGCGCAGACGTACGAGAGGCGTCTTTAGATGTGAGTTCAGACTGACTCGTGACACACTTTATTATTATTTTTTTATTACAGGAATACATACAGAAATTTTACAAAATACACATTGACCAAAACAAAACTAAAACAAAACACAGAAACAACAACAATATAAGAAGAGATGAAAAAAAAAAAAAAAAAAAAAATTTATGTTTAATATGGCCATCTGTGCACATCCCCGGGTGAAGGGCGTGTGACTCGTGACACTTCTGATCACCTGGTTTTCCGTGATATTAACCCGTGATATTGATGTGTTTTTCCTCCTTCAGCTGCTGCCAGACCTGATGAATCCCGATGATCTTCTGTCATACCTGGATCCTCCTGAGCTTCCCAACAGCAGCAGCGACGACCTGCTGTCTCTCTTCGAGAACAACTGAGACCGACACACCCTCGACTAGCGGCTCCTCCATACTTGACAAACACAAATGCACTTACCGTCGTTTCCTCTTCTTGTACAGATTTTAAAACCAGCGTGAACAGACGCCGACCGTAGAGGTGGTGCTACACACAATCATTCATCAGTTTCAGTTCTTAACATTAGTTTACTACAGTAGGTAACATGAACTGACATTGAAAAATACTTCTAGAGCATTTAGTTACCTTAGTTAAGTTTAATTTCAACATTCGCTAATACATTATGAACCCTCTAATGCTCTTCGGTCAATTTTGAATAAAATATTTTGACTTTTTTTTTTTTTGTCATCAGAATAGTACGAAACTTGGAAAAGGTTTTGCTGTGTGAACACAAAAAAATTGTTCGAAAATGTTAAATGGTCCTGAAAAAAAGAATGACATTTAACGAAAATGAGCGCATTGGAAATGAATGGGAAAATAATGTCCTCTAGTGGAAGCGTTTGGTACTGCGGCCGAACAAAATCTCACCGAAAGCCTCAAAGTAGGAACACAACTTGTTTAGATTTATGGCTTTGATTTTCTCACAGTTTTAGAGTAAAATGTGTCTATATTTCATATAAAAAAAATTATATTATTTTTGTGCATTTTTCATAACAATAAACGTAAAATTCTATTACTTTTTTTTTAAGTTCACTTGTGTCACTTTAATAATCTGCCAAGTGTCTCCTCTAAAAAGAGACCTAGTTTCAGTCGCGCTACAAAACATTCAAGATTTACCAAAGTTTAAGTTGGAAATTAAATTTGTTTAGGTCTATGCTCAAAAAAGTGATTAAATGGATAATAACTACTGCATAAATATAATTTAGTACTATTAAATCCCCCTTTTGAAAATACAAAATATTAAATAACATTATAAAACTAAAACATAGTGCATTAATTTCATTTAAATAAATGCATTTAAAAAATCTGCCATTTTTGACCGCCACGCGATTAGCATCAGAGGGTTGTTAAAATCATTTAACTAACGTTAACAAAGATTAATAAATGCCGTAACAAAAGTATTGCTTATTAACCACTGTTAACTAACAGAACCTTATTGTAAAGTGTTACCCAGATTCCTTATTTTTATCAGTCAAAATTACAAAGCATTTCCATTATCATAAAGTTAGCGCAACCTCTGCGCGTCCAAGGAAAGTGGAGCTGAAATGAACTTTGCGGCTGAATTCAGTCTTTTTTACCACATGAGAGTGAAATATAATGTGCAAGCGTTTTTCTACTGGCTTTGATTTTGATATGAAGAAGCAGATCAACATCCGTCCGCTGTCGTTCTGTATCCTCAGTGTCTCTCGAACACTCACGCTAACATCTCAAAGCTCTTATTCAAAACAATCCGCACTATTTGCAAACGTAAAGGGAAAAAAGGAAGTTGAGCTCATGTCGATTTACTTGCATAAAGAACAGAAACACATCAAGTCGTTCCATGCGTTTATCCGTCTAGTTCACTACTGTTCATAATGCAGTTGTATTATTTTCATGTAAATATTTGTGAATACATTTGTAAGGTCTTTTGTATTAGTTGGTCATCCATTTTTCTTCTGCCACCGTATGTCTATGAATATTCACTGCAAGAGCGAGAGAAAGACACGTGTTCAGAATGCAATACTGTACTATAATGCATACTAATGTATAGACTGGCATTGAAATATACTGTACACTACTGTTCAAAAGTTTGAGGTCGGTGAGATTTTTTTGATGTTTAAGAAGTCTCTTAAGCTGCATTTATTTGAGCTAAAATACAGTAAAATAGTAAAATATTATTAAAATTCAAAATAGCTGTTTTCTATATGAATATATTGTAAAATATAATTTATTCCTGTGATCAAAGCTGAATGTTCAGCATCATTACTCCAGTCTTCAGTGTCACATGATCCTTCAGAAATCATTCGAATATGATGATTTGATGCTCAAGAAACATTTATGATTATTATCAAACTGTGTTGCTTCATATTTTTGGGGAATATTAAACATGATATTAATATTATTTAATATTTGGCCACTTTTGTGAGCCACACAAAATATTAATTTCTTTCAAAACTATTACTACTGACCTCAAGCTTTTAAACAGTGGTGTATCTACTTATATAATGTGTGTATATGTAATGACTGGAATACCATATTGGACCAGAAAGAAACCACCTTGTAATCGCCACACACACACTGACATATAATCTTAACTAGCAAAATTGACATTTGGTTCAAACTCACTTTCATTCACGAAAACCAATGGTGTGTGAAGCTGTCGGAAGCTCAGTTTATTGTAATACAGACTTTCATGTTAATATGAGAAATATTGTTAATATGTACAAGCAAATATAACAGCCTTATGTGAAATAAATCTATACACGTTTGTAGAAAGGGCAGCTGTATGTAAAAGCTATAACAGCCATTTGAAATTGGTTTAAAATGTTGAATATTTTATTATTTTCTTGTTTTTTGGTAAATTATTTTTTATTATTTGTCTTGTTCTGATGATGGCAAAAAAAATTATACACATGCAATTAATTTTTTTAATGAATTTGAATATGCGACACAAGTCTTCCATTTTTTATGAAAGAGAAGGATGATTTTAATATCTGATTTTAAACCGTTTTTATCAGTGAAATCATTACATTTAAACATTAAACATCAGGTTTCCCCCGTGAAGATTAATAATGTCTGCGATCACGGCTGTTGTTCTCACAGAAATAAAGCCTATGGTTGTGATTTCTTTGCTCTGATTGTAGTTTAATGGCGTGAGCAGCAGAAGAAGATGCTTTCTTCAAACAGTCCAAAGCTCAATAAACTCATCTGTAATATTTTGACTCAGTGTTTATTGTGTTAGTAAGCTGAATTATTGATTCTGTGAGTTCATGAACTGCTTTCGGGGATAAACATTTGAAATCTGAATGGAAAAGGAGACGGCAAGACTGAACATATCATTTATCTCTTACAGTAGATCTTTAATCACTTACAGTAGATCTTTAAAAGACCATTTATCTCTTACAGTAGATCTTTAATCACTTACAGTAGATCTTTAAAAGACATTTATCACTTACAGTAGATCTTTAAAAGACATTTTTAATCATTCAGGGTATGATGTTATAGTCACCTTTGACCTTTATGTCATTGTGCAACTGCATTGATGACAATATTCGATAGAACCAAAAGCACAATCTTAAACTGTTTAAGTAAAAAAAAATAAAAAAATTAATAGTGATTCAGTATTTTAAGTTTTGATTTGACCAGCCATTTATTCTACAGCCTCCTGGGACCCAGGAATAGACTTTTGTTGTGGACATTATATTTGAGTGAATGTCTCTGACATCATACATGTCACATGACACAACCTGTGTGTCCTGTGAAGAGCACAATCAGGGCTTTTCAGAGACAACAAATGTTTGGAGGTTTCACCATGAAAACAACTTCTCCATGGTCTTTAAAAATGTCTGACATTAATTTTAGTGATCAAATGTAGGAAATATGATCATATATTGTAATTATAATTGAAATCGGACTAGTTTTCAAATTGTATTTCATAAACCAACATCTCAGGAAAACATTATGGGGTTTGTTCCAGAACATGTGTCCACTGTAGAGACATCAGGACTTACATCATGTTTATCAGGCATTCTGGGAGACGTAGCAAGAGAATATGGAAATAAATTATACATCAATATTCCTATGAAATATTAGATATTATTATTAAAATGTTGCCAATTATTACTCCAATTATCACACTTCTTTTTTTTGTTATTAAATGTTGCTCCAAGAACACATTAATGTGCAAATGTATAGATATATTGCACTGAATGGGAATATTAATTTATGGCCATTTTACCCACATATTGCATAAAGTAAAATGGTGTATCAATTCATTCCGTTATGTCTTTCATAACATAGTTGAGAATCATCTTTATACAAATTTTGGTTAAAAAAAATCCTGAAACCCCCAAATGTATTGGTGATTGAAAAAAAATCCCATTGTTTTTGCCTATACTTATAATTTCATGTCATTTTATTTTTTAAACAACTTAGTCCTGGTGTCACTACAGAGGACAGAGCATAACATATGAATAAAAGATTTATTTTTCAAAATTTTTTTTTTTTTACCATTTGTTTCTTATGCTCTAACAATGTGATGACAGCATGAAAAACAAACTAAATTAAAAAATAATAATAATTCTGGGTCTCAGGAGGATAGTCTTTGATTTGACTAATTAACGTATACTTACATTAAGTATTAATATTAATAACATAGTATATTAATTAACATGTTATTCACATATTAAGTCACACTATGTTTTACGTGCGCGCACACGCCACGCTTTTAAACGCTTCCGCTCTTCCTTCCTGTGACGATATGAACTTGGCTGACGATAGAACCAAAAGCAAAACTGTTTTGAAGTTAAAAATATATATATATATTATTATTTAATAGTGATTCAATATTTTATCTTTTGATTTGATTTTACCAAAGGCCCTTATTCTATAGTCTAATTTTACTAAGTAACATATATTTACAGATACTTATATTAATTACATAGTATTTTAATTCACATGTTAATGTTCTCATTATTATGATTTATGTTTCAAGAATCCCCATGTGACGTGCGCGCACACGCCACGCTTTTAAACGCTTCCGTGTGACTCTTCCGCTCTTCCTGTGTGTCTGTCACTCGGCGGAGTCGGTAACCGGAATCATCATGTTAATCATCAGTAACAGGATTAAATTATGCTCGCTGGCCTTCACCGCTGCGCGCATGTACGCCACCGGAGCTCAAGCCAACAACAACCCGGTGGTGTTCTTCGACATCGCGGCGGATAACGAGCCGCTCGGTCGAGTCACCTTCGAGGTGAGCGAGCACGAGAGAGGTTACGAACTCTACTATGGAGAAGGCTTAGCTCATGAATATTAATGACGCAGCCCGACGTTTGTCTAGTTAAGTTCGTCTGATTGGCTGAATTGAACGCTTTAAACTACAGTTGGCGAATCAGCGAATTCTTCGAGTTTTTTTTTATTTTATGTTAATTAGAATGCGTGACTGGAGTCAAAGTGTATAAAGTAACGGCATCTCGAATTAATTCATATTTATTAGCGTTGCCTTCTCCATAGTAGCAACCTGCAAAATTCTTAACTTTATAATACTTAACAGGTTAAACGTATAAAATATTTCTGAAAAGTTTTGAATATCACAAATGTTTTTTTTAATTAAACATTAATTTTTCAATCTAGTATTTAAATGTTCAACACATGTAGCTAGTTCCTATGCGCATTTATTTTGCAATGTGGTTATTTTAATTGACCTTCATTGACCTCGTTCTTCATTGACCTTTAACTCTCTCTCTGTCTCTCTGAACTTTAGCTGAATGCGGATGTTGTGCCCAAAACTGCAGGTAAAACCCGCTTATATTCGTTATCTCTCTCACACAGGTGCCATGTTTGATCTTTTGTGTGTTTTACAGAGAATTTCCGAGCTCTCTGCACTGGTGAACATGGCTTTGGATACAAGGGCTCCATCTTCCACAGGGTGATCCCACAGTTCATGTGTCAGGTAACATGATCCTCCTCATCATCATCATCATCATCATCATCATTACTGGAAGAAGAACAAGATCACACACGCTGATTCTGATCAAAGCCGCCGGTGCTTCTGGGTTTGGCTTTCACTTGAAGCTTAACGGGATAATTCACCCAAAAATCATCATCATTTACACACCCTTGTGTTTTTCCAAACCTGTATGAGTTTCTTTCTTCTGCTGAACATGAAAGATGATATTGTGAAGAATATCGGTAACCATTGACTTCCATTGTATTGTTTTTCCTAGTATGGAAGTCAATGGGTGTCAACTGTTTGGTTACCGATATTCTTCACAATATCTTCTTTTGTGTTCAGCAGAGAGAAACTCATACAGGTCTGGAAAAACACAAGTGTGTGTAAATGATGACAAAGTTTCATTTTTGTGTAAACTATCTTTGTGATTTTACAAAGCCCTTTAATAACCACTGAATAAAACACTTCCTCACAGAAGAACCGCATTAATCCTGCATGATTAATTCGTATATACTAATTTTAAGCCTCAAATGCTTTTAATCATGTATTTAAACATGTGTTTGCGTGTAGTTTTACACTAGTGTGTTTCTCTCAGGGAGGAGATTTTACCAACCACAACGGAACCGGAGGAAAGTCCATCTATGGTCCGAGATTTCCGGACGAGAACTTCAAACTGAAACACACTGGACCAGGTAAAACACACCTGTCTTTGCTCAACAGACGCGTCTAACACTCTTTAGTCTGTGAAGGTCGTCACTGATTCTCCTCATAGTGAACGCAGGAGAGTTTGATGATTGTTTGGGTCACTGCGATCGTTCAGGTGTTCTGCAGGAACAGGTAAACACCTCTAGATGGCGCTGCAATTACTGATAGTGTTGACTAAAACTAAAATAATAATAAAAAAAATAGTTTTAGTTTACTAAAATAAAATATTAAATGAAAAAAATTAGAAGTCAAAATTCTTAAATTACTAATATCAACGATAAATGGAAATGTATTAAAAAAAACGAATAAAAATGACTAAATCAAATAATAATATTACTAAACCTTAAGCTAAAATTAAAATGAAAATATACAAATAAAAGCAAAATATCAAATTTACTATAAAAAAAATAAATAAACACTGATCTCAATCTGACAGAGAAAAAGAGCAGATTGTCATAAAAAACTTTCTTATTTTTACTTGCTACTATTTTAAAGCATTGGAAGCAAAAATCATGTGAAGCAGTGATATAGAAATTTTATTCAATACTTATTTTTTCTTTATAACATGTTAATATTTAAAAAATACACGGGTTAGTAATGTTTTTAAGAGTTTTTTTTTATTTCATTCCTTTTTTATTAATTTTCAACCATTACACTTTATTGTACTTATTTTATTGTCTTTTTTTTATTGCTTTTAATTGTTTTTGACTTTTTGTTAAATGTTTGTATATTTTGCCTGACAATAACCATTTATTTACTTATTGATTTGTTTGTTATTGTGTGTGTGTGTAAAATAGATATATAGAGATATAGATATAGATTTATAGATATATAGATGTATTGATGTATAGATATAGATTTATAGATATAGATATATAGATATCTGTGGCATCAAACACGTGTCAGTTAACCACTAGTTATGACTCATGAAGTTCTTCCGTGTGTGTGTGTGTGTGTGTGTGTGTGTGTGTGTCTGTGTCTGTGTCTGTGTCTGTGTGTGTGTGTGTGTGTGTGTGTGTGTGTGTGTGTGTGTGTGTGTCTGTGTCTGTGTGTGTGTGTGTGTGTGTGTGTGTGTGTGTGTGTGTCTGTGTCTGTGTCTGTGTGTGTGTGTGTGTGTGTGTGTGTGTGTTTTCCAGGTATTCTGTCCATGGCCAACGCTGGACCAAACACAAACGGATCCCAGTTCTTCATCTGCACAATCAAAACTGAGTGGTACGAGAAGATCCTCTTCCGTTTCATGTGTCTGTGGATGCGATGTTGAGAGTGTGTGTTGTGTGTTCTCCAGGCTGGATGGGAAGCACGTGGTGTTCGGCAGCATTAAAGAAGGGCTGGATGTGGTGAGGAAGGTGGAGGAGCTGGGATCTCGATCGGGAAGAACCGCCAAGAGAATCAGCATCAGCGACTGTGGAGAACTCAAGTAGATTCACTGAGTCATTTTCTACTGTCCTGCCGCAGATTCGTCGACTACTAAATGTTCAGAAGGGGCCAAAAGCTCCATAATGTGAAATCTAGACACTTTTGTGTTTAAGGAATAGTCTTTATTTACTCTCTCATGTTGATCCAAAGCTGTTTGATTTTTCTCTGGAACACAAAAGGAGAATTTAAGAATCCTCACTCATAAAATGACTCTTTATAGTGGCCAGAAAAGGCACAAAACAGCACAAAAGCACCATATTAGCCCTTATATCTTCTGCAGTTTCACAATGAACAAGACAAAGATTCTCCTTTTGAATTCCAGGTTAAAAAAACATCAAACAGGTTTGAAATGATATTAGGGTGTGTAAATAATGTCATAATTATCATTTTTGGGAGCATTATTCCTTTAAAGTGGTATCCACTGTGAATAAGTCATTCTCAGGTAATATTGGTGTTTAATCTGGACTGAAAACACGTCACATCTGATGGCCTCTTGTTCTCATGCATTAGGTTATGAATTCTGGCCGGTGTGCTTCAGTATTGAGTTTGGAGTAATAAAGCCAAGAGCAATAAGAAATGTTTTAGTCGTTTATTTGATCTCGTTTAAGGCACATGTCTGTGTTTCACAGGTTATTAACGCCACCTCACACTTCACAGTCTGATTTACAGTCATTCATGTAAATGTAGTTCAGAACAACTTCTGCATCAATAAGCCGATGTCATTCAGGTGAACTGGAACTGCAAGTTTTTGCTTAACAGAGGATTCTGGGACTAAACATTTAACCATTTCATCCACTTTAAACAGGCGCACCTCAGTCTTAAAAGTAGCTTGACTCCGGATTATAAGTGAACAAACCCATTTAAACAGCAGCTCTTAAATATCAATCCAGACCCTGACACTGTTTTGATTGACAGTTGTTTGTTTTTTTACACATGAAGCGCTCAAATGCTCCACTGCATATGAGATATTACAAAAAAAGTATATTTCACATAAAAATGAGTGTCACATTGTTTAATTAAACCTATTAATACTGTTAATGTTTTTCTGATCTCTATTGCCGTCACTATTATTTTCCACAAAAAAAGTTGTAGAAAAACAGGCACTTGATAACGCATCCTAAAATCACACAATATGTTCTTCAGTGACTCTCATAAAAAGTTCATTAAAGATCAACACAAACGACATCATCAAAAGCCTTCTGGACAGAATCTCACACGTGATACGAGGATATTTCATAGATGCATTAATGCACTGAATATGTGAAAGCCGATCCTGTTCGGCAGTATATGTTCATAACCTTATTATATATGTGTGAATATAGTGGAAATGCAAATCATATTAGTAGTTTTCATTGATCGCAATATCTAGATTTGAATATGGGGTGGAATTAAATAAAAAATTAAACAATAAAAAAACAAAAAAAATACCCCAGGTGTCTTTTTTTTCTTAACAAAACGTTTATTCACAGCACTATTATTTTAATTCATAACTTATAGGTTTTTCCCGTCACTTTCTATCCTGCTAGTTTTTTTATTTAACAAAAATCCACTTCCTTGATGACGTCACCCAACAGGAAGTGACATCATTTTGGAGGGAACTCGGCAGCACAAACATCAGTAAGTGTGTCATGAGTTGATTCTGTGATGTTTTGAGCTGCAGCTCTTTATGAACTTCACGCTCATCTTGTCATTGTGTGAATATTCAGTATTTGTTTTTAAAAAGCAACAGAATTAAAGGGGTTCTGGAGGACAGGAATGAGCGCCTGATCGAGGGTGATGATGCGTTTCCATTCGTCCATTAGCCTGATACTGATGTCCTGCCTGTTAAATATTGCCCTGAAATGTGTTTTATTAAAAGCACCAGAAGAATCACAGCAAACTGGTATCAAATAACAGGTACTTGCACCATTAACACTATTCAGAGTGATATTATACAGTACAGGTCAAAAGTTTGGAAACATTACGATTTTTTTACACTTTTGAAAGAAGTCTCTAATGCTTATCAAGGCTGCGTTTATTTGATCAAAAATACAGAAAAAAAAAACAGTAATATTGTGAAATATTATTACAACTTAAAATAATAGTTTTCTATTTGAATATACTTTATAAAATAATTTATTCCTGTGATGCAAAGCTGAATTTTCAGGATCATTACTCCAGTCTTCAGTGTCACATGTGACATCCAGTCTATCACATGATCCTTTAGAATAAAAGGTTAAAAAGAACTGCATTTATTCAAAATAAAAAAAATATTTTCTAATAATATGAATCTTCTTTACTATCACTTTTTTATCAATGTAACACATCCTTGCTGAATAAAAGTATTGATTTATTTCAAAAAAAGAAAGAAAAAAAATGACTGACCCCAAATGACTGACCAGTAGTGGATATTGCTGTTACAAAAGATTTCTATTTTTAAAACATTTGCTTCTTCTTTTCTTTTTTTACTTTTTATTCATCAAAGTATCCTAAAAAAGTATCACAGGTTATGAACAAATATTAAGCAGCAGAACTGTTTCCAACTTTGATAATGAATCATCATATTAGAATGATTTCTAAAGGATCATGTGATAGACTGGAGTAATGATGCTGAAAATTCAGCTTTGCATCACAGAAATAAATGATAATTTAAAGTATAATAAATTGAAAACCAATTATTTTAAATTGTAATAATATATCACAATATTACATTTTTTCTGTATTTTTGATCAAATAAATGCAGGCTTGATGAGCAGAAGAAACTTCTTTCAAAAACATTAAAAATAGTAATGTGTCCAAACTTTTGGCCTGTACTGTATATATATATGCATGTGTTTAAACACATTAAATGAGAGTTGTGGGTCAGTTTGTTTTTATTTTGTTTGTTTTTTCCAGAATTTTGTGTTTAAGTTTTGTGGTGAGTTTTAATTGTGGTGCACCATTTACTTTAACAACCACAGATTTATTGTTAAAAATATATATTTTCTGTGGAAATCAACATATTGCATAAATGCTGCTGACACCATTTCAGTTTCATTTACTCAGAGTTCTGCTTTAAATCAGTCATGAATCAGTGTTTATTGTCCAGCTAAAGTGGAGCAGACTGCGTGGAGCAAGAGGTGAATGAGGGTGTATCTGGGCGTCTTTAGGATGCCGGGGGTCAGAGGTCACTGAACTCGTCGACAGTAGTGTCCGAGCTTCTTACACTTCTCACAGAGATGCTGAGGATGTTCTTTGCTCTGGTCCGATACGTCCAGGCCGCCGGGTTTCTCCAGAGGACGCTGCAAACACAGAGGAAAGATTTGAAATCCTAGATCCCTAGAAGGGCACCTATTCTGCTTATCCATGTTCATCTTTCTTGAGTGTGTAATGTTGGTGTTTGAGCATGAGAAAGGTTTCGGGAGTTCTTCTCTACTCCTGAAACGCCTCCATTGTTGTCTTGAGTTTCTTCCGGGAACACGTCACAATATTCCTCATTATAATAATTAATGCGCAGAATAAAGGGGCGGGGCCTGGTTGAATTAGTTAGTAGTGTGTAAAACTGTCGGTTATGGTAAGGGGCGGGACATTTCCTAAACACACTCGAAACGCTCGACCAATCACAACACACTGCTCCAGCCGACCAATCAGAGCACAGTGTGCTTTTCAGAAGGAGGGGCTTCATAGAGACAGGAACTAAACAGAGCGTTACTGACAGACTGGGAAAAGAGGAGTTGCAACAATGGAGAATATGAGGAAAATAATCAACATTCAAGCAGGAAAAGCTGTTCTAGTAGACTCAAAACCAAGACTTTGTAAATGGGCTTAACTGTTTCAAATATTTCCTCATTTTAAAAAGCCAAAAAGCAGCCATGATGTTCGCATAAATCTTAATAGCAACATTTACAATACAGAAGAACATCTGGTGAACATTACAAAGGAAAAAGGGACATCAGGAGCGTTAAGGAGAGCAGATCCGAACCGATGCTCTTCATTGAGTGTTTTCTACCCGGTTCATAACTTCATAACCTGCCAAACACACTGCAAAGTCCCTCATGAAAGCTTTATCTTGAGCCAAAAGACCTCTATTACATCAGTGTCTCCAGTTTCTGAAGTCCTGATTAATAATGAACAGATGCTCGCCAACTTTTTACGGTTTCAAGTCCATTTAGATGAATTTAGATGCTCTTTAGCGGCTCATTTTGTACAGATGCTTTAATAAAGAAACTCCAGAAAGCTTGCAAACATTCGCTGAGTTCCTGAGCCGTAAGCTGTAATGCAGTTGTGTTTATATGGACCAGACAGAAATGAACATGTCTCTTTGTCTTGTTTTCTAGTTGAAAAAAAACATCCATAAAATGAGAAACATTTACTTGGAAAGTCAGATTGCATAAGGTGAATCAGTTTTTTTTTTTTACCCAATTTTTACCCAGAGTTTTGTTAGATTCACACTTTAAATAATTTAGCAATGGGGTAAACTGTCACAGAGTGAGCCACACATCACAGCCCCACTCGTTCTCAATCAGCAGATTACTATACCTGCACTCCCTCATCAACACAGCCTATATCTACACGCTTCACCTTCACCTCAGTGTCTGGTCTCGTTGCAGTTACCACTCCTTACCGTCAGACTCCTTGCTGTCAGACTTAACTGTGATTGTCTCGTCAAGTCTCCAGTCTTCTGTCCGTCTTCCATCCGTCATCCTGACGCCATCGACGATCTACTGCCAGAACCTGGCTGAACCTCGCCAACACGCAGGTCCTCCAAAAGCTGAGAGAACATCACCTCCATCTCAAGTTGGAGAAGTGTGAGTTCCACACACCATATATCCATTCCTCGGATATATCATCAACCAACGAGGTATCCAAATGGACCAGAGGAAGGTGGACACCATTCACAACTGGCCCCAACCTGTCACTATAAAGGAACTCCAACACTTTCTAGGCTTTGCTAACTTTTATCGAAGGTTCATCCAGAATTACAGTCTTCATGGAGACACTGGCTGGAGGGAGCTCACCGCCATTTTGAGGTCATCACAGATCACCGGAACCTAGAATATCTCAGAGAAGCCCAGTGACTCAACCCAAGACTAGCCCATTGGGCTCTGTTCTTCACACGGTTTGACTTCACCGTGACCTACCGACCCGGTACCAAGAATTGCAAGGCGGATGCCTGGTCGCGTCTGTACCATCCTGAACTTGAATCCACACCTCCAGAACCTGTTCTCCCTCCAGCCATGGTAGTCAGTCCTATCCAATGGTCCCTCGACGATCAACTCCTTCAAGCCACCCGCAACGGACCTGCTCCACCGGAAGGTCTTGAGGGACAGTTATATGTACCGTCTGTCCCTTATGGACTCAGCACACTCCTCTCCGGGTTCTGGACACCCAGGCAGCCAGCGAACCCTCTCGCTCCTACAAGATCGCTACTGGTGGCCCAGGATGTCTCCCAGTACATCAAGGAGTGCTCAGTCTGTGCCATCACCAACACAGAGGAAGCTACCCGAGGGAAAGTTGGTACCTCTGCCGATACCCAGACGCCCCTGGTCTCATCTACTCATTGATTTCATGACCGACCTCCCTCCATCCAACCATCACACTTGTGTATTCATTGTCGTAGACCAGTTATCGAAAAACCTGCAAACTCATTCCCATCAAGGGCCTAACCACCGCTTTCGAAGCCGCAGAACTACTATTCCAACAAGTATTCTGTCATTATGGCCTACCAAAAGACATCATATCAGACAGAGGCAGGGGTTAAAGTGGGCCGGAACGGACCGGAACTGCGTTCCGGCACCTCAGATAAATAAATTAATTTAAATCAAATCATTCTCATCAAATTCAATGATTCTCATCATTCATCAAATCAAAACGTAATATCACCCCCTGGCCCCGCCTTCACAAACACGCTTCCCGACGTTATGTTCACAGTCAAGGTTCTCCTGTCTGATTTAAATGCATCTACAACGGTTCACGCCTCCCCAATTTAAGCCCTAAATTGCACATAATTATGTCAGAGAAATCCAAATTTTCTCCCCCCTAACTACCTCACATTTCAGTCAGTTTTGGTCTTCACATTTTTATGTTCAAATTTACATTGTGAAAAACAAGGTTGCATTACATATTGTGTTGTGGTGGCCAGCAATTTTAACATAGTATCATCATCATATCAGTGTGGATGTAGATGGACCAAAATAATACCATTAAAATATCAAGTAAATAAGTATTATGATACTTGGCGCCACAGTGACACTTTTGTCCCAAAAAGTATTGCTATACCACGATACTCAATGTGTTGTCCTACGGTGAGTAATTTTTCCCTGTTGCACCTACACAAAATTTGAGGGTTCCCCCACCTGCCAAATCCCACTTTAACCACTGGACAGAGGTCCCCAGTTTATCTCCCAGGTGAGGCAGGCCTTCTTCAAACTCCTCACCACCACTTTGCTTAATAAACACTATTTGCAGTTGGTTTAGGGTTTAGTTACCCTTTAACACCTACATGTCTGTCTCCTTCAGTTTTGTGACATAAACATTAGACTTTTGGTTAAATCTTGTTTAATTTAGCTGTTTACATATTGCAACCTAATGGCAGAAATGCAGTTTTTCAGTCTAAAGTGAGCGTCTGTTCACCTGTTTGTGAGGATGGACGTTGATGTGGCATTTGATGCACTCCTGACCCATGTTCGCCCACGAGTTCCCACTCATCCATTTCCTCTTGCATTTGGGACACCTGTACTCTCCGAAACACCTCTTCTTACCCTGATACGGCGTCAGACCCTCTCCTTTAGGACGAGCCTGGTAAGAAAACAATCTTTAGTTCATCAGTAGATGCAGAGGCGACTCAACTAAAAATAAATGGCTGAATCACACACTGAACATATTTCAGTACCATCGTTCAAAAGTTGTCAGTGAGAAATTAATACTATTATTCATCAAGGATGCGTTAAACTGATCAAAATGACAGTAAAGACATTTATAATGTTACAAAAGCATTTCAAATAAATGCTGCTCTTTTGAACTTTCTATTCAGCAAAGAATTCTGAAAAATAAAATGTGTTACAGTTTCCACAAAAATATGAACTGTTTTTAACATTGATAATAATCATAAATGTTTCTTGAGCAGCAAATAATGACATTAGAATGATTTGTGAAGGATCATGTGACACTGAAGACTGGAGTAATGATGCTGAACACTCAGCTTTGATCACAGGAATAAATTACACTTCACATAGAAAACAGCTGATTTACATTGGAATATTTCACTGTTTTTACTGTTTTTGATCAAATAAATGCAGCCTTGCCTTGGTAAGAATAAAAAACGTCTTTCAAAAACACTTATTATTCCAAACTTTTGAACGGTACATTATTTTGTACATTAATACTGTTATATGTGCAATGGAGGTTTTCAATCTTTAATAATGTTTCATTTCATGTTTTT
>CM038637.1:1791330-1883830 GCA_021554675.1 Leuciscus idus
CAGTTTGATAATAATCATAAATGTTTCTTGAGCAGCAAATCATCATATTAGAGTGATTTCTGAAGGATCATGTGACACTGAAGACTGGAGTAATGATGCTGAACATTCAGCTTTGATCTCAGGAATAAATTACACTTTACTATATATTCACATAGAAAACTATGGAAGCTTGTTTCCGCCACAGAGTGAAAAATAAAAAAGGTAATTGCGACTTTTTGATTTCACTATTCTGACTTTATATCTCGCAATTCTGACTTTATATCACGCAATTCTGACTTTATATCTCGCAATTCTGACTTTATATCTCGCAATTCTGACTTTATATCACGCAATTCTGACTTTATATCTCGCAACTCTGACTTTATATCTCGCAATTCTGACTTTATATCACGCAATTCTGACTTTATATCTCGCAACTCTGACTTTATATCTCGCAATTCTGACTTTATATCTCGCAATTCTGACTTTATATCACGCAATTCTGACTTTATATCACGCAATTCTGACTTTATATCACGCAATTCTGACTTTATATCACGCAATTCTGACTTTATATCTCGCAATTCTGACTTTATATCTCGCAATTCTGACTTTATATCTCGCAATTCTGACTTTATATCACGCAATTCTGACTTTATATCTCGCAACTCTGACTTTATATCTCGCAATTCTGACTTTATATCTCGCAATTCTGACTTTATATCACGCAATTCTGACTTTATATCACGCAATTCTGACTTTATATCTCGCAATTCTGACTTTATATCTCGCAATTGCGACTTTATTTCACACAATTCTGACTTTATATCTCGCAACTCTGACTTTATATCTCGCAATTCTGACTTTATATCACGCAATTCTGACTTTATATCTCGCAACTCTGACTTTATATCTCGCAATTCTGACTTTATCTCGCAATTCTGACTTTATATCACGCAATTCTGACTTTATATCTCGCAACTCTGACTTTATATCTCGCAATTCTGACTTTATATCACGCAATTCTGACTTTATATCTCGCAACTCTGACTTTATATCTCGCAATTCTGACTTTATATCTCGCAATTGCGACTTTATTTCACACAATTCTGACTTTATATCTCGCAATTCTGACTTTATATCTCGCAATTCTGACTTTATATCTCACAATTCTGACTTTATATCTCACAATTCTGACTTTATATCTCACAATTCTGACTTTATATCTCGCAATTCTGACTTTATATCTCGCAATTCTGACTTTATATCACGCAATTCTGACTTTATATCTCGCAATTCTGACTTTATATCACGCAATTCTGACTTTATATCTCGCAATTCTGACTTTATATCTCGCAATTCGCAATTCTGACTTTATATCTCGCAATTCGCAGTTCTGACTTTATATCTCGCAATTCTGACTTTATATCTCGCAATTCTGACTTTATATCACGCAATTCTGACTTTATATCTCGCAATTCTGACTTTATATCTCGCAATTGCGACTTTATTTCACACAATTCTGACTTTATATCTCGCAATTCTGACTTTATAACACGCAATTCTGACTTTATATCTCGCAATTCTGACTTTATATCACGCAATTCTGACTTTATATCTCGCAATTCTGACTTTATCTCGCAATTCTGACTTTATAACATGCAATTGCGACTTTATTTCACGCAATTCTGACTTTATATCTCGCAATTCTGACTTTATATCTCGCAATTGCGACTTTATTTCACGCAATTGCGACTTTATTTCACGCAATTGCGACTTTATATCTCGCAATTCTGAGAAATAAAGTCAGAATTGCAAGATGTAAACTCGCAATTGTGAGATAAAAAGTCGCAATTATCTTTTAAAATGTTTTATTCTGTGGCGGAAACAAGCTTCCATAGAAAACAGCTACTTTAAATTGCAATAATATTTCACAATATTACTGGATTTTTGGTCAAATAAACGCAGTTGAGCAGAAGAGACTATAAGAAAGACAATTTGCAAGTAATTTCACCATGATATTCATCCAACACCAGATGATCTGTTTTACTCCACATGACAGCTATTAACTTTATGACATTATACTAGGTAAAGGATTTTAAACTTTAATGTTTATTCTTTAATAGCACTGTTTTAATCCTTTTAATAAGTCTAAAAACCACAGCCAACATTTGCTCTACGTGTAATAAAGTAAATCAGTTTTACACACCTCACTGTTGGCCATGACCCAGCCTTACAATCATGCTAAAGGGAGAGTTATGTATTTTAATAAGCTCTTAAACTTTTCTAATAAGACTTTTTATAGTTGCACTGGTTTATTTACAGTGCTCAACTTCTTTAGATATTTATAAGTTAGGGGTTGTGGAGTATTTTTATGGTGTTGGAAGCCTGACAGTATTTGTAGTACAGTAACGTCTCTGTCAAACACCCACCGATGTCATTCCTGTCCCACAGCACCAGAGATTTACATTCTGTGTGTTCTGGCTTATATTCACATTTCTGTGGGTTACCCCTCTCTCTCTCTCTCTCTCTCTCTCTCACACACACACACACACACACACACACACACACACACACACACACACACAGAGACGATGTGACACATTATTTGACTGAATAACAGAGAATGTGTCCAGTGTTGAACACTCTCACACTAACACTCACTCTGCAAAACTCACAGACTCAGTTTGTTTGGTTGTATGTTGTAATGTAGTCGCTAAGGAGATCTGGGTGGTTGCTAGGTGGTAACTTACTAGCTTAAGTCAAAAGGGGGTCACACACTGGACGGGAAGAGCCATAGAATAAAAATAATAAAACTAAAGCAAAAAAAAAATCTCGGAATTTTGAGTTTATATCTAGGAATTCTGACTTTTTCTCGGAATTCTGCGTTTACATCTCGCAATTATGATTTATTTATTTTCGCTATTCTGACTTTTTCTCGGAATTCTGTGTTTACATCTCACAATTATGACTTTTTTATCGCAATTATGACTTTTTTTCTCAGAATTCTGAGTTTACATCTAGGAATTCTGACTTTTTCTCGGAATTCTGCGTTTACATCTCACAATTATGACTTTTTTCTCGCAATTACGACTTTTTTCTCTCAATTCTGAGTTTACAACTTGCAATCATGACTTTTTTCTCGGAATTCTGAGTTAAGGTCGCAATTCTGAAATCTGTCAGAATGTTTAAAATGTTGCAATTACCATTTTTATATTTTTACTCTGTGGTGAAAAACAAGCTTTCATAATACTCAAATCATGCACACTGCCAGATTCATACTTTCCACAAGTACACAAACACAGATGCATTTCAAGCATCGAGTCCCGACTCAACAACCTTAACGTGCATTATAGCACTCAAGGGGGCGATATACCATCAAATGTCTGTGCCATTAAACCAGATATTATTGATGTTATTTTATGTTATGTTAATTTCTAGCTATAAACATGCCTACATAACTTTAACTAACTTGCTCAGTAAAACATTCAAACTGTTGCTTTACCCTAAAGAAAATAAGAGAAATCCGACCATAGAAGTTTACACTAATACCAGATACATTGTAGCAATAATGAGAATGCAAGATGTACTTGCATCCTATTATAAATAACATTCTGAATGATTTTGGAACAACACAACGCATTAAATTGTGCTTGTGAAGCTAGAAGTGTTTGTGTTCACGTACTTGAGTAAAGTGTGTTTCTAATTCAATTCTGAGGATCAGTTTCACGACTACCTGCACAAACAACAGATGTCTTCAGCACTTTAAAATTCTTCAGGTAAATGTAATAACTGTGGGGAAAGAAGATACTGGATTATAGGATTACTGCTAAAATATAACATCCTGGTGTTGGGTCACGAGAGAGTTTACTATGTCCTTTAATGAGGGAAAGATCTGTGTCAGAGTGTTGTTCTCAGAGTCTAAAACCAACACTTAAAATTGGCCAGTAAATAAAACTAGTTGGGCGGCAACTGCAACGTTACACAGCTGAAGAGTAAGTGATGATTTACAGTAAACCTCGCTGAAGTGAATAGAACAATTCAAATCAGAGACAAAAACAGACCATATCCTAAAGAAAACCTCAGTTCTGGCTCGTATGTGAAAAATGTACCATTAGAAGTTTATTTAGGATGTTTTTCAGATGTTAGGATTTTTTTTTTTTTTGCAACATATGTGAATTTTTTTTTTTGTCCATTCAGTCACCAAAATATATATATCAAATATAAATCCTGTTCTTTTATTCTTCAGGTCTTTGTGTTTTGCCTGTCCACCTGTCAGTGTCCGTCTCACTGAAACCCAACACTGAAACACAGCTGGACACAAAAAACAAAACGTCTGGATGAAAAATTCCCACCGGAGAGCAGGAGATGTGTAAAGTAGATAAAGGTAATACATCTCGGAATTCTGACTTTTTCCCCTGAATTCTGAGTTTACATCTCGCAATTCTGACCCGGAATTCTGACAATCCTGACTTTTCTTTCTCAGAATTCTGAGTTTACAGAGTTTTGTGGATCCCAGGTTGTTCTGGGTGGTTGTTAGGTGGTTGCTATCCAATTGCCAAGGTGGTTGCTATGCGGTTGCTAGGGTGTTCTAAGTGGTTGCTAGAATGTTGATATGCAGTTTCTAGGGTGTTCTGTTTGGTTGGCAGTTGCTAAGGTGTTGCTGGATAGTTGCCGTGGATGTTGCTAAGCTATTCTAAATGTTGGTTCTAAGGTGTTCTGGGTGGTTGCTAGGTAGTTGCTATGCAGTAACTACAGTGGTTGCTATGACGGTTGCTAGGTGGTTGCTATGATGTTGATGTGCAGTTTCTAGGGTGCTCTGTTTGGTTGCTAGACAGTTGCTAGGGTGTTGCTAAGCTGTTCTGAGTGGTTGCTAGGGTGTTCTGGGTGGTTGCTATGAAGGTGCTAGGGTGGTTGCTATGGTGTTCTGGAGGGTTGCTAGGATTTTGATATGCAGTTTCAAGGGTGTTCTGTTTTGTTGCTAGGCAGGATGAGAGTGTTGCAGAAAAACAAGAAATAGTTGGAAATGTGAGCAGAACATGCAGTTTTATCATTTTCGTGTCTCAATTCAAACTCTTAATATATTTTAAAGATTCAATGTATATCTAATGTCAAAAAAGTTCTTCTGAAGTTCTTGCCGTATGTTTTAAAATAAAGGATCTGATTTATAATAAAAATAAAATAATTTAAAATAATTTAAAATAATAATTTCTAAAATAATTTGATCTGATTGTCTTGATTTAAAGCAGGAATCGTCATGTACCTCAGAGTCCGATTCAGAACCTGATCACAGTCTAAACTGCTGTTTGAAGGCTGTTGTTTCTCAGGAGGTTTCATCTCTTGTTATCGTCTTTTCTTTTATGTCACCTGAGATTAATTACAATGTTGAGACAGTAAACTTTCTGGAGGGCAAAGATCTAAATCACTTCATCGTTCAAATAAAAGGTTTTCCCTTGGTTTCGTGAGATGACGCACTGTTCACTGATGTGTGTTTGGCTGAGCTCGCTGGACTTTCTCTCATCTGACAGCCTATGATGTCATGAAAGGCAAGAAAGTGTATCGTCTTTCATACACACAAAGGTTCATCTGGCGCTCATTACAGCTGCTCATGCTAACAGGCAGATGGGTGGGGTGCTGGTCTGTTGCAATGAATTGTGGGTTAAAGTTCGCAATGCAGGTCAGTTACACACAAATCCCTTGTGGGGGCGGGGCTAGCCGCATTGGTGTGTTCTCATTGGCTACTCAGTTTTTGATTGACAGCTTTTTGGCATGGAATTGAAGACGGCTTCCTTTCTCATTTTAGTGATATAAAGTTAGGTGTTTTGTGTTTATAAATCAATCCTGTGATTATGATTGACAGGTTTAGATGAGCTCAGGTGTGCAGTAGTGTGTGTGTGTGTTCACCTGCGGACAGTCTTTGATGTAGTGGCCCTTGTTGAAGCACAGGTGGCACAGGTAGTTTGGCGGAGGCTTCTTGTACAGTTTTCTGGGTTCAGAGGCGAGCGAGAGGTCGGAGAAGTTGTCCGTCAGTAAACTCAGACCCTCCACAATGTCGTTTAGTGAACCGTAGGGAGACGAGTCCTTATATAAACTGCTACACAAAGTCTGTGGAGAGAAAGAAAACACGTCGCATTACATTGCAAACTGCATTGTGGTATCCAGTATTCTTACAAATCTAGTACATCAGCTTGGTATTCATGCACAACTTTCAATGTAATATAATGGGAATTGTTACATTTAGATTATATATGAAATATAATATAATGTTTCCATTTTGAGTATTTTTATTATAAAAAGTATTCTAAAAGTATAAATAAGGTATTATAAAGTATGTCATTTTATTGTTTGTGTCTCTTTTTTTTAAATATCTCTATATAGTTTTCATAAAAAATAAAAATAAACAGTTTTTACCTCAAATAAATTATTAATTGAAATAAAATATGTTTTAGTTTTTTTTATATTTAATTTTTCTTCAAAAAATATTTTTTATGGTTTGAGTTACCAATAATATAGTCATGCTTTGATTGCAATGCAAATCACTTTGGATAGAAGCCAAATGCATGAATGCATTTGCATTTCTTTTTATACTTCTCTTTTTATACTGCCCTTATTCAGTAAGTATGTACATTTTCTTAAATATTTACTTTATTTCCCCCTGGCTGCCAGTAGGGGTCTGACCACTGTTGTTTTGCTTAATTACAAAGACGAATAAGATCATAAACATAAACATTAAAAATGTTAAATGTCAAACAATCTCCTTTACACTGCCAATGATTTCCTCTGTTTTTTAATAAATATTCTAATTGTTTTCTGGTCTGATTTCCTCTCTCCAGATGATCTGTGTGAGAGGGAATATTCCATTTTCCTCAGGAAGACAAACTTTCCCACATGATTCTCCGATCTCTTTTTCCTCAGTCTATCTCATGAGATGCGGTTCATGTGAGGAAACAGAAGGCATATGTGCGGAATGGAATATTAGCCTACTTCATATTGAGCAGTGTATACTCTACTATTTTTTTCAAGCAAGTTAAATACTATGCAACATGCAATGATTAACATTTAAAAAATACATTTGCTTTATGTGCATGTGTATCTGCTAGTAGAGACATCAGAAAGCAGCAGACACACACACACACACACACACACACACACACACACACACACACACACACACACACACACACACATGCAGCATCAGGTATATAAACTACAGCCTGCTTTTTTCATATCTCATATATATCACTGTTCCAGAATGATGATTTTATGCAGCTATAATATGAATTCTGAACCCAGATGTTTTCCCACGCTGCATATTTGGAGCCAAACCACTAAAGTTTCAAATCTTTTCAGCCAAAACTGTGGTTTTTCATTCAGTTGACCCCATTCTGCCTGTTTTATTCGTGCTTTCTAAAGCCAACGTAAGGGATAATTCATTATTTCCATAACACTAACACTTGCAATAAAGGGGTGCCGTGTTTGAATAATGGTAAGACAGTAATATTTAGGGGTTTTATTTACGATGGTACTGAACTATTGTCATTGTGTTCGTACACCATGTTATTCACAAGTTATTCAGTGATGCTGTCCAAAATGGTACGTTTAAAGACTGTGATTTATCAAGAGCCCAATTTACAGTAAGCTCGTCATTTTCAGAGTAATTGAACTAAACAGGAGCAGATGAACTGTTTTCCCTCCGATACGCACCAGTTAAACCTGAGCCAGAGGTGCATTGTGGGAGAAGCTTGTGCACAGCTGGACCCAAATGAAACCAGTCATTCTTTAGCGTTTCTCACTCGTTCTCTGCACATACTCATGATGGTGCTCTACACCAACACAGTGATCTTGTTAACCCATAAATCCCTGACTGCCCACTCACTCAGAGGAGGAACTGAAGAACAGTATTTATTTGTGGGCGCCGCTAGAAGTTCCATGCATGGTTTTCTAATGCGTCCAGTTCTGCAGGACTAGAATATAGTCCTGTTACTATAACTAGCTACAGTAAGACCACATGCATCTGTCTGAACATGTGATTATTATAGAAACATCATGGCACAGCAATTACTGAAGTCTGACACCAGCAGACAGATAGATAGATAGATAGATAGATAGATAGATAGATAGATAGATAGATAGATAGATAGATAGATGGCACGGCAGATAGATAGATAGACAGATAGATAGATAGATAGATAGATAGATAGATAGATAGATAGATAGATGGCACGACAGATAGATAGATGGCACGACAGATAGATAGATAGATAGATAGATAGATAGATAGATAGATAGATAGATAGATAGATAGATAGATAGATAGATAGATGGTCGTGACGTCATCACCTCACTGCGCTCGTGCATGAAGCTGCTGATGACGTGAGCAGGTTTGCTGTTGTAATAGTTCTCGTCAGATGCTGTAATAAGCTCGTCATTATTTCTCTTCAAGTCCTGCAGCGACAGATAAACCCAGTTCAAGAGTTGCGCGGGCTGATAAACCGAGTCTAGAGCTGAACCCAAACTCATCTTCCTTCTGATATATCCACTTCAAAATCAAATAAAAAAGGATTGTTAGTCCTGCTGTTGGCTCACACTGAGTCCATTGTTGCAGAATGACAGGACGGGACAGTTCGTGCACGCGCTCTGAGGAGGAAAGTTAAACCGCAATTTACCAATCCTGTGCTGGAGGGTTGGATGATGATGATGATTAATATTCATAAGCTGTGGAGTCGCCATTGGAAGGTTTCCAAGAAACGTCAACAGATCATAATTAATATTCAAATACACGCATTTCCCCATTTCGAGGATTCCAATGAGCGTCATAATTATCACCAATATCCAGTCAATCTACTGAATTGTCCCAAGCAAATAATTATGATTGAACAATTTTAATATGTAATGTAAAAAAACACGTTGGCTGCATCTGAAGTCATAGTAAATACACACACTGTGACCTAGTTTACATTAAATGAGTTTAAATTGAAGTATTGAAGAATATGAAGAGCATCAAAACCTGTTCCTGTTGATTTTGAGGGATGTTACAGACTTTTAGAATTATCAAATGATAATGATTATTTTTTATTAAATCTTTTCAAAAAACATACAGGCATTATCATATCATTGAAACACATCAACAATAAGACCAGGCGGCATATCAAAAAACAATAAAAATAATAAAAATAAATGTCGGGGATTAACCCATGTAATTTAGAGAGTTTTAAGTTACTCCTCTTTTGAAGTTTTAAGGATTGAAATACAATTTTTTAAAATAATTTTTAAATGCCTCAAAACATGGAGAAACTTTAAGAAATCTACATATGTGTAAATAACACTTGGCAACAATCAACATATTAGAACACAAAAATTCAATCTCTTTTTTTGTTACAAAAAGACACCGAATTTAACCATGTGACAATCAAAGACAGGTATTGCATTTTTTATCTTCAACAACTCATACAATCTGTCCCCCACACACACACACAAAAAGACGTTCCTGAGATTCAATATCTTTTTGACAGAATGTACATTACTACACAAATGAAACCTTAAATGATAATGATTATATATGTCTATATAATTGTGTTGAGATCACGTGATCAGGTGTAGATTCTGCCCTCTGCTGCTCATGTGACTCCATTACAGGCTGATTACAGAAAAGCTCTTGAACTTTGTGGAATGTGAAACTCATGTGAGTGTGTGTCTTTCCTTTTCCTTTACAGCTTCAGTTTCATATTTACATTACATATTAACATAAATAATATTTCATATTGTAAGAAACATGGAAGAGATGAAACATGGAAGAGATGAAATCTGAGATATGGTTTTAGTATAGCAGAGTTTTGTGAGGATCAGGGCTTGACATTTCTTAGTAATGGTGTTTTCCTCTTTTATCTGTAAGTTGATGACGTTCATTCTCCTGTCAGGACGCACGACCATGACCAAACCCTTTCATTTCTAATCAAGTTTCTATTCGAGTGAAAGCACTGACGTCACGTGACACACGAGGAAGAGAAGCCTGTTTCGTTTTCATGCAAATGATGTATTTGTTTATATTGTAAAACTGTGATGTTCAAGACTCAGGTCTGCATTAGTCAGAAACTGTCCTGTGAAATCAAGAGGCTTTACATCTGACACACAAACCTCTGCACTCTTTAAAAACAACTGTAATAAAGTTCTCCATAAGCTGAACAGATATTAGGCTATAATTCATACAGATGTCTGGCATTCTTACAAAAACTGTACCATGGTAACCACAGCTTCCAGCAAAATACCATAGATCTTAGTGTTCAAAAGGAGTGTCGACTGGAAACACCCCAGGTAATGTTGAGTCAGGTGCGAATCTACCGCAGACAGCACTAATTATAATATATTACATTACATGATAGTGTATTATTATATTATATTACATTACATTATATATATAAATTCACACACACACACACACACACACACACACACACACACACATATATATATATATATATATATATATATATATATATATATATATATATATACAGGGCCTGAAGTTAACTTTTTTGACCACCAGCCACTGTGGCAGGTGGATTTAAAAATCCACCTGCCACAGTAACTTTTTACCAGCCAGTTTTTTTTTTTTTTTGCCTCATAAAGGTGAAAAATAGAAATCACATAAACATTGTTCTTTAACTTGTAAGAATACACATTTAAGTGCTGCATCTTTTTATTCATTGATTTGTTGTGTCACAGACATAGTCATATGTCATATTCATATATACTGACTGCTGCTAATCTGAGTCCACAAAAAAGGAGCAGATGCACTCCTCTTCCTCCACTGCTGCTGCATCTTCATGAGGTCTGGTCTCCTTGACATGTCCCCACCACTTTTTGACATGTCCCCACCCCCACCAGAACTGGGGCCCCCCACACCCAAGACAAAAATGGTTTGGCCACTGATCAAAATTTGATGTTGTCATTTAATTTGAAGTTCAGTACGCTCAAAATGCCCGGTCAGCACAAGTCCGGTTCTCAGAAGAGGAAAGAAAAGAGAAGAAGAAAATAGAGGTTTTCTAAACAAATATATAAAAAAAAAAAAAAAAGCGGTGACGGTGAAGCTGGAACTAGTAAAGTCAACGTAAAGCAAGGTAAGAAACAGCGCAGCAAACGCTTACGAGCATTGTCAGGAGTTTTCCTGCATTTACATTTTTGGGGCGGCCGAAGATTTTTGTCCCGCCAAAGCCTTATTTGATCGGTAAGTGATGTAGAATAGAATGACTGCTGCGCCTGACAGGGCGATTCTGGCGATAACGAGCAGAGAGAGCCCCGGCCGCGCGCGCGCACTCTCACGTCTTCAAACAACACGTCGAGCGCTGTCTTGCGCTCTCTCACTCGCGCATATTAATCAAAGTCAATTGAACCGTTAAGCAGAACTAAATTAATATTAATATTACTGGTAAAGTTACCGGGTACCGGACATTTTCTCACTGGTTCCCAACTCAACATACACACGCACACACATCTGTGTAACTGTCATTGTACCATAACCAACGTCAGCTTTGCTTTATCTCATCTCATCCCATCTCACCAACAGTTTAATACTGTTACTCGCACATCCAAAACATCGTATTTTACGTCGCGGACTTAAAAAATAAATAAATAAATAAACAGACGCAAAAAACCCCAACAACTAATGAATCACTCAATTCTCATTGGCCACCCGCCAATGTGGCAGGTAGATTGACAGTTTTACCCGCCAATTGCAAAATTCACCCGCATTTGGCGCGTGGTCGGGTGTTAATTTCAGGCCCTGTATATATATATATATATATATGTATATATATATATATGTACACACATACACACACACACACACACACACACACACATATTAACAAAAACTTAGATGCGATTCCCCAGCACTAATTATATTATATTACATTATATTGTATTATTATATTAGGCCTATATTATATTATATTATATTATATTATATTATATTATATATTTGCAATTTACTAGACTAGAAGTTACTTGTATGGATTGTTAAACTAAAATTAGTAACTATTATAGATTACTTAGTAATTAAAAACAAATAGGCATAGTAAAATTCCCGAATTATCCCATCCTGGTAACAACCCAAACAACATCATAATTCAAGGCACACGCCTCTTGGAGAGAAGAGCGTATATATACAGACTGACGCCTCCCTTCCTCATCCAGAACAAACTCTCGAGATCCATTCCTCACATCACATCACATCACATCACATATACAAGTAAGTGTTGCCTTTACAATCGTTTTCTATGTTAAAACAACAATGTATCGAGTGTTTGGCGCGTTTGCTGTTATTATGGCAAGCCGTTTTAACATTTAATCCTTAAAACCTACTATTATCTATTTTCATGCAACTAGTACTTAATTTTTAGATACTAATATCTATACTAGTACATTCATACTACTAGTAGCCTACTTATTCATTAGATACTAGTACTTATTTATTAGATACTACTTATTCATTAGATACTAGTACTTATTTATTAGATACTACTTATTATTCATTAGATACTAGTACTTATTTATTAGATACTACTTATTCATTAGATACCAGTACTTATTTATTAGATACTAGTATTTATTCCAAATGTTACTAAGATTTTTTATTTTACTTGTAATTGAACTCTACAGTGGCTGTTCTGACTAGTCATAACATAAGACGAGTAAAAAAACAGTTGTGACTAGTAAGATAAGAATGTGACTAGTAACAATTAAAAAATATATAGGCTACAAGACTAGAGTCTAATAAATAAGTAGAAGTTGGCTGCCTGACGAATAGTAGAAATAGGTACTAGTATCGGATGAAAAGTAATTGTCTAAGTAATGAATCTAGTAATATTTAAAAATATACTAGTCAATATTGGAATTAAAGTTTGATTGATTAGAATAAGAATCACGAGAACAGCTTTAGATCAGGCACACTGCGGTCCTCAGCTGGGACTCATCACTTCTCTAGGGCTGCGTTCCAGTCCACTTAGACACGCACTTGCAAACTTCCCTAAGCACTTCCCCTCGGGGGAATCCGAATCCCTGCCGCCATTTTGAAGTGCGTTCAACTTCTGAAGTGGACGAGGGAAGTTTATATGGACAGACCCTCGTTCCCTCGATTTTGACGGAGGGAGCGAGTCTAAGGCCCTGTCCCAAATGGCACACTCCATATGCACTTTCAGTCTTGTGGACTTACAATGGCTGCCACGTGCACGTGTCCGTTAAGTCCGTGAGACCGTAGAGCAGGGGTCGGGAACCTTTTTTGACCAAAGAGCCATTTTTTCATTTTTGGATAATGCATTTTTCCAAAAGAGCCACAGTAGAAAAAAAATTATATATATATATATATATATATATATATATATTATATATATATAAATTAAAGACGTGCTTTTTTCAATAAAAAATTCAACAGTAGTAATTATTAGGTCCATAGACAACTAAAAACAAACAAATATTCAGCAAACAATAAATTAGTTGCAATATGGAATTAATTGTGCAGGGCTTTCACTGTGAGGTTGAGTTACCAAGTGATGAGCATAAATCCTCTTATGTGTGCGTGTGTGAGAGAGAGAGAGTGAATGCACAGAGTACATCTGCTGTGTTTACGTGAATACTCGACTTGCCATTTTGAAATATTTCTGTTTATTTGGCCGCTTAGGCGCGCAACCGAAGACAAAGGCTACTTGTCCGTGTTGCGCTCGGAGCGCGCGCACAGCGTCTTGTCAGTAGAATTCAGTTCTCTTTCGCGACTTATCACGCTTTTAATATTTATTTTCAATATAAAGCACATCCTGTTATTTTCTTTCTCATTCATTCATGTTTTGTTATTAATAACTTTAAACAGAATCGTCAACTGAAATCTGCGCGGATTATCAAAAAATACGACACATTTATAGGACATAAAGGGTCTCTGCGCAAATGTCTCTTTGCACAGCAAAGCCCCCGTTTCAATAAAAGGATATATTAAAGTTTATAAAGCCTACTTTTACATTTTCGCTGCTGTTCTAGAATGGTTTTCGCCAGCTTGAATCCAGTGCAGGAGCTGTACCACAGAACACTCCCGAACAGCACTGAACACGCACTTTTGCCGGTACAACTTGAATATTATTATTATCATAAACTTTTAATTAACTTAAGTAGGCTGTACTACAACAAGGGAATTGTAATTGGCTGCTTTTTCTGCAGAGAGCCGATCTCTGTTGATGTGTTTTAATTGTTTCATCGATGGTTTGTTGGTAAAGGGTGAGAGACCTCGCGAGCCACATGATTTTTGCCAAAGAGCCAGATGTGGCTCGCGAGCCATAGGTTCCCGACCACTGCCGTAGAGTGTCCCATTTGTCATTTTAGGCCTCAGAAGGGAGCTCGCGAGCGCCCCCCTTTGCGGTCGATATGCGCCCTCGATGCGCACTTTGGCCGAGCCTGCAGACTTCTTCCCGACAGTCGAAGCGGCATTACGTCACGAAAGTGCGGACTCGTTGGGAGACCACGAATGCTTAGGGTGCCATTTGGGACAGGGCCATAAGTACACTTCAGGCAGCTCCACATACCACAATGCAACACGATTGTGACGTCTAAAGGCCAATTTATACTTCTGCGTCGAGTGTACGCCGTAGTGTACGTCGTAGGCTACGCACGAAGGCGACGCCGTCGTGAGCATTTATACTTCTGCGAATGTCAGTGTTGCTCTGCAGTTACACCGCCGAAACGCTAGTTAGCGCGAGTGGGTTTTAATGTTCCAGTTCCACTGTGTTTACATTCCTCGCGGCTATTTTGAGTTTAGGTTTCTACGAGCAATGGCGACTGAAGGAGTCATACAGATGGCTGTATTTCCGCACTTCTTCAAGCAATCTCTCGGTCACTTGGTCTATTTCCATGGCTCTTCACTGATCTTCGGAATTTAAAAATGGCGGGCGGGCGGTGCAGAGTGCAGAAGATCATTCCGGAAATGCGTAGGAGGAAACGCGATGCTATCCAGCTGACCAATCACAGATCTTGCGGTCCGCGTCGCCGCGACGCGTAGTTACATTTTTGAGGAGGTGCGCGTCAGGGTACGGCAAAGGGTACGACGTATGGTACACGTCAATGCGTATGCTACGCCGTACCTTCTACGCGCACCCGACGCAGAAGTATAAATTGGCCTTAATTGTGCCCAGTCCACTTTTAGACACGCTCTTGCGAACTTCCCTAAGCACTTCCCCTCGGGGGAATCCCTGCCGCCATTTTGAAGTGCGTTCCACTTCGTGAAGTGGACGAGGGAAGTTTATATGGACAGACCCTCGTTCGCTCGATTTTGACAGAGGGAGTGAGTCTACTTCATATGTACACTTCAGGCACCTATATGTCCCACAATGCAGTACGATTGTGACGTCCCCACAGATCTCATCTAATCATCACCACAACAAACAACTCTATGATATATTAATTATATTTTTTTTAATTTAAAACAACCCAAACACACCTATATACATTTGCATGCTGCATTACACAAAATCTTAAAGGAAGAAAAAATGCAAATAATAAATCAACTCCATCGCTGATTCCAAGTGATCAAGGGCTTAGGCCTAGAGATTCACACCCCTAATATAAGTGTGTTGAGATCACGTGATCAGGTGTAGATTCTGCCCTCTGCTGCTCATGTGACTCCATTACAGGCTGATTACAGAAAAGCTCTCATGTGGGTGTGTGTCTTTCCTTTTCCTGTACAGCTTCTGTTTCATATCTACATTACATATTAACATAAATAGTATTTCATATTGTAAGAAACATGGAAGAGATGAAATCTGAGATATGGTTTTAGTATGGCAGAGTTGTGTGAGGATCAGGGCTTGACATTTCTTAGTAATGGTGTTTTCCTCTTTTATCTGTAAGTTGATGATGTTCATTCCCGTCAGGACGCACGACCATGACCAAACCCGTTCATTTCTAATCAAGTTTCTATTCGAGTGAAAGCACTGACGTCACGTGACACATGAGGAAGAGAAGCCTCTGTTGTTTTCATGCAAATTATGTATTTGTTTATATTGTAAAACTGTGATGTTCAAGACTCAGGTCTGCATTAGTCAGAAACTGTCCTGTGAAATCAAGAGGCTTTACATCTGACACTCAAACCTCTGCACTCTTTAAAAACAACTCTAATAAAGTTCTCCTTAAACTGCCCTATGAGCAGCTGGTGGTTTATATGGAGCTGGTGCAGTGATGTGAGAGATGCTTCTGATTAAATCACTTATTAGTCACACAGATCTCATATCTAACACAAACAAGTCCTCAAATACAACACTGACTCTGGAATTATAAAAAATGCAGCTTGAATGATTTCAGAAAGATGTTTAAAGCATCTCAATGATCCTGAGCCAACCACAGACAGACTCACCATGACTAAACACTCGTAATAACCACAGCAAAGAGATTAAAGACATGTGAGTGTGTCAAACACAGATGCTTGTGCGCAGATTCAATTATAAAGCTTCATTCAAACAAACCAGTCCTTTAAATCTGAAACATTTACACTGATATTCACTATAGTGCTTCTTCTGGCAACATCTAAACTGCAACATGATACATCTTGAATTGTATTCCACAGTTCAGAATGTTACTGTGATGTAACATCAAATATTCTAATGCAACAACTGTAACAGTGTAACAGCGTAACGTAACGTTTACATTAAGAACTGCAACATCGCAATACTGTAACAGTTCGACAAATACAGTGCTGGGGTTCCACAAAAACATGAAATGAAACATTATTAAAGATTGAAAACCTCTATGACACATATAACAGTATTAACATTTGCCAAACAATGTACAGTATAACAATTCAAAAGTTTGGAATAATTAAGATTTTTTAAATGTTTTTGAAAGATGTCTTTTATTCTCATCAAGGCATGGCTGCATTTATCACAGTAAAATGTATTACAATACAGTAAAAACAGTGAAATATTATTATAATTTAAGTCTATGTGAATATCTAGTAAAGTGTAATTTATTCCTGTGATCAAAGCTGAATTTTCAGCATCATTACTCCAGTCTTCAGTGTCACATGATCCTTCAGAAATCACTCTAATATGATGATTTGCTGCTCAAGATGCATTTATTATTATTATCAATGTTGAAAATGTGTTTTTGGGGAAATTGTGACACATTTGATTGTTTTCAGGATTGAACAGAAAGTTCAAAAGAACAGCATTTATTTGAAATAGAAATGTTTTGTGACATCATAAATGTCTTTACTGTCATTTTGATCAGTTTAACGCATCCTTGATGAATAAAAGTATTAATTTCTCACTGATCCTGAACTTTTGATAGTGTATATGGTACTGAAATACTTTCAGTGTGTGATTTATTTTTAGTCGAGTCACGATTCTCATTTGTAAGTCTACTGATGAACTAAAGATTGTTTTGTTATCAGGCTCGTCCTAAAGAGGTCTGATGTCGGATCAGGATGATGAGCGGTGTTTCGGGGAGTACCAGTGTCCCAAATGCAAGAGGAAATGGATGAGTGGGAACTCGTGGCCGAACATGGGTCAGGAGTGCATCAAATGCCACATCAACGTCCTTGCTCACAAACAGGTGAACAGACGCTCACTTTAGACTGAAAAACTGCATTTTAGCCATCAGGTTAGAGTTTGTTTTCTGGTTGCAATATCTTAACATCCTTGAAACAAGATACTTTAGCAAAATTAAATGATATATTGCTAAATTATTTAAAGGGGTGGTTGATTTCTCTTTTCTAACTTTAGTTAGTGTGTAATGTTGCTGTTTGAGCATAAACAACATCTGCAAAGTTACGACGCTCAAAGTTCAAAGCAAAGGGAGATATTTGCTTTTAAAGAAATCGCTTTTTAAGGACTACAACAAACGGCTGGTAGAGACTACACGAGCTTCCTCCCGGGTTAGTGACATCACAAACTCTAAAATTTACATAAACCCCTCCCCCAGAACACGATTTATATATTATCAAGACAGAATATGCTAATCAATGACTAGAAGATAACTACACATCAGCTACATAAACTCATCAACTAACCATTCAGAAATGTCCTGTTGCTTCTACATGTTGTCTCTTCTTTTTGAGTCTCTCCATCACTGTCTGACTCCGGTTTGAACATAAAAGGCTAAATGTTTTTGAAATGTTCAGTGCATGTCCGTGTGAGTACAAGCTGTTGAAGCTCCGCCCCCTGTGCCGGGAGCAGCAGCTCATTTGCTTTTAAAGGGACAGACACAAAAATGGTGTGTTTTTGCTCACCCTCAAAAACTGACAATTTTAACATGTTATATAAAAATATCTGTGGGGTATTTTGAGCTGAAACTTCACACACACTCATCAGAGACTTATTTTACATCTTGTACAAATGGGCATTATACCACCCCTTTAAAGTGTAAACCTAACAAAACTCAGTGACGTTTTTGCTGATTCATAAATAAACTGAATCACCTTATGCAATCTGACTTTCCAAGTAAATGCTTCTTATTTTAAAGATGTTTTTTGACTAGAAGCAACAAGACAAAACAAAAGATACTGACCATATCAGACTGTTCATTTCTATGTTTAGTTTTCCGTCTGGTCCATATAAACACAACTGCATTACAGCTTATGGCTCAGGAACTCAGCGAATGTTTGAAGCTTTCTGGAGTTTCTTTATTGAAGCATCTGTACAAAATGAGCCGCTAAAGAACATCTAAATTCATCTAAATGGACTTGAAACTGTAAAAAGTTGGCGAGCATCTGTTCGTTATTAATCAGGACTTCAGAAACTGGAGACACTGATGTAATAGAGGTCTTTTGGCTCAAGATAAAGCTTTCATGAGGGACTTTGCAGTGTGTTTGGCAGGTTATGAAGTTATGAACCGGCTAGAAAACACTTGATGAAGAGCATCGAGTCGGATCTGCTCTCCTTAACGCTCCTGACGTCCCTTTTTCCTTTGTAATGTTCACCAGATGTTCTTCTGTATTGTAAATGTTGCTATTAAAGGGATACTTCAGGATTTAGCATTAAGCTTTGTATTAGTAGAAAACCTGTAGTATTTTCGAATTACCGTGCTTCCCTCCCTCATACCCCCCTGAGACGAGAGATTTATGTATTTTTTGTCTGGAAAAAATCCTCAGATGAAGCAAAAATCGTCATTTTGCGTCATCGGAGGATTTTTTGGCCAGAGGCGAGAGACTCCAGCCAGTAGGAGGAGCTGTCCCGCATGTGTTCAACCCGCCCATAGAGGGATCTCACTCACAGAATGTACACATAGTGTCAGCCATCTTTCTTTGGAAGCTAAGCTAACAGGCTCTTGTTCTGTGGAGAAAGCTGAGTAGTAGGGGTTACCCCATCCTCTTTTTCCCGGACATGTCCGGCCGTCGAGATCGTCCAAAATGTCCGGGATTCTGCTTTTGCTTTCTGCAGTCGCCATTCATTGTTTACATGCACACCTTTTGTTTCAATTTAACTGAATTCATTCCGATTGGTGAATCTGAATGTAGTGTTTACATGAACGCTAAACAAGTGATCGGTTGATGTACTTTTTAACATTGCTAAGAAAATTCCCGCTCCTCCGTGAGAGATACAAGACCGGCTCATCAGTAATCACGCCACCGGCCTCGTGCCGTTCTCCCGCGCCCCTCAGCCTCGTCCTGCTCGCCACAGTAAACATGATGAATGGCGACTGTAGAACGCAAAAGCCGAATCCCGGACATTTTGGGCGATCTCGAAATCCCGGGCAAACTCGTCACGGAGACTCACTAGTAGCCTAGCCTTGTTGTTTTCAACTGCGCTCTCTTACCGGTAGGCGTGGCTTGGGAGAGGCCTCGTAGAGCAGCGAAGCAAGTGCATTCTGGGAGTTGTTGTCTTTCATCCACATGAGCCAAAAATTAATTTTCTGGCTTTTCTCAGTCTAGAAGTAGTAATTTCACATTTCTTCTACATAAATGACCTATTTTAAATACACATTCACCTTTCCAGAGGTGAAGTATCCCTTTAAGATTTATGCGGACATCATGGCTGCTTTTTGGCTTTTTAAAATCAGGAAATATTTTAAAGTGGCCATGTTAATCCCTTTTACAAAGTCTTGGTTTTGAGTCTACTATACAATAACTCACTAAAAGAGTACAGAAAAGTTATGTGACATGAAAAGTTTTGATTTGGGGCTCTACTAGAACAGGTTTTCCTGCTTGAATGTTGATTATTTTCCTCATATTCTCTATTGTTGCGGCTCCTCTTTTCCCAGTCTGTCAGTAACGCTCTGTTTAGTTCCTGTCTCTATGAAGCCCCTCCTTCTGAAAAGCACACTGTGCTCTGATTGGTCGGCTGGAGCAGTGTGTTGTGATTGGTTGAGCGCTTCGAGTGTGTTTGGGAAATGTCCCGCCCCTTTCCATAACCGCCAGTTTAACACACTACTAACTAACTCAACCAGGCCCCGCCCCTTTATTCTGCGTATTAATTATTATAATGAGGAATATTGTGACGTGTTCGTTCCCGGAAGAAACTCAAGACTACAATGAGTTCAGAAACACTGACACTGATATAGAGGAGAACTCCCACTGGAGGGACTTTGTGAACCTTTTTAATGCTCAAACACCAACATTACACACTCAAGAAAGATGATTACAGAATATTCGCTCTTTAAGAGAAATATTTCTCTAGGGATGAGCGGAAGGATTTAAAATCTTTTCCTCTGTGTTTGCAGACTCCTCTGGAGAAACCCGACGGCCTGGACAAATCGGACCTGAAAAAAGAACATCTTCAGCATCTCTGTGAGAAGTGTCAGCAGCTCGGGCAGAACTGTCGTGATCGTCGTCGAGCTCGGTGGTGAACTCTGAAAAACTGCAGCTGACTTAGTGTGAACTTTTGTACTTTCTGTTTAGATGAGGGCAAAAGTCTGTAAGTTTCTGATAGACAGACCACAATGTCTCAGAATAAAGTGGTAAATGAATGTTATCTAAGCTAAACATCTGGCAGTGTTCGGGCTAACACCTCAGAGTCTGAAAACATGAACACTAGATGTTTGTGTCTTGTGTGTCTGCTTCGATGCAATATAGCAAACTTACTGTGAAAAGAGGAACTTTGCTCTGTTTCAATAAGGAAATTGATATAAATTGATTAAAAAAAAAAGTATAATATGAAACCATGTGTATTTAAAATATTAAAATGTCATAAATAAAAATATACAATTTCTATATCACTGCATCACATTATTTTTGCTTCCAATGCTTTATAATAGTAGTAAGTAAATATATTTGATGATAATCTGCTCTTTGGAGCGGGGTAAGTTGTCACACTGTTCATAGCTCCAACACTAGATGCTCTATCTCAAAAATCAAATAGTCACTTTGTGTGACTTCTTCTGTAGTCGACTTCCTGTTCACGTGGTCAGGATCACTCTAATCTGAGTTTAGCACAATTTTCAAATTTTTCTGCTAAAAAGGTAAAAAAAATTGCACTTTACATTTTATGCAATAATACAACTTTTTTAGGTATGAATGTTAAAAAAAAATATTATTTTGCACAAAATAGAGGAGATAATAATGTGTCTTTTGATACTTTAGCTAAAGTGCTATGTTGAGCTAACTTTGAGTTTTAGCCAACGTTAGCACACATGTCAGTTTGGGGCAAGTCGTCACATGTGACAACTTGCCCCTGTACTAATAAACACATAGAACATGCTCAAAAAACATTGTGATATTGTCATTTATTTGTAATTGCAATAAGGTTTTTGAAGGAAGGAAAGACAGGAAGGAAGTTAGAAATGATCAAGGAAAGACGGAGCATAGCAGAACACCACCTGACATAAGGCAGTCAGGCAGGTGAAGTTGCAGAACAAATCAATCAAAAGTACAGCGTAGGATTTTGACATAAATTACCGTACTCTGACTCTGAATTGTCCAAGGATTACCAGAGAAGAAATTGAAAGTCAGACAGCCATGCCAACAACAATGGCTGGTTATACAACGCCACGGAAGATTTTTTCATCTGATTTGGAGAAGCAGCTTGTTGAGTATATTACGAGGTCAGCTGACATGTATTTTAGTCTGTCGCCAAGTGAGGTCAGAAAGCTTGCCTACATGTTTACTGTGGCACACCAGCTGAAGTTCACGCCTTTGTGGGCAGAAAAAGAAAAGGTCAGCAAAGAGTGGTTTACAGGCTTCTTGAAGCGGCATACAACGCTGTCACGGAGAAAGCCAGAGGCGTAGCCTTGCCAGGGCAACTAGCTTTAAGAGAGAGAATGTTAATGCTTTCTTTGACAACTTAGAGAAAGTGTTACGCAAATATGAGTTTGGACCAGGAGACATTTGGAGTGTTGATGAAACTGGGGTCACCACTGAACATAAACCAGACATAGTGGTGGCCAGACGTGGATTCAAAATCTGGATGTATGAAGAACAAGGCACCTAAAAGAAGAAAAATCATACAGGAGTCCTCATCAGATGATGAAGAGTGCTTCTGCCTCGTCTGTGTAGAGACATTTTCAAACAGTCGCCCAAAGGAGACGTGGGTAAAATGTGTAAAATGCAACAACTGGGCATATGATGCTTGCAATTTATGTGTGCCAGAATTGTGACTCTGAAGATGAGTCTGATTAGTCAGATCCAGGGCATCTGTTTTCAGTAATCATGGATCTATGTGCAAACCAGAGAACGTTCAAAGTAAAGTGGTCTTGCCACTTAATGTGTTTGGATTGAAATAATTGTTTTTCCAGATTCTCCAGGCACGATTGTTTATATTTCCAGCTCTGGTTTATAATTGCAATATTCACAATTAAGTAGTTGTGTTCTTATTTTTAGATAATCTAGAGCAGGGCTATTCAATTGGCGGCCCGCCAATCATCTCCATGCGGCCCGACGGCACCAACCTCCCTCCTCCTCTTTTCCTGGCGATGCGGCTAATTCAGTTTGATACTCGCTCCAATTGACCTGAGAAACGCTTTACGTGCGAATATTTCAGCAGTTTATTCTATGTGTCCCGAATTTATGTCGACTGAACCAGCGATACCAATTCGTGAATGAATCATTCTTTTGGTTTGATTCTAAACGCGCTTGCCTAACGGCGCTGATCCACTTGTCCGACACGACTGTCGCGTGGTGTCGCGACGCCTCCCCACATTGGTACGTTGATGGGGGTTTACCGCTATGGGCGTGGTTTTGACCCAGCGGGAAATGTAGCGTATCAGAACAGAGGACCTGCGAGAGACTTCCCTCCGTCTCCATATGCTCTACTTCTATTGGATAGACGCGCCGCGTTTGACGGACTTCATTTGCATAAAGATGGGCATCGGCCAGCTTTTTGACGCGCAGCACTTTTTCAAATGAAGCGCCGCCTTCCCGGAATGCTTTGCGGGTGCGACAAAGTCGCGTGACGTCACCCATAGGAATATAGTGGAGCGCGGCGCGACAGAAGTGTCGCACGGACAAGTGGATCAGCGCCGTAACGGTCTAAAATTCGGATTCATTCAAACCGCTCCGTCACTGAATCATCTGAAGCGGGTTCTCGTTCAGTACAGTAACAACAAAAAGCGATGTTTTCAGTTGTTTCTAGTTGTTTCAACACGGCCCAGCACGGAGTTGCGTTTACTCCCGGTCCCGGACACTATATTAAACAGCGTTGCGACAACCAGTGGGAAGCGTTTCAGTTCGACAGAAACCTCTCTGTTACAAACCACTCATTGATTTAATTAGTATTAAATCGGATGAAACAGTCTCAACATTCCCAACAAGACTGATGAGGAAAGCAGGAGAAATATTGTGGCATGAACGAAATTAGAAGTCTTTAAATCCCCTAATCACCCTTACAGACATTTACCATGAATGTACTGTAGTAATTTACCATGGGTTGGGCAGAAATGTGCAATATTTATATTGAATACTATGTAGTAATAAATAAATATTGTAAATATATATATACTATAATATTATATAATAGTAAATATAGTGATTTATATTGCATTAGATTTATTAGGTGGGTAGAGGAATTTATAATTAATGTTTGTTATGAAATTATGTCAGTTTCTTTGTAAAGGTGCGTATAGTTTTTAACTTGTGTTTAGGCATTTTTTATACGTGGGAGCGAGTAGCCTGTGGTTATCAAGTCTCGCTGTCAGAATATTTTCATTTTGCATAACTATTATAAATAAAATTATTATTATTTCTCACCAACAGCTATAAGTTTGTATAAATCATTTATTTGTTCCAAGGAAAATAGTTGTACACAGCTGTAAATTATCAAGTTTTTATTTATTATTGTTTTATATATTTGCATACTGTTGGGTATCACATTTCCAAGTAAATACCATACTTTTTTAGGGTTACTTTAACTTATTTATTGAACCTGTTATGTTTCAATAAATAAGCTAAACCCCCAAACCAACCCACCGGCCCACCTCATCTTTTCGCTTTGATAATGCGGCCCTCGAATGAAACTAATTGAATAGCCCTGATCTAGAGTGACAACTCATCCGCCCATGGGGCAAACTATCACAAGTGCACACCCTCTATTCAACAGTCTACAACTCCATAATGAGATAAGATATGAAGATGTTATGAATACAACATATGTGCCCAACACTTCCTTCTTTCATTTGGTATGACATTTATATTATTGAGATGTCCAGCGCTCAGTAAATGTTAGACAGTGTGACACGTGTGACAACATGCCCCGATCTCCCCCATACCATACATGATAGCATAGACAACATTCTAATATAATATAATATAATATAATATAATATAATATAATATAATATACATTATTTACTGTAAATGCCCAAATTACAATGCAAATCCAACAAGTGCTTGTCAAATGCAGATATTGCATTTTGTTTATTTGCAATTAACAAAAAAAAAAAAAGATGTTCCTGAGATTCAATATCTTTTTTGACAGAATGTGCATAAATTACTACACAAATTAAACCTTAAGACAATTTATTAAAATATTATTTAAGGAATATTTTTTGTCCATGATTTAATTTAGTAAATCTGTTTTGCAGCACTTCCCTGAAAAAAATAAATGGATAAAAGTAAAAATTTGAATTTGAATTCCACCGTTTTTGATAATATATTTGTATTTATTAATAAAAATAAAATATAGTTTTCTGAATAAAATACATTTCATAGAACTCTTCTATTCTTAAACATTTTAATAAATTATTAATGTTAAAAATAAGTTGTTGATCTGATTTATTATCATTTATTGAATTTAGTGGATTAGGCAAGTTTTATTGAAATTAATAAACAAAACAAACCAAATGGTTTTCGAGTTTGTTATAATACAAGTATTTGTTCAACCAAAAAAAAAACTGTTTTCATTCATTTAACTGTCATTTTATCTGATGATAATAATAATAACAACCATAATTTATTAATACAGTTTATTTATTTATTTAATAATTGATTAATACTGTAAACCGTGATCATTTCTGAGATGGTGACCATACTGTGAAAATCTACAACCTGGGAGAAATCTACATATGTGTAAATAAAACTTGGCTACAGTCAACATACAGTATTAGGCTATTAGACAAAAATTAAATATCGTTGTTTTGCAAAAAGACAGAATTTAACCATGTGATTGTCAAAGGCAGGTTTTGCATTTTTTATCTTCAACCACTCATACAATCTGTCCCTAAAGGACTTAACAACAAAAAAGATGTTCCTGAGATTCAATATCTTTTTGACAGAATGTACATACATTACTACATAAATGAAACCTTAAATGATAATGATTATATATGTCTATATAAGTGTGTTGAGATTACGTGATCAGGTGTAGATTCTGCCCTCTGCTGCTCATGTAACTCCATTACAGGCTGATTACAGAAAAGCTTTAATGTGGGTGTGTGTCTTTGCTTTTCCTTTACAGCTTTACATATGTTTCATATGTACATTAACATATTAACATTAATAGTATTTCATATTGTAAGAAACATGGAATAATTAAATAATTTCTTAGATGGAATCTGAGATTAATATGGTTTAAGTATATAGTAGAGTTGTGTGAGGATCAGGGCAAGCCTTGACATTTCTTAGCAATGGTGTTTTCCTCTAATAAAATAAAAAATAGTAAACTATATATAAGTAGTAAAACAAAACAAAAATGCCTTTATAATATTTATATCACCGTCCTGCATGGTAACAACCCAAACAACATCATTATTCAAGGCACACGCCTCTTGGAGAGAAGAGCGTATATATACAGACTGACGCCTCCCTTCCTCATCCAGAACAAACTCTCGAGATCCATTCCTCACATCACATCACATCACATCACATCACATCACATCACATATCCAAGTAAGTGTTGCCTTTACAATCGTTTTCAAGCCGTTTTAACATTTAATCCTTAAAATCTACTAGTCTCTATTGTCATGCTACTAGTACTTATTATTTAGATACTAGTACATTTTTAAAAGATACTAGTATTATTTATTAGATGCAAGTTCTTTTTTTTTTTTTATACTGCTAGATACTAGTATAAAATAGACACTAGTTTATTCATTAGATACTAGTATTTATTTCAACAGTGACTGGTAACTATTCTTTTGTTAGTAGTAACACATTTACATTGTTTGCCATTGACTTCTATGTGGATCTGTCATGATATCAACTATTCAGCTCTGACTAGTAGTCACATCTTGTTTAGGTTTCGTTTCATGCTTTAGTTTCATTTCTGTCATGTGATCCCCTGCTCTAGTTATGTGATACTGGTTTATTGTCTTGATTGTTCACAGATGTCCTTTGTGCCTTGTCTAGTCATTAGTCTAATTACAACATGTTTGTCTAGTGCCTGTAACCACTGTTGGGAAGTTTATGTCCATGTTTATGCCATGCTTTTGTTTTATATTTGATCTTGTTCTGTCTACTATTAAACTGCACTCGGGTTCTGCAACCTCGTCTTCAGTGGACTTAGTTAAAGTATGTATTTATTAGATACTAGTAGTTATTTATTCGGTACTAGTACTACTTATTGTTTAGATACTAGTTCCTAAGATACTAGTACTTATTCAATAGATACTAGTACTTGGTCATTAGATAGCTATTAAAAAATCGAATGAATCTAGTAATATTTAAAAATGTACTAGTCAATATTGGAATTAAAGTTTGATTGATTAGAATAAGATTCGCGAGAACAGCTTTAGGTCAGGCACACTGGGGTCCTCAGCTGGGACTCATTTTTATTTTTATTTATTTTTTTATGTATTTATTTTTATTGACAAAAACAGCAACATACAAAACTCTCGTAGGGGAAAGAGAATATACATGCGTATACAAATGTTGTCAATAGACAAAAGTAGGCTTAACCAAACAGAAAACAACAACAACAAAAAACAAAGAGGGGGAGCTACTTCAAAATACACAAGGCAAAGGCAAAAAGGCTAAAGAATACAAAATTAACATTTGGAGCGGCGCACCAGGGGAGAGTAATCAAAACACTAGTTTCCTAGATATGTCACTCCATTTTTCTTGCAATTTTAGTATAAACTGGGACTCATCTCTTCTCTGGGACTCATCTCTTCTCCACACCGGCACCCTCGGCACTCAAATCTAGCGTAACTTTGGCTTCTATGAAGTTGAAGGGAAAAAGGACCTGGACAAGAGCCACACTTTATGCAAGTAGAGCTCCAGACTGCAACCAAATGGGCGACAAGACTGACTGGTGTGACCATCACGTTGTGCTGCAACTTCTGTTACAAACGATACTAAACATCCAACAACAAACGAAACGAAAGTGAAACTGAAACTGCGCGATTCGTTCGAGCTCAGAACTCGCGGGCCGATCTCAATCACGTGACACTGTTATTACACAGCTCTCCATTCACAGCATAACTAAAGACTGTTTTTTTACCAGGCTCGTCCTAAAGGAGAGGGTCTGATGGCGGATCAGGATAATAAGAGGTGTTTCGGGGAGTACAGGTGTCCCAACTGCAACCGGACATGGATGAGTGGGAACTCGTGGCCGAACATGGGTCAGGAGTGCACCAAATGCCACATCAACGTCCTTGCTCACAAACAGGTGAACAGACGCTCACTTTAGACTGAACATAGATTGATGGTGGTGTATATTCCTCCATCGGGTAATGGGAAGCGTCAAGCGTGCCACTGAGACAATTTCAAGAATCCTCTCCAGACGCGCTGGTTATTTTAAACGGGGACTTGTTGAATCACTGCTCTGTCCTACGAGGGGTGACAAAACTATTGAGTTGTTTTATACAAACTTTAAGGATGCTGTGTTGCTAAATTCCTTCCTCCGCTGGGTAAATCTGACCTGATAACCCTTGATGTCCAAATATTTATCACCGGTGATACATTCTGATACAGTCGACTACGTCAAAGACTGTGCACATCTGGTCAGAGGATGCTTGTGAAACATTAAGGGGGTGCTTTGAATGCACAGACTGGTCTGTGTTCTTTGATGGACAGTGATCTGGACAGTATCTCTGAGAAAGGGTCACCAGAGAAGTACATAGCTGCTATTAATAAGAAGAAAGCTGCTTTTTACAGTGGTGAAAAAGAGAGGATTAAAGACGTTCTCTCCAATCTTAGGCAGAGCAGCTCTGAGGACTGTAGTCCAGTTAATCTTAACACTGAAGTCGTGTTTTACAGTGGATTTAGAAGAGCTAAGGGGCGTTGTTAGGCACGACGCGGAGCGGAGCTTATTGCTTTATTTTATCACGATCACAGTTTGTTAGGTTTGCTAACAAACATTCTGATATCATTTTAACTAATACTGGAGCACCTCACGGCACAGTTCTATCTCCCTTTTTATTCACACTTTATACTGCTGTGCTGACTATAAGCATAGTCAGCCATCCTGTTTTTAGGCGTCCACTTGGATGAAAAATTTTATTGGAAAGAGAACACTAATGTCCTAATGAAGAAGGCTCAGTCGAGACTTTTCTTTTTGAGAAAACTCAGATCATTCAACATCAGCACAAAGCGTTTGGATGTTTTTGAATCAAGGGATCTTAGCTAGTGTTCTTTTTTATGCTGTACTTTGTTGGGGGGGCAGCATATCTGTTGATGACAAAAATAGGATAAATAAGATGATCAAGAGAGCTGGTTCAGTTATTGGTCTTACCCCAGACTTACTTGAGGTTACTGTGGAGAAGAGGATGAGGTCAAAACTAAAAAAATCGTGCTTTTTGAAGACCATTCACTACACAATGTTTTTAAAGGACTCAGAAGCTCTTTCAGTGAGCGATTAGTAAAACAGCGCAGCGCTTCAGTGTTGTACGTCACACGCATCACACACATGACCAGCGTCGGCCAATAGTGAGCCTACGTGTGACGTATAACCCAGAAGCGCTGCGCAGTTACACTACGTGAACTCACTCGAGACCCACAGAGAAGGAAATGAATAGTGGAATAAAGTCGTTATTTTTGTTTACTTTTTGCGCACAAAAAGTATTCTCGTCGCTTGATAAACTTAAGGTTGAGCCACTGTAGTCACTTGGACTGTTTTAACGATGTAAAAAGTTAGATTAAGTTAGAAGTTTTTAGTTAAAAAGTTAGAAAAAGTTAGAAAATCTAAAAAGTTAGATTACTAACTTTTCTGGGCCGGCAAGTTTCAATAACAGAGAAGCCTATGGAGGAGTGAGACAGCTCTCAGATTTCATAAAAAATATCTTATTTTGTGTTCTGAAGATGAACGAAAGTCTTATGAAAGTCTGTATGGTCTAAATTGGTGGCAAACCAGTTTCCCTATCGGGATTAATAAAGTTTTTCTAATCTAATCTAATCTAATCTAAAACAGCATTTCTGCCATTAGATTAGGGTTTGTTTTCTGGTTGCAATATCTTAACGTCCTTAAAACGAGATACTTTAGCAAAATTAAATTATGTATTGCTGAATTATTTAAAGTGTAAACATAACAACCTCAGTGAAGTTTCTGCTTTAAAAATTGGGTAAAAAAATTAACTGATTCACTTTATGCAATCTTGACTTTTCAAGTAAATGCTTCTTGTTTTAAAGATGTTTATTTTATTTTATAGAAAACAAGACATTAAACAAACAGCAACATTACACACTAAAGAAAGATGAACATGGAAAAAAAGCAGAATCGGTGCTCTATAAGAGAAATATTTCTCTGGGGATGAGCGGAAGGATTTAAAATCTTTCCTCTGTGTTTGCAGACTCCTCTGGAGAAACCCGACGGCCTGGACAAATCGGACCTGAGCAAACATCATCCTCAGGATCTCTGTGAGAAGTGTAAGCAACTCGGACGCTACTGTGGTCGAGTTCGGTGGTGAACTCTGACCCCCGGCATCCTAAAGATCAGATACACCCTCATTCACCCCGTAACCAGTGCTAAAATTTCCTCCACTTTAGATGAACAATATTCACTGATTCCTGGTTTAGAGCAGAACTCTGAGTAAATGAAACTGAAATGGTACCAGCATTATTTATGCAATATGTTGATTGCCACAGAAAAAAAATATTTTTAACAATAAACCTGTGGTTGTTAAAGTAAATGGAGCACCACAATTAAAACACCACTGATAAAAAAAAAAAATATATATATATATATATTTCTTGCTTATGTTTTATCATTTGCTTATGTTTGATCATTAATCATTTATATCATTTGAAATGTATGTTTAATGCTTTTCTTTTATGAAGCTTTATGCCTCAACTGCAGCTGATTGACTCAGTATGAACTTTTGTACTTGTTGTTTAGATGAGGGCAAAAGTCTGTAAGTTTCTGATAGACAGACCACAATGTCTCAGAATAAAGTGGTAAACGAATGTAATCTTAGCTAAACATCTTGCAGTGTACGGGCTAACACCTCAGAGTGTGAAAACATGAAAACTAGATATGTTTGTGTCTGCTTCGATACAATATACTATGAAAAGAGGAACTTAGCTCTGTTCCGATAAGCAACTGTTTATTAGAGAGATTAATTTCTGTACAGGTCAGTCTATACCTTGGACTCAGACCTTGCTCTTTTTAAGAGATCTCTCAAACTACTTTAATTATCTTTAAGCTAAGAATATTGTACTCAGAGGCCCAGTTTCACAGACAGGGCTTAGATGAAGCCAGGATTAGGCCTTAGTTCAATTTGGGCATTTAAATAGCTTTTATTAACATGCATTAGAAAAAAAAACGCATTACTGGTGTGCATCTTGAGACAAAACAATGGTACTGACATATTTAAGATATATCAGTACAAGTTACATTCGGTTAAAACAACTCAAAGATGCATTATAGTCTGGGACTATCTTAAGCCTTGTCTGTGAAACCAGGGGAGAGTGTTTTAATTATATCTTACTTAGAAATATGATCAGTTATTTTAACTGTTCATTTTACGTTTCTTTATTAAACTTTGAAGCCTGATTATGGGTGAATTAATTTTACTCTTCATTTATTATTTGATTGTCTGCTTTTGAGAAATAAAATTTGACTTATTCATCTGACTGGATCTCCTCCTTGCATCAACCACAAAACTCTAACACAAACTGACCCTCAATTCTCATTTAATGTGCTGTGAGATATATATATATATATATATATAATATCCCTCTGAATAGTGTTAATGCATGTACCTTTTATTTGATATCAGGTTGCTGTGAAGTGTAAGATTTAAAATAATCCAAGATATTTGAAAATTAACATATAATTTGGAATTCCTAAAGGTACAGATGGGCCGACAGTGATCAGGCCTGTAGGCCTAAATGCGTGTACATCGGGGGGTCTACGAATTGTCACACCTTTAGTACAATGGGGAAAATTGTAATTATCTGATTGGTCAGTTTGTCTCACATTGGGTTATGGTCACATGGTCACGGAAGGGATAAAAGAGGATTGTAACAGTTGCTCTGCCTCTCTTCTTATTCTCTGGGTCCCTTTATTGGAGCTCTCTCTCTCTCTCTCTCTCTCTCTCTCTCTCTCTCTCTCTCTATCGGAGTGGATGCTGGGAGTGAGTGGAGTGTTGTGAGTGTGAGTGTGAGTAGTGACTCGTGCTTGAGTTTTTTCCCTTCTTCTTTTCTATCGTTTTTTTTATTTTTTTTTATGGTTTAGAAGTTGTGATGTATTGTATGCTTGAAAGTTTTGCATTTGACACAGTAGAGATTCCGTAGCTATAGTGCTGGGAATGTTGGGAAATGTTCGGGCGCGCATGTCTGCGAAAGCAGAGTCTTGGTCAGCTTATATTGAACGGCTTGAGCAGTTCTTCGAGGCGAACGACATACGCCAGGAGAAACAGTTTGCGACCCTGTTGAGTGTGATGGGAGCAACTACCTACGGTTTACAAAGGAACTTGGTACAACCAGAGAAGCCAAAGGATAAGTCTTACAAAGATATCGTGGACACTTTAAAGAATCATTTTGACGGCCAAAGCCGTTGCTGATAGCGGAAAGTGTCTCGTTTACTAACGTAACCTCGGTTCTCTCTAGATGAGGGAACAAGTGTTGCGTAAGCTAGCTTATGCTACGGGAAAAACCTCTTTCTCGAGAATACTGAAGCCAAAAATTATCCTTATAATTTTGTATTAATGTAAAACGCATTTGCTGCGGCGAGCAGACTTAGGCGCGGCAGCTCGCACGCCTATTGGCTGCTCTGCGGCAACTGCTGCAACCTATCGAGGCGCTGCTCGTGACGTAAGCACCAATGAGGGCGCTGGCGCCCCTAGTCGTCACGACACGCCAGAATGGGCGTGGCTATGCCTATATAAGCCAGAACTCGATAGGATGCGCCTTGGTTTTCATCGACTGAAGCGAAAACAGATGGTAGGACAAGCACGGCAGGGTTACGCAACACTCGTTCCCTCATCTAGAGAGTTCTCTTACGAGAGTACTCTCGTTTTGAGTAAGCTAGCTTACGCTACGGGAACCCAATGTAAAGCGCCGTGCGTGCTAAGAATCAACCACAACACTGTCCCAAGGGCAAGTGCCCTGGGCTCATATGATAATGGGAAGATAGAAGCCGACGTGGAGTGGGCTTAATAAAATAACATAAGGCAACATGGTTACCTTAATGTGAATAAAGATGCTTAACACAGTATAACAGTCAGGGTAGATTTAGCCAGCCTGAACTGTAAGTGACAACTGGACTGGACACAGCCACTGTGTACAAGAACACTAGAACATATCTTGCAGTCTGAGGAACTGAGTCAGGCAGAACTGCAAAGATTAACTAGACTGATAACAACCTAGCTTGAAGAGCAGGAACTTCCAGGTTATAAAACCTTATAAATGTAGACGGAGAGGCCCAGCCTACCGCCATACAAATATCTTGAAGTGAAATCCCACTGGACCAGGCCCACGAAGAGGCCATGCCTCTAGTGGAATGACCTCTGACACCCAGAGGGCAACGAAGGCCTTTAGATGTATAAGCTAGTGCGATAGCATCCACTATCCACCTGGAAAGGCTTTGTTTCGAGGTAGCTAGCCCTTTAGTGCGGCCACCAAAAGAAACAAAGAGCTGTTCTGACTGTCTGAAGGCAGCAGAACGTTCCACGTAAATTCTCAGCGCCCTGACTGGGCAAAAGAGACTCACGTCACTCTCGCTGTCAGATCCAGAGAGGGCTGACAGAGAAATGACTTGCGCTCTGAAAAGAGTGGCAAGCACTTTGGGGACATAACCATGTCTTGGTTTGAGAATAACTTTGGAGTCATTAGGCCCAAACTCAAGGCACGTCGCGCTAACAGAGAGCGCGTGCAAGTCACCCACCCGCTTGACTGAGGCGAGAGCCACCAGGAAGGCGTTTTTTAACGAAAGATACTTTAGTTCAACAGACTGTAATGGTTCAAAAGGGTCACCTTTCATGGCCTCTAGGAACGAGGAAAGGTCCCATAAGGGAACCGACGGGGGTCGAGGAGGGTTCATCCTTCTAGCTCCCCTGAGGAAGCGGACGATAAGGTCGTTCTTACCCAGTGACTGGCCGTACATATGTCTGACAGACGCCGCAATGGCCGATACATACACTTTGAGCGTGGACGGGGACCTGCCCTCATCCAAAAGCTCCTGTAGGAAGGAGACAACCTCCGTTACCCCACAATCTTGTGGATGCAGGTTGCGAGTTGGAGGCATCTGTCGAGACTACTTTCAGCTTCGAGATTGCTCCCAGGTCTACGCCTGTCTGATACCAGTCGGTCGCCTTCCAGGGCTCCAGAGCTGTGACACAGTTCTGAGTTACCCTGAGACGTAAACGACCGGAGGCCCAAGCCCGACGCGGGACCCGCGTCTTTAGCCAGTGCTGTAACAGGCGCATGTGAAGCAAACCCAAACGAAGCACCGCTGAGGCTGAAGCCATGAGGCCTAGAATCCTCTGACATTTTTTGAGAGGAGTGACATTGCCCACTTTGAATGACATTGCCAGGCGCTGAATGCACAGAGCGTGCTGTGAGGTCACCCGCGCTGTCATAGACACCGAGTCCAGGTCTATTCCCAGAAAAGATGTTTTCTGACTGGGAGATAGCGAACTCTAGGCCCAATTGACTTTGAGACCCAAAAACTCTAGATGGCTGAGTTATAAAGTAATAAAGCCCTGTGCGTCATCAGTTCTGCCTCTGACTGAGCTAGAATTAGCCAGTCATCCAAATAGTTCAGTATTCGCATACCCCGTTGTTTCAGGGGGGCGAGCACTGCGTTCATGCACCTCGTAAATGTACGAGGTGCTAAGGACAGGCCAAACGGAAGGACGGTGTACTGATAAGCCTGACCCTCGAAAGCGAATCTCAAGAAAGGCCTGGGCTATTTGTATCTGAAAATAAGCGTCTTTCAGATCCACTGATATAAACCAGTCCCTCGGGCAAATTTGCGCGAGAATTTGTCTGGTTGTAGTCATTTTGAACGATCGCTTCATAAGCGCTTTGTTCAAAAGCCTGAGATCTAGAGTGGGTCTGAGACCGCCATCCTTTTTGGGTACCAGGAAGTAACGGCTGTAGAAACCCGACTCGCTTTGAGCTAGAGGGACGGTTTCTATGGCTCCTTTCAAACACAGTTTCGTTATCTCGGCTCGAAGTAGATGAGCTACTTTCTGATCTGCTGTATTCTCGACCCGGGCTCGAAAGCGCGGGGGTCGACGAGCGAACTGCAGTGAATAGCCTCGTTTTATAATGTTCAGCACCCAATCTGACACGCCCGGGATAGCTTCCCATGCATTTGCACGTATACACTGACACTGTGCTTGCAGTGTTTATATGAGGCAGCACACTGAGACCAGCGGTGGGCTGATTTACACATAACACTCTTGTCATGTGGACTGGGGAATGATTTATGTGTGTGCGCGGTACAGAGCGCGCAGTGTTCATTAGTAAATGTGAGCGCTGAGAAGTGGGCACCTTTTTTACACTTAAAACACAATCGGTGTGAACCGACTTTATTGATGGGGGCCCTAAGTGAGTGTGTGTCACTGAGCGGGCCGTGCTTATGTGTAGGGGTGAACACTGGGTCGTGGGCACAAAACCTACATTTATAACACCTTCGGCGTGAGCCGGATATACAGACATAATGCTCTTTTTGAGATTTATCTGGGTCGCCGTGAAAACGGCGTTTGGGTACAGGTGAGCGGGTTGTATAATGGGCTCGTTGGCTGTAAAATACACTTCTCCAGTCACCTCTGCTGTGGGAACTGTGAGAGCGGCGCGTGCTGTCTTTAATGGCGGTCCGGCCGCAGTGGGACTCGACCATCGCCGTCTTCCTAAGATGGTCAGGAAGACTTTGAGGGCTCAGGATTCAGCGCGATCCTGGGCCTGGGTCCCCAGGGAGGAGGCGGTCTGCGACGGCTAGCCGAGCTCGTTGACGGGACTCCCTCGGTCGATGACGCTGTGGAGCTGGCGGCGGAGGAGGCGGGGGCGCTGTGTTCCGACCAGGTGGCTGCTTTTTTGAGCGACCTGTCGCGGAACTCGAGCGCCTGGGGATGAAGTGTCGCATGGCTTGCGACGTCTTCTGAACCTCTGAATAGCGCTCTGCGAAGCCTTTGACTGACTGCCCGAAGAGACCGGAAGGAGACACAGGCGCGTCGAGGAAGGTGGCTCTGTCAGTGTCCTTCATGTCAGACAGCGTGAGCCACAAGTGTCTCTCGATGACGGTGAGAGACGCCATGTTTCTCCCAATGGCCTGAGCAGCGGACTTGGTGGCTCGTAGAGCTAAGTCCGTGGCGCTTCTCAAATCGGTGAAGCCTTCAGGATCCGGGCCCGCCTCATCCATGGAACGGAGAAGGTTGGCCTGGAAAATTTGCAACACGGCCATCGAGTGAAGCGCCGAAGCGGCCTGGCCAGCGGCGGCGTAAGCACGACTGACGAGGGCCGAAGTTGTCCGGCAGGCTTTAGAAGGCAAAGCGGCCTTAGAGCGCCATCCAGCAGAGGGCGGACAAAGGTGCGCTGCCACGGCTTCCTCAACTGGAGGAATGGAAACATATCCTTTGTCCTTCGCGCCGTCTACCACAGAGAGCGCCCTCATTGGTGCTTACGTCACGAGCAGCCTCTCGATAGGTTGCAGCAGATGCCGCAGAGCAGCCAATAGGCGCGCAAGCTGCCTCGCCTAGGTCTGCTCACCACAGCAAATGCATTTTACATTAATACAAAATTATAAGGATAATTTTTGGCTTCAGTATTCTCGAGAAAGAGGTTTTTCCCGTAGCGTGAGCTAGCTTACGCAACACGAGAGTACTCTCGTAAGAGAAATTCCGATTTAATCATTGCAATCAAAGAGCTGATGAGACGGTGACGGAATATGCAGCGGAGCTGAAACAGTGCGCTGTGAGTTGTGAGTTCGGAGCAACGCCGGACGGTGACTGTTGTCAGAATCTAATCTGAAGTTTGCACGTGCTTTTGAGATCGCATTGAGTATGGAGACGGCGGAGAAGGACACGCAGCAGCTGAGAGGGCTTGACTCTCGGGTGTAGTACATAAAGTGGATGCGCAGGCGCGAGCAGCGCAACATTCCGAACAGAGAGGGAAAAAGTGCTATAGATGTCTTGGCAAAGATCACAGCCCTCAGGTATGTCATTTCAAGGATGCAAAATGCCATAATTGTGGGAAAACTAGCCACATCAAAAGAGCTTGCAGAGGAAAAATGGAAGCTGGGAAAAGTAAACGTTATGTGGAGAAAACACTAAGTATGTGGGGGTAGAGAAAGCTGAGTTGCCCATGTTTTCGCTACTTAGTGATGAGAACGCCAAAAAGTAATTCATAGAGACATTTAAAGTAAATGGCAAAGAAATTATGATGGAAATTGATACCGGCGCGGCCGTGAGTTTCATTTCTGAGGAATTATTCCAAGCTGCGTTCTCAAAAGAGCCACTAGAGGTCGCCGGAGTCAAGCTTAAAACGTACACAGGAGAGATTATGCCTGTGTTGGGAGCTAATGTGAGCTATGAAAAACAATGTGAATTGCTAACCGTAATAGTAGTAAAAGGGGAGGGGCCAGCTCTGTGTGGCAGAAATTGGCTACAAAAGCTCACCTTGAACTGGAAAAAAATTAAACATGTCAGTCAAGTGCATCAAGCAAAGTCCCTTGAAGAGGTGCTAGATTCGTGCTTAGAGGTGTTCAAAGATGAACTAGGCACACTCCGTGGGCTTAAGGCAAAGATACTGGTGAATCCTGAAATTTCCCCACGCTGTTGTAAATCACGCCCACTGCCTTTTTCCATGAAAGCTCAAGTTGACACAGAACTGGACCGACTGGAGAAGGCTGGAATAATCACGCCAGTAAAACACAGTGAATGGGCAGCACCCATTGTGCCGGTGGTAAAAAAAAGACAAAATGATAAGACTCTGTGGAGACTATAAATTAACTGTGAATCAAGCAGCTACTACAGAGACTTGATGGCTACACTGACTGGAGGAACTGTGTTTTCTAAGGTTGACCTGGCTTCAGCATACCAGCAGGTTCTTCTTGATGATGAGTCCAAACAGCTGCTAACCATCAACACACACAGAGGATTATTTGTCTACAATAGACTACCATTTGGTGTCAGTTCAAAGAATTATGGAGAACATCATGAAAGATCTTAATGTCATTGTTTACCTTGATGACCTATTGGTCACTGGAAAGACAGAACATGAACATCTGCAGAGGCTACAGGAGAATGGCTTGAGAGTGAAAAAGTCAACATGTGAGTTTGGGAAAAAGCTAATTGAATATCTAGGATTTGTGCTAGACAACCAGGGCCTTCATCCATCTCCAGACAAAGTTGCTGCAATCCGGGATGCACCAGCACCCACCTGTGTGAAGGAGCTGAGAGTATTTCTGGGTTTGGTCAACTATTATGGACGTTTTTTGCCCAACCAAAGTACAGTGGTAGCTCCCCTCTACAGATTGCTGAGAGATAATGTACCATGGGAATGGAAGCAGTCAGAGTAAAGAGCTTTTGAAAAATGTAAAGACTTGCTAACGAACGAAAGGGTTCTGGTACATTATGATCCAAGTCTACCACTCACCTTAGCTTGCGATTCTTCAGCATATGGGATTGGAGCTGTTTTGCAACACACCATGCCCACTGGAGAGGAACATCCTGTAGCTTATGCCTCACGAACTCTGGCGCCTGTGGAGAAAAAGTATTCACAAATAGAAAAAGAGGGATTGGCGCTCATCTTCAGGGTAAAAAAAATTCACCAATATTTGTGGGGAAGGAAATTCAAGATGGTGACTGATCATAAACCTTTGTTGACTTTGTTCGGAGAGCATAAAAGTCTACCCACCATGGCAGCGGCCAGGATTCAATGATGGGCAATCATTCTTTCAGCTTATGACTACCATATTTAATACTGACCCTCAGAGAAACACAGTAATGCAGACGGCCTTTCTCGTGTTCCCCTGCCTGAAACGACTGATGTGGGCACAGCCGCCTTGTCCGAAAATATTCATGCACTAATAGCTGAACACTTCGAACAAGCTCCCTTGAATGCGGATCAGGTGGCACGTGTAACACGCAGAGACAAGGTGTTATCCAAAGTCCTGAAGTATGTAATGGAGGGTTGGCCGATGGATGTGGATGAAAGTTTGAAAGCTTACCACTCACGCGGATATGAATTGTCTGCAGAGAGAGGATGCGTGCTCTGGGGCACCAGGGTGATAATACCTGATAAACTGAGAAAAAGTGTGCTGGAAGAACTGCATGTCGGTCATCAAGGGATAGTAAAGATAAAAACTCTTGCCCGCAAGTATGTGTGGTGGCCTAAGGTGGATGCAGATCTGGAGCAGGTTAGCAGAGCCTGTGAGCCGTATCAGATGGAACAAAAGGCTCCACGTCAGGTTCCATTACACCCTTGGGAATTTCCAGGTCAAAGCTGGAAAAGACTACACATCGACTTTGCTGGTCCTTTTCTAGGACAGACATTTATGATACTTGTGGATGCATACTCGAAGTGGCTGGAGGTGTTTAGAATGCCTAACCTTACCTCACAAGCTACCATCGCAAGACTGAGGAGGTTGTTTGTGGATGAGTTAAAAAACTTCATGCAGCTAAATGGCATTCTTCATTCAACGAGTGCGCCAGGTCATCCAGCTACCAACGGCCTTGCTGAAAGGTATGTGCAGACATTTAAAAACGTAATAAAGAAACTTGCACACTTAACAATGGACTTGGAAGATAAGATCTCTCTTTTCCTAATGCAGTATCGCACTACTCCAAACTGCACTAGAGGCCAATCGCCAGCAGATCTTTTTCTTAATAGACATGTGCGCACTCGCCTGGACTTTGTTCATCCAGATGTCACTGTCACGGTTCACAGGAAGCAATACCTGCAAAAGTTCTATCATGACCAACGTGCTGTGGAGAGTTATTTTTCTGCAAAGGATGCAGTGTACCTCCGTAACACCACAGGAGGAGGGAACAAATGGATTCCAGGTGTGATAGTAAAGCAAACCAGGCCAGTGTCTTACAAGGTTCAGGGACGAGACACAGATGTCACTTTCAGGAGAAATGGCGACCAGTTGAGACCCCGGGTTGTAGAGGATGAGCTTGTTAAAGAGACTGACTGTTCAGGGATTGACACTCTGATTCAACCCTGTGCACCAGAGGAGTAAAAACAACCAGTTCCTGAGCCTTCTCAAGAGGACTGTGGAGGGGTTACAGGTTGTGGCTCAGAGTCCACGGCGTTCATCCTGAAGTAGAAAACCACCAAAACGTTTTGACCTGTAATACATGAAACTTACACCCTTTGCAATAGCACTATGGTATAGGACTGTTATGGTCTTATATATAAATACAATGCTTATTTTGTTCTCTGATGTTTTTGGTTTTGAAAAAAAAAAGAAGAAGTAATTGTTATGTTGCTGGTAAAGCCAATAATGTGTTTTGCCATGTGCGGGTTTCAGGTTGAATCTGAATGTACCTTTGCTTAAAAAGGGGGGTAATGTGATGTATTGTATGCTTGCAAGTTTTGCATTTGACACAGTAGAGATTCCGTAGCTATAGTGCTGGGAATGTTGGGAAATGTTCGGGCGCGCATGTCTGCGCAGATTAAAATAATACAGAGTAAAGTTGTGGTCCAAAGACAGACATTCTGTCTCGCGTGTATTCTTGTGAATAGATACATCACAGATAGATAGATAGATAGATAGATAGATAGATAGATAGATAGATAGATAGATAGATAGATAGATAGATAGATGGTCGTGACGTCATCACCTCTCTGCGCTCGTGCATGAAGCTGCTGATGACGTGAGCAGGTTTGCTGTTGTAATAGTTCTCGTCAGATGCTGTAATAAGCTCGTCATTATTTCTCTTGAAATCCTGCAGCGACAGATAAACCCAGTTCAAGAGTTGCGCTGGCTGATAAACCGAGTCTAGAGCAAATAAAAAAGGATTGTTAGTCCTGCTGTTGGCTCACACTGAGTCCATTGTTGCAGAATGACAGGACGGGACAGTTCGTGCACGCGCTCTGAGGAGGAAAGTTAAACCGCAATTTACCAATCCTGTGCTGGAGGGTTGGATGATGATGATGATTAATATTCATAAGCTGTGGAGTCGCCATTGGAAGGTTTACAAGAAACGTCAATATATCATAATTAATATTCAAATACACGCACTTCCCCATTTCGAGGATTCCAATGAGCCTCATAATTATTACCAATATCCAGTGACTACTGAATTTTCCCCGAGCAAAAATTTTGATTGAACAATTTTAATATGTAATGGGAAAAAAACAACACTTTGTCTGCATCTGAAATGGGTCATACCTTTAACATTACCTGAGAGGTCAAAGTAAATACACTTATTGTGACCTAGTTTACAATGAGTAAACTATTAAATGTTTTATTTATCAGCCCCAAAATAAACAGGTTTTCATGCTCTGGATATTTTTCAATAATGCACAATTTAAACTGATTTAGGTTGTTTAGAATGTGAGGGATGTTACAGACTTTTGGAATTATCAAATGATAACGATTATTAGGCTATTATTAATCTTATTATTTACTTTATTAAATCTTTTCAAATAACAAACAGGCATTATCATATCACTGTAGTAACACATTAACAATGAGACCAAGCGGCATATCGGAAAACAAGAAAAATAATAATAAATAAATAAAAATAAAAACAAAATCACAAATTAAAATACATTTAGGGGTTAACCCATGTATGTTGCCAGTAATTTAGAGAGTTTTAAGGTACTCCTCTATTTTAGAAGTTTTAAAGGGGTGGTATAATGCCCCTTTTTATATGTAAAATAAGTCTCTGTTGTCCCCAGACTGTGTATGTGAAGTTTTAGTTCAAAATACCCCACAGATAATTTTTTACAGCATGGTAAAATTGTCCCTTTTTGAGGGTCGTTAACACGTCGTTTCGTGTCTGTCCCTTTAAATGCAAATGAGCTGCTGCCTCCGGCACAGGAGGCGGAGCTTCTTCAAGAGTGTGTGTGTGTGTGTGTGTGTGTGTGTGTGTGTGTGTGTGTGTGTGTGTGAGAGGGTGTGTGAATGTGAGTGTGTGTGTGAGTGTGAGTGTGTGTGTGTGTGTGTGTGTGTGTGTGTGTTAGCAGCTCCGTTTACCTCACGCAGACAGGCACTAAATAATGACAGAAACTGTTTTGTCTTTTATGTTTAAACTGGAGTTGGACAATGATGGAGAGACTCAAGAAGAATTGACAACATGTAGAGCAACAGGACGTGAATGAAAAGGCCTGGAAACGGTGCTTGTCAAAGGCAGGTATTGCATTTTGTATCTTAAACCTCTCATACAATCTGTCCCAAAAAAAGGACTTAACAACAACAACAAAAAAACGTTGCCGAGACTCAATATCTATTTGACAGAATGTACATTGCTATCCAAATGAAACCTTAAATGATGATGATTATAAATGACTATAAGTGTGTTGAGATCACGTGATCAGGTGTAGATTCTGCCCTCTGCTGCTCATGTGACTCCATTACAGGCTGATTACAGAAAAGCTCTTGAACTTTGTGGAATGTGAAACTCATGTGGGTGTGTGTCTTTGCTTTTCCTTCACAGCTTTGTCTATTTCATATTTAAATGGACATATTAACATAAATAGTATTTCATATTGTAAGAAACATGGAAGAGATGGAATCTGAGATTAATATGGTTTTAGTATGGCAGAGTTGTGTGAGGATCAGGGCAAGCCTGGACATTTCTTATAAATTGTGTTTTCCTTTTATCTGGAAGTTGATGACGTTCATTGTCTGAATGTCTGAAGACAAACCCTTTCATTTCTAAATAAGTTTCTATACGAGTGGAAGGACTGACGTCACACAGGAGGAAGAGAAGCCTCAGTTGTTATCATGCAAATTATTAATTTGTTTATATTGTTCACAAGCGTTCAGAGAACCTCAGACTCAATAAGGTCTGTGAAATCAAGAGGATTTTCTCTGTTGCTTTACATCTGACACACAAACCTTTGCACTCATTAAAAACAACTGTAATAAAGTTCTCCATAAACTGAACAGATATTAGGCTATAAAACAATTCAGATGTCTGGGCTGGCATTCATCCTTCAAAAACTGTACCATGGTGACCACAGCTTCCAGCAAAATACCATAGATACTACTGTAAAATCATAATACATGTGTAATGGATCTCCTTCAGTGTAAGTCCTTCACTGCTTCTCTCGTCAGCAGCCATATCACCCTGTAGCCCAAGACCGGTTGCCCACTGAAGCTAAGCAGGGTTGAGTCTGGTTAGTACCTGGATGGGAGACCTCCTGAGAAAACCAGGTTGCTGCTGGAAGAGGTGTTAGTGAGGCCAGCAGGGGGTGCTCACCCTGTGGTCTGTGTGGGTCCTAGCGCCCCAGTATAGTGATGGGGACACTATACTGTCAAAGAGCACCGTCCTTCGGATGAGACGTTAAACCGAGGTCCTGACTCTCTGTGGTCATTAAAAATCCCAGGATGTATTTCGAAAGAGTAGGGGTGTAACCCCGGCATCCTGGCCAAATTTGCCCAGTGGCCTCTGTCTATCATGGCCTCCTAATCATCCTCATATTCTGATTGGCTTCATCACTGTCTCCTCTCCACCAGTAAGCTGATGTGTGGTGGGTGTTCTGGCGCAATATGGCTGCCGTCGCATCATCCAAGTGGATGCTGCACATTGGTGGTGGTTGAGGAGATTCCCCCTTCTATGTAAAGCACTTTGAGTGCCGAGAAAAGCGCTATATAAATGTAATGAATTATTATTATTATTATTATTAAGAAGCCTTCAGAATATCTGACATTTTTTATTATATTATATTATATTCAATTATATTAATTTAGTGCTGTCAAATCGATTATTAACGATTATCGCATTGAACATAAAAGTTTGTTTTTTTCAGTAAAGTAAAACATAAAATAAAACCAAAACACAAATTAAAATACATTTCCGGGGTTAATCCATGTATGTTGCCAGTAATTTAGAGAGTTTAAGGCACTCCTCTTTTTTTTTAGAAGTTTTAAGGATTGAAATAAAATTTTACAATCATTTTGAAATGCCTCAAAACATGGAGAAATTTTAAGAAATCTAGATTTGTGTAAATAAAACTGGGCTACAATCAACATATTATTACCCAAAAATTCAATCTCTTTGTTTTGCAAAAAGACACCAAAAGGACTTAACAATAGTACTGCTCATGTGAGTCCATTACTGTCACGGTCACCAGCTAGTCACCACCTCCTCATTACATTTCAGAACCTGCAACAGATAAGACCATTACTCATCCAGACATCCATCCTGAACACTATATCTATCAGTTACTCACTTCCATCGTTGATATCACATACTTCTGCAAATAAACCTGTTGATTACTTGACCTGTGTGAATCCTTCTGTTTCATGACAATTACAGGCTGATTAAAGAACAGCTCTTGAACTTTGTGAAATGTGAAACTCCTGTGGGTGTGTGGGTCTTTTCCTTAACATCATGTTTACATTACATAATAACATAAATAGTATTTCATATTGTAAGAAACATGGAAGAGATGCAATCTGAGATTTAATATGCTTTTAGAATAGGAGAGTTGTGTGAGGATCAGGGCAAGCCTTGACATTTTTTTAGAAATGGTATTTTCCTGTCTTACCTGTAAGTTGATGATGTTCATTCCTGTCAGGACGCACCTGACACCAACATGACCAGTTTTTCCACTGTTCGCTTCTGAAGACAAAGCCTTTCATATCTAAATAACTTTCTATACGAGTGAAAGGACAGACGTGACACATGAGGAAGAGAAGCCTCTTTCGTTTTCATGCAAGTTATTTATGTTTATCTTGGACAACAAAGACATTAGTCAGAAACTGTCCTGTGAATCCAAGAGGCTTTTCTCTGTTGCTTTACATCTGACACACAAACCTTTACACACATTAAAAACAACTGTAATAAAGTTCTCCATAAACTGAACAGATATTAGGCGATAATTAATTCAAATCTCTGGCATCCCTTCAAAAACTGTACGATGGTAACCATAGCTTCCAGCAAAATACCATAGATACTACTGGAAAATCATAATACATTTGTAATGGATGTCCTTCAGTGTAAGAAGCCTTCAGAATATCTTACATTTTGCATTATATTCATTTATATTAATTAGTGCTATCAAATCAATTATTTCCAATTATCACATCGTACATAAAAGTTAATTATTTTTCAGTAAAGTTTTTGTTTAATATATATATATTATATCTCACACACACAGACATTTATATATACAAACATATACACTCACCTAAAGGATTATTAGGAACACCATACTAATACTGTGTTTGACCCCCTTTCGCCTTCAGAACTGCCTTAATTCTACGTGTCATTGATTCAACAAGGTGCTGAAAGCATTCTTTAGAAATGTTGGCCCATATTGATAGGATAGCATCTTGCAGTTGATGGAGATTTGTGGGATGCACATCCAGGGCACGAAGCTCCCGTTCCACCACATCCCAAAGATGCTCTATTGGGTTGAGATCTGGTGACTGTGGGGGCCATTTTAGTACAGTGAACTCATTGTCATGTTCAAGAAACCAATTTGAAATGATTCGAGCTTTGTGACATGGTGCATTATCCTGCTGGAAGTAGCCATCAGAGGATGGGTACATGGTGGTCATAAAGGGATGGACATGGTCAGAAACAATGCTCAGGTAGGCCGTGGCATTTAAACGATGCCCAATTGGCACTAAGGGGCCTAAAGTGTGCCAAGAAAACATCCCCCACACCATTACACCACCACCACCAGCCTGCACAGTGGTAATGTTCTCATTCTGTTTACGCCAAATTCTGACTCTACACACTAAAAAAAAAAGGTTCTTCAGGGGTTCTTTGCGGTGGTTAAGGTGCTATATAGCACCACTACCATTTAAAGAACCTGTTAAGCCCAGTTTGGTTCTTCAGCGGTTCTTTAGCGGTTCTTTGGGGTGGTTAAGGTGCTATATGGCACCTCTTATGGTTCTACATAGCACCATTTGACAAAGGTAGGTGCTATATGGCACTTAAAGTGGTTCCCCTATGATTACAAGCCAATGAACCACTTTTAGTGCTATTTAGCACCATTTTTGTTTAGAGTGTACCATCTGAATGTCTCAACAGAAATCGAGACTCATCAGACCAGGCAACATTTTTCCAGTCTTCAACTGTCCAATTTTGGTGAGCTCGTGCAAATTGTAGCCTCTTTTTCCTATTTGTAGTGGAGATGAGTGGTACCCGGTGGGGTCTTCTGCTGTTGTAGCCCATCCGCCTCAAGGTTGTGCATGTTGTGGCTTCACAAATGCTTTGCTGCATACCTCGGTTGTAATGAGTGGTTATTTCAGTCAAAGTTGCTCTTCTATCAGCTTGAATCAGTCGGCCCATTCTCCTCTGACCTCTAGCATCAACAAGGCATTTTCGCCCACAGGACTGCCGCATACTGGATGTTTTTCCCTTTTCACACCATTCTTTGTAAACCCTAGAAATGGTTGTGCGTGAAAATCCCAGTAACTGAGCAGATTGTGAAATACTCAGACCGGCCCGTCTGGCACCAACAACCATGCCACGCTCAAAATTGCTTAAATCACCTTTCTTTCCCATTCTGACATTCAGTTTGGAGTTCAGGAGATTGTCTTGACCAGGACCACACCCCTAAATGCATTGAAGCAACTGCCATGTGATTGGTTGATTAGATAATTGCATTAATGAGAAATTGAACAGGTGTTTTAGTAGGCGTTTTAGGCTGGCGTAAACAGAATGAGAACATGGATCTATCATGCCTTGTTACCACTGTGCAGGCTGGTGGTGGTGGTGTAATGGTGTGGGGGATGTTTTCTTGGCACACTTTAGGCCCCTTAGTGCCAATTGGGCATCGTTTAAATGCCACGGCCTACCTGAGCATTGTTTCTGACCATGTCCATCACTTTATGACCACCATGTACCCATCATCTGATGGCTACTTCCAGCAGGATAATGCACCATGTCACAAAGCTCGAATCATTTCAAATTGGTTTCACTGTACTAAAATGGCCAGGCTTTCCTGTAGCTCAAACAGTAGAGCGTTGGCGCTAGCAACGCCAAGGTCATGGGTTCGATTTCCAGGGAAAGTAAGAACTGACAAAATGTAAAATGTGTACCTTGAATGCAATGTAAGTCGCTTTGGATAAAAGTGTCTGCCAAATGCATAAATGTGTTCCTAATAATCCTTTAGGTGAGTGTATTATATAAACACTTAAGTTAGATGCGATTAATCACGATTAATCGATTTGACAGCACTAATTATATTATACATGTAGCGCCGTTGTGCTTCGGGCGACCCGAGTTCGAGTCCCGGCTCGTGGACCTTTCCCGATCCCGTCTCCCCTCTCTCTCTCCCACCTCGCTTCCTGTCTAGCTACTGTCCTATCCTAATAAAACACAAACACACACAAAAAAAGACAGTAGTAACTATTAGGTTACTTAGTAATTAAAAACTTAAAACAAATAGGCAGAGTAAAATAGTAAACTATATATAAGTAGTAAAACAGAACAAAAATGCATTTATAATATTTATAGCACCGTCCTGGTAACAACCCAAACAACATCATAATTCAAGGAATGCACACACGCCTCTTGGAGAGAAGAGCGTATATATACAGACTGACGCCTCCCTTCCTCATCCAGAACAAACTCTCGAGATCCATTCCTCACATCACATCACATCACATCACATCACATCACATCACATCACATCACATCACATCACATCACATATCCAAGTAAGTGTTGCCTTTACAATCGTTTTCTATGTTAAAACAACAATGTATCGAGTGTTTGGCGCATTTGCTCTGTTCAATTGAAAATCTTACAAGTAACATTTGGAATAAATACTAGTATCTAATAAATAGGTATCTAAAAAATAAGTAGTACCTAATGAATAACTAGTATCTAATAAATACGTACTAGTCACAATTGGAATACATACTAGTCAGAGTAATAATAAAGACTGAACTTTTTATTTATTATAGATTATTATTATTAATAATAATAAAGACTGAACTGCCAATAATAAAATCCAAACAACAGTTAAGTAGATCCAAAAAGCGGTTCATTCCCACCAGCCAAACAACCACAATACCCAGAGATTGGGACTTTTGGAGAGCATTCATAATTCCTTACAATCAAAAATTTGGAATATTAATCTGTGTCTGAGAATACGAGTTATGTCAAAATAAGATTTGTCATGATAAAAATGAAAATAAAACCAAAACACAAATTAAAATACATTTCAGGAGTTAATCCATGTATGTTGCCTGTAATTTAGAGAGTTTAAGGCATTCTTTTTTTTTTTTCTAGAAGTTTTAAGGATTGAAATAAAATGAAAATCCCTCAAAACATGGAGGAACTTTAAGAAATCTACATTATGTGTAAATAAAACTTGGCTACAATCAACATATTAATACACAAAAATTCAATCTCTTTGTTTGGCAAAAAGACACCAAAAGGACTTTGTATAATAATAATAATAATAATAAACCAATATCTTTTTGACAATCCAAATTAAACCTTAAATAATAAATGTCTATATAAGTGTGTTGAGATCACGTGATCAGGTGTAGATTCTGCCCTCTGCTGCTCATGTGACTCCATTACAGGCTGATTACAGAAAAGCTTAAATGTGGGTGTGTGTCTTCGCTTTTCCTTCACAGCTTTACATATGTTTAAATTACATATTAACATAAATAGTATTTCATATTGGGGTTCCAAAAAACATTAAATGAAACATTATTAAAGATAGAAAACCTCTATGACACATATTTACAAAACAATGTACACTATACCATTCAAAAGTTTGTAAGTTTGTTAAATGTTTTTGAACGACGTCTTTTATTCTCATCAAGGCATGGCTGCATTTATTTGATCAAAAATACAGTAAAAACAGTGAAATATTATTATAATGTAAAATAGCTGTTTTCTATGTAAATATATAGTAAAGTGTAATTTCTTCCTGTGATCAAAGCTGAATATTAATTTCTCACTGACCCTGAACTTTTGATAGTATAAGGTACTGAAATATTTTCAGTGTGTGATTCAGTCATTTATTTTTAGTCGAGTCACGATTCCCGTTTGTAAGTCTACTGATCAACTAAAGATTGTTTTGTTGCAGGCTCGTCCTAAAGGCATACCTGTCAAGTAGGCTATCCCGTTTTGGCCGGGCCGGGAAAGTCCCGTATTTTACCCTTCTTTCCCGCCGTCCTCCCGTATTAGTATTTTCCCGTAAATCTCCCGTATTTTAACCTGCGTTATTAAAAAATAATAATACCCCGGGCCGGGCGGAGTAAAAAAAAATAAATAATACATTCCCAATCTGAGCTCTGTCACTACCCTCGCGATAACTGCCACCTGCAGCCTACATGACTACAGGTACTGTAGGTGGCAGTTGTCGCGAGGTTAGTGTGTGAGGTCAGATGATGAGTGACAACGCGGAAAAAAGAAAAAAAACAGAGACGGATGATGGCTACGACAGAGACGGAAGGCACTCCTGCCAAAAAACCAAAGCCCTCATGTAAATACCGCGAATGCAAAGTCTGCAACAAATTTGTACAATAACTCACTAAAAGAGTACAGAAAAGTTATGTGAAATGAAAAGAATGTGTGGAATGAAAATAAAATGTAAATGTAAAGACAAGCAATGTTAAATGAACAGAAAATATGCAAATAAGCCTTTAAATAAATACTCGTCATATATACCCCTTTGTGTTTTCATATAGGCTATAATGAATGTTCACAGCATGTCAATAGCTTTCTTGTACACCTGTCTTAAAATGTAAGGGATACAGGAGCTTGGTTGGGGTGGTGGGACTGCTCACGGTGGGCGCAGGAAAATTTCCCTTATTTTCAAATCCAAATCTTGACAGGTATGCCTAAAGGAGAGATGCCGTATCAGGGTAAGCTCGGAGATTACCAGTGTCGCAACTGCGGGAGAAGATGGACGAGTGGACACTCACACCCGAACGTGGGTCTGCGGTGCAGTAATTGCCAAAGCAACGTCTATCCTACAATTGTAAGCTTTCTGGAGTTTCTTTATTGAAGCATCTGTACAAAATGAGCCGCTAAAGAACATCTAAATTCATCTAAATGGACTTGAAACTGTAAAAAGTTGGCGAGCATCTGTTCGTTATTAATCAGGACTTCAGAAACTGGAGACACTGATGTAATAGAGGTCTTTTGGCTCAAGATAAAGCTTTCATGAGGGACTTTGCAGTGTGTTTGGCAGGTTATGAAGTTATGAACCGGGTAGAAAACACTTGATGAAGAGCATCGAGTCGGATCTGCTCTCCTTAACGCTCCTGACGTCCCTTTTTCCTTTGTAATGTTCAGCAGATGTTCTTCTGTATTGTAAATGTTGCTTTTTAGATTTATGCTTTTATGTGGACATCATGGCTGCTTTTTGGCTTTTTTAAATGAGGAAATATTTTAAAGAGTTAAGCCCTTTTACAAAGTCTTGATTTTGAGTCTACTAGAACAGGTTTTCCTGCTTGAATGTTGATTATTTTCCTCATATTCTCCATTGTTGCGGCTCCTCTCTTCCCAGTCTGTCAGTAACGCCAGAGCCCGTCTACGGAGAGCCTTGGCACTTCCTATTAGCCCCATTGTATCGATCTTGGTTGCAGTTCCATTAGAATTCCACTGGAGGTGATCGCGGGCGAGTGCAGACTGAATGAGAGTCTATGGGGCTAGACGGCTAAATGTGTCTCTTTCACCCGATTGCCGTTGAGAAATCTCAGATTTTATTGTAGGTTTTGCAAGTTCAATATGGGTTATAGGTCGAAAGTTGAATGAACGAGTACTTATTTCTTTTCGATTTCTTACAGTTTGAGTTGTTGTTGCCCATAACACGCTAGCATTCTGCTAATGACGTCAGCATTCTGACGTCATTGACATTTTAAAAGACTTTTTAAACCAAATAAGTGACTCTAAAAAATCTAACACCCAGCAATGTGTAATTTCTTTGCATCTCCTTTCGAATACAACATTAAAATTACTAGACAAAAAATTATATCCTGAGAAAAGTGGATTTTGAGGGTTTTTCGCCATAGACCTCCATTCATTCTGCACTCGCCTGCGAGCGCCCCCGCATGGACAGAGACGTGTTACTGCAGCCAGTCCAGAAACCGGAAGTAAGCAGAGAGTGCCAATTCTCTTCCTATTAGACATTCTCTGGTAACGCTCTGTTTACTTCCTGTCTCTATGAAGCCCCTCCTTCTGAAAAGCACACTGTGCTCTGATTGGTCGGCTGGAGCAGTGTGTTGTGATTGGTCGAGCGATTCGAGTGTGTTTGGAAATGTCCCGTCCCTTACAATACCCACCAGTTTAACACACTACTAACTAACTCAACCAGGCCCCGCCCCTTTATTCTGCGTATTAATTATTATAATGAGGAATATTGTGATGTGTTTGTTCCCGGAAGAAACTCAAGACTACAATGAGTTCAGAAACACTGACACTGATATAGAGGAGAACTCCCACTGGAGGGACTATGAAACATTTTTCATGCTCAAACACCAACATTAGATACTTAAGAAAGATGAACATGGAAGAAAGCAGAATCGGTGCTCTATAAGAGATATATTTCTCTAGGGATGAGCGGCAGGATTTAAAATCTTTCCTCTGTGTTTGCAGCGTCCTACATAGAAACCCGACGGTCAGAAAAGTGCAGAAGCTCGGACGCTACTGTGGAGAGTGACCTCTGACCCCCGGCATCCTAAAGATCAGATGCACCCTCATTCACCCTGTAACCAGTGCTAAAATTTCCTCCACTTTAGCTGAACAATATTCACTGATTCCTGATTTAGAGCAGAACTCTGAGTAAATGAAACTGAAATGGTGTCAGCAGCATTTATGCAATATGTTGATTTCCACAGAAAATATATATTTTTAACAATAAATCTGTGTTTGTTAAAGTAAATGGAGCACCACAATTAAAACACCACTGATGAATTAGAAAAAAAAATAAAAAAATTCTTGCTTATGTTTTATCATTAATCATTTATATCATTTGAAATGTATGTTCAAAGCTTTTCTTTTATGAAATTTTATGCCTCAACTGCAGCTGATTGACTTAGGGTGAACTTTTGAACTTGGTTTAAATGAGGACAAAAGTCTGTAAGTTTCCAATAGACAGACCACAATGTCTCAGAATAAAGTGGTAAATGAATGTTATCTAAGCTAAACATCTGGCAGTGTTCGGGCTAACACCTCAGAGTCTGAAAACATGAACACTAGATATGTTTGTGTCTTGTGTGTCTGCTTCGATGCAATATAGCACACTTACTCTGAAAAGAGGAACTTTGCTCTGTTTCAATAAGCAATTGTATAATAGGGAGATTAATATCTGTACAGGTCAGTCTATAGCTTGGACTCAGACCTTGCTCTTTCGCAGCCTGTCTTTTCTTTATTAAACTTTTAATCCTGATTATGGGTGAATTAATTTTACTATTCATTTATTATTTGATTGTCTGCTTTTAAGAAATAAAATTTGACTCAATCATCTGACTGGATCTCCTCCTTACATCAACCACAAAATTCTGAAAAAACAAACTATCTTGCCCTCAATTCTCATCTCGTTCTCGTGCTGTGAGATAATGTGATTTAATATGCTTGTGTTCAGTAATTTCACTTAAATGGCCATGAAAATGACCTATTAACTTAAATATACGAGTTTGATAAAAAATCATTCTAGAAGAATGATCATGATCATTTAAATGATGATCATTTTGCATCTGAACTCTTCATATATATATATATATATATATATATATATATATATATATAATGGTGCTCAATGGTTAATGGTTAATGGTGCTCAGTGGTTATCAGGTTGCTGTGAATTGTAGGATTTAAAGTAATCCAAGATATTTTAAAATGAACAAAGACATTTGTTTTTACTGTTTCAACCCCCCTCTTTCTTACCCCAAGGATAATTTGGAAAGATAGTGATCAAGGCCTGTAGGAAATTGATATAAATAAAATAATAAAAAATTATAATATCCATGTATACCATGTATATTTAAAATATTAAAATGTCATAAATAAAAATATATAATTTCTATATCACTGCATCACATTATTTTTGCTTCCAATGCTTTATAATAGTAGTAAGTAAAAATATTTGATGATAATCTGCTCTTTGGAGCGGGGTAAGTTGTCACACTGTTCATAACTCCAACACTAGAGGCTCTATCTCAAAAATCAAATAGTCACTTTGTGTGACTTCTTCTGTAGTCGACTTCCTGTTCACGTGTGGTCAGGATCACTCTAATCTGAGGTTAGCACAGTTTTCTGATTTTTCTGCTAAAAAAGTTAAAAAAAATTGCATTTTACATTTTATGCAATACAACTTTGTTAGGTCCAAAATCTGGATGTATGAAGAACAAGGCGGCTAAAAGAAGAAAAATCATACAAGAGTCCTCATCAGATGATGAAGAGTGCTTCTGCCTCGTCTGTGTAGAGACATTTTCAAACAGTCGCCCAAAGGAGACGTGGGTAAAATGTGTAAAATGCAACAACTGGGCATATGATGCTTGCAATTTATGTGTGCCAGAATTGTGACTCTGAAGATGAGTCTGATTAGTCAGATCCAGGGCATCTGTTTTCAGTAATCATGGATCTATGTGCAAACCAGAGAACGTTCAAAGTAAAGTGGTCTTGCCACTTAATGTGTTAGGATTGAAATAATTGTTTTTCCAGATTCTCCAGGCACGATTGTTTATATTTCCAGCTCTGGTTTATAATTTCAATATTCACAATTAAGTAGTTGTGTTCTTATTTTTAGATAATCTAGAGTGACAACTCATCCGCCCATGGGGCAAACTATCACAAGTGCACACCCTCTATTCAACAGTCTACAAGTCCATAATGAGATAAGATATGAAGATGTTATGAATACAACATATGTGCCCAACACTTTCTTCTTTCATTTGGTATGGCATTTATATTATTGTGATGTCCAGCGCTCAGTAAATGTTAGACAGTGTGACAAGTGTGACAACATGCCCCGATCTCCCCCATACCATACATGATAGCATAGACAACATTCTAATATAATATAATATAATATAATATATCACAACTGCTTACATTCCTCTTAATACACAATTGTTTACACACATTTAAAATTAAACCATTAGTAAAGGATTATTAACTGTAAATGCCCAAATTACAATGCAAATCCAACAGTGCTTGTCAAAGGCAGATATTGCATTTTGTTTATTTGCAATTTACAAAAACAAAAAAAAATGTTCCTGAGATTCAATATCTTTTTGACAGAATGTACATACATTACTACACAAATGAAACCTTAAATGATAGTGATTATATATGTCTATATAAGTGTGTTGAGATCACGTGATCAGGTGTAGATTCTGCCCTCTGCTGCTCATGTGACTCCATTACAGGCTGATTACAGAAGAGCTCTTGAACTTTGTGAAATGTGAAACTCATGTGGGTGTGTGTCTTTCCTTTTCCTGTACAGCTTCTGTTTCATATTTACATTAACATATTGACATAAATAATATTTCATATTGTAAGAAACATGGAAGAGATGAAATCTGAGATATAGTTTTAGTATAGTAGAGTTGTGTGAGGATCAGGGCAAGCCTGGACATTTCTTAGTAATGGTGTTTTCCTCTTTTATCTGTGAGTTGATGACGTTCATTCTCCTGTCAGGACGCACGACCATGACCAGTTTTTCCACTGTTCACTACTGAACCAAACCCTTTCATTTCTAAACAAGTTTCTGTGAGTGAAAGGACTGACGTGACACACGAGGAAGAGAAGCCTCTGTTGTTTTCATGCAAATTATGTATTTGTTTATATTGTAAAACTGGCATGTTCAAGACTCAGGTCTGCATTAGTCAGAAACTGTCCTGTGAAATCAAGAGGCTTTACATCTGACACACAAACCTCTGCACTCATTAAAAACAATTGTAATAAAGTTCTCCATAAGCTGAACAGATATTAGGCTATAATTTATTCAGATGTCTGGCATTCTTACAAAAACTGTACCATGGAAACCACAGCTTCCAGCAAAATACCATAGATACTACTGTAAAATCATAATACATTTGTAATGGATGTCCTTCAGTGTAAGAAGCCTTCAGAATAGCTGACATTTTGTATTATATTATATTATATTATATTCATTTATATTCATTTAGTGCTGTCAAATCGATTATTCATGCTTATCGCATTGAACATAAAAGTTTGTTTTTTTCAGTAAAGTTTTTGTCTATATGCAAATATATATGCAAATATTTTGTCTGTATGTAAATATATATATATATATATATATATGTGTGTGTGTGTGTGTGTGTGTGTATATATACTGTATGTATATATATTCTCTCTCTCTCTCTCTCTCTCTCTCTCACACACACACACACACACACACACACACACACACACACACACACACAAACAGACATTTATATATACACACATATATAAACACTTTTATGTTAGATGCAATTAATCACGATTAGTTGATTTGACATGTGATGGATTTTTTAATGAATGAAATAGTAAACTGTTTATCAAACCAATCATTATTCTAACATCTAACCTTACTTCTCCTTTAGGCCTAAAATTCTACCACTTGAACAAAATGTACTATGAATTTTGTGTCGAAACCAGTGGAAAATTCTGAGATGCTGGAAAGACAATATCAAAAATATAACAGTCTAGAATACAAATAGTACGAGTATCTAATGACTGAGTACTAGTATTTATTGAATAAGTACTAATCTAGTGATAGGTGCTGGTATCAAAAAAAAAGTACTAATACCTAATGAATAACTAGCTAATAAATACATACTAGTCAGAACTGAATAGTTGATATCATGACAGATCCACATAGAAGTCAATGGCAAAACATTTAAATGTGTTACTAGTAATAAAATAATAGTTACCAGTCACTATCGAAATAAGTACTAGTACCTAATGAATAAGAACTATCTATTTAATAGGTAGCCTAATAGTATCTAATAAATGAGTACTAGTACCAGCACTAGAATCTAATTAATAAATACTAGTGTCTATGTAATAGTATCTAATGAATGAGTACCAGTCTCTAAAAAAATTAAAACTAGTATCTAATGAATAACTATCTTTTAAAAAGGTACTAGTACCTAAAGAATAAGCAATGGAATAGATACTAAGGCCTACTAGTAGCATGAAAGATAGCAGGTTTTAAGGATTAAATGGTAAAACGGCTTGCCATACTAGCATCTAATGAATACTTACTAGTAATATTTAAAACATTTACTAGTCAATATTGGAATTAAAGTTTGATTGATTTACAATAAGAATCGCTTGAACAGCTTTAGATCAGGCACACTGGGGTCCTCAGCTGGGACTCATCACTTCTCTGGGACTCATCTCTTCTCCACACCGGCACCCTCGGCACTCAAATCTAGCGTAACTTTGGCTTCTATGAAGTTGAAGGGGAAAAGGACCTGGACAAGAGCCACACTTTATGCAAGTAGAGCTCCAGACTGCAACCAAATGGGCGACAAGACTGACTGGTGTGACCCTCACGTTGTGCAATTGATAAGAGCTGCAACTTCTGTTACAAACGATACTAAACATCCAACAACAAACGAAACGAAAGTAAAATGTTGTGCACTCGATAAGAGCTGCAGCTTCTGTTACATTCGATACTCAAACGGCAAACGAAACTAAAGTGAAACGAAACCGATCTAAAAAAAAACAACAAAACAATTTACTAGACTATAAGATACTTGTCACTAGTAACTATTAGATTACTTAGTAATCAAAAACAAATAGGGATAGTAAAATAGTAAACTATATATAAGTAGTAAAACAAAACAAAAATGCATTAATAATATTTATAGCACCGTCCTGCATGGTAACAACCCAAACAACATCATTATTCAAGGCACACGCCTCTTGGAGAGAAGAGCGTATATATACAGACTGACGCCTCCCTTCCTCATCCAGAACAAACTCTCGAGATCCATTCCTCACATCACATCACATCACATATCCAAGTAAGTTTTGCCTTTACAATCGTTTTCTATGTTAAAACAACAATGTATCGAGTGTTTGGCGCGTTTGCTCTTTTATTATGGCAAGCCGTTTTAACATTTAATCCTTAAAACCTACTAGTCTCTATTTTCATGCTACTAGTACTTAATTTTAATATACTATTATCTATTCCATTAAGTAATAGTACTTATTCTTTAGATACTAGTACCTTTTTTAAATATACTTGTAGTTATTCATTAGATGCTAGTTCTTATTTTTTTAGATACTGCTACTCATAAGATTCTAGTGCCTATTAAATAGATACTAGTTCTTATTCATTAGATACTAATACTTATTTCAACAGTGACTGGTAACTATTCTTTTATTACTAGTAACACATTTACATTGTTTGCCATTGACTTCTATGTGGATCTGTCATGATATCAACTATTCAGTTCTGACTAGTAGTCACATCTTGTTTTGTTTTGTTTCATGCTTTTGTTTCATGTCTGTCATTTGATCCCCTGCTCTAGTTATGTGATACTGGTTTTGTGATCCTATTTATTAGATACTAGTAGTTATTCATTAGGTACTAGTGCTTATTTTTTAGATACTAGTTCCTATTAAGATACTAGTACTTATTCAATAGATATACTAGTACTTGGTCGTTAGATACTAGTACCTATTTTTTAGATACTAGTATTTATTCCAAATGTTACTAAGATTTTTTATTTTACAGTGGCCGTTCTGACTAGTCATAAAATAAGACGAGTAAAAAAAACAGTTGTGACTAGTAAGATAAGAAATGTGACTAGTTACATAATACATAATACATAATAACCACATCAGAGCAAAGGGATTAAAGACATGTGAGTGTGTCAAACACAGATGCTTGTGCGCAGATTATAAAGCTTCATTCAAACAAACAAGTCCTTTAAATCTGAAACAGACCTGCGTATGTTTGTGTGAATGGATGCATGCGAAATAGAAGACAGTTTACTTTACACTGATATTCACTATAGTGCTTCTTCTGGCAACATCTAAACTGCAACATGAGATTGTAACATCAAATATTCTAATGCAACAACTGTAACACTGTAACAGTGTTTACATTAAGAACTGCAACATCGCAATACTGTAACAGTTCGACAAATACTGCACTGGGGTTCCAAAAAAACAAAACATGAAATGAAACATTATTAAAGACTGAAATGATCCTGAACTTTTGATAGTGTATATGGTACTGAAATATTTTCAGTGTGCGAATTATTTTTAGTCGAGTCATGATTCTCGTTTAAGTCTACTGATGAACTAAAGATTGTTTTGTTACCAGGCTCGTCCTAAAGAGGTCTGATGCCGTATAAAGGTAAGAGGAGGTGTTTCGGGGAGTACCAGTGTCCCAAATGCAACAGAAAATGGATGAGTGGGAACTCGTGGGCGGATATGGGTCAGGAGTGCCAGAATTGCCACATCAACGTCCTTGCTCACAAACAGGTGAACAGACGCTCACTTTAGACTGAAAACAGCATTTTAGCCATCAGGTTAGAGTTTGTTTTCTGGTTGCAATATCTTAACATCCTTGAAACAAGATACTTTAGCAAAATTAAATGATATATTGCTGAATTATTTAAAGTGTAAACCTAACAAAACGCAGTGAAGTTTCTGCTTAAAAAATTGGGTAAAAAAAATAAACTGGAACGGTCTCGTGTGCAAAAGGCCCATAGGGATCACCGTGGACGCAGATGCCATGAGACCTAACATTTTTTGATACTGAAGAATAGTAAGATCTTGGCTTAGCCTGACTTTGCTCAGGGTATTGTGAATGGTCTCGAGTCGAGCGGGAGACAGCTGTTTCCTGCATCATGATCGAATCCCATTCAATCCCCTAACTGTGTTGTTCTCTGGGTTGGAGAGAGAACACTCTTGTGGTCGTTGAGTCTCAACCCCAGAGAAATGCTAGCTCTTTTGATTGTGCTAGTATCAGCCCATTGTCAATATAATTCATAATGCGGATTCCCTGGAGTCGCAGTGGAGCCAGCGCTGCATCCATGCACTTTGTGTATGTGCGGGGTGATAAGGCTAGGCCGAATGGAAGAACCCGATATTGGTAAGCTTCACCCCCAAAAGCGAACCTCAGGAACTCCATGTGTTGTGGCAGTATTTCTATATGGAAGTACGCATCCTTGAGATCGATCGTGACAAACCAGTCTTGATGTTGAATTTGCGACCCGATCTTGAGCTTTGATCTTTAAACTTGAGCACCTTGACTAATCCTCGAAGATCTAAAATCACCCCCTGTCCTTCTTGGGAACCGGGTAGTATCTGCATTAGTAACCTGACTCTCTCTGGAAGGGGAACATGTTCTATACTCTATATGTATACTCTATATTCACTAGAGTATACATATTATAGGAAACTAACGTTGACTGTAGACGTTCGGGGATGTCGATTGTAGACGAGACCCAGGTAGACTTAGGTCAGGTGCGAAATAAGAAAAAATCTACCACATGCTGCACCAGCCTGACCTGCCGCTTGAAAGGCTTTCCCTACTAGCGTTGAGGTGGTTCTTCACGGCTTAGAGCGGAGAGCCGGTCTCTTTAACGATGATGCCGAGCCAGGTGAGAGATAGCTCGCGAGCGTCTCTTCAACCTGTGGCATCATCGTATACCCCCGCGCCATCGCACCCACGATAGTCGAATATGTCGATGTCGAAAGCACAAAGAAAAAGGAAGTATAAGGTAATTCCCCCATGAACGAGTTAACTTGTCATGGAGGTCTTCAAAGAAGGGGAGAGACTGTTGTTGGGGTCGCTCCGCACAGAAACCTGTCTCCCAGTTTAGAGCGTTTGGGGGTCTCTTGTTCATGTGGCCAGTCTATTTGTAATCTGGCAACCGCTGTTTCATCACGTGAGGAACGCTTGGAGGTAGGTAACTCGAAATCCAAACCGAATTCAAGAGATCGGTTATCCTCTGCACGAGCCGAGGAGGCGTCGGGGTGCGCTTCGGAATCATGCGAGAGGACATGTGGATCTGGAGAGAGAGCGAGCGATAGTTGTGGACCCGCCTCTTGCTCCTCAGTCAGATCCATTCGCGAGACTATTTTCCTCTCGCACCCCCCAAGCCCCTGTGAGCCAAAAAACCACCCTTGCAACTTTGAGCCGGCGGAACGCCGGCCGCAGTGTCAGGAAGTATCACGTGATATCAGGTTTCGCGATGTAACGAATTGCTTTACGGCAAAAAAATCTGCTAAAATTCGGTCATTATTGCGCTCCCTCACGCTGTTCGAACCCGAATGAAGAAGACTTTTTAAAGAATGTCCCATCTGCTTTGATGTCGTTGATCTACTAGCCTCTGGTATCTGAGAGTCGCCAACGAGTTTTTCGACAGTGTTGTCAAATATCTATTCCGAAGCTGTAGGGGGAGCTCTATAGAGAATTCTGCGAGCAAAAAGCGAGAATACAGCGAAGAAATTCCCGAAACTGCATAGCCCTGCTTTAACTGTAAACAACTCACAATGCTCTCACTTGCCTCGCTCTAAAGCAAGGGCATGCTCTTGCCCCAAACATACAAAACAGTATTGGTGTGTGTCCAATCCTGACATAGATTGTGAACATGGAAGCACACACCATTTGTTTTGTAGATCGCTCTTTTTTTTTCTTCTTGTTTTCCCTCACTTGTAAGACAGAGTGAAGATGAAAAGAGAAAGGGTTTTCTGCTCGCTGCCTCACTAACTCCAACCAGAAGAAACCAGAGTTTTTCAGAGTTTGAGTAGCACACACATACACACAGTAATGGTCTGAAAACAAAAGACCAACATATGCACACATATATTCATAGCTGGTCACGCACAAAAGCGTTCCCATCACGCTTAAATCAAGCGCAGCATTGAGTGTAGCATTTGAAAGGGAACTTCACTTTGGGAACCTTTTTCATGCTCAACCAGCAACATTACACACTAAAGAAAGATAAAGATAGAAAAAAGCATAATAGTTGCTCTTTAAGAGAAAAAAAAATTGATGAGCGGAAGGATTTAAAATCTTTCCTCTGTGTTTGCAGCGTCCTCTGGAGAAACCCGACGGCCTGGACGCATCGGACCCGAGCAGAGAACATCCTCAGCATCTCTGTGAGAAGTGTAAGAAGCTCGGACGCTACTGTGGTCGAGTTCGCTGGTGAACTCTGACCCCCGGCATCCTAAAGACGCCCAGATACACCCTCTATATATACACCTTGTGCTAAAATCTGCTCCACTTTAGCTGAACAATATTCACTGATTCCTGATTTAAAGCAACTGAAATGGTGTCAGCAGCATTGTTGATTGCCACAGAAAATGTATATTTTAAACAATGAATCTGTGGTTGCTAAAGGGGTCATCGGATGCAAAATTCACTTTTATATGCTGTTTGCATGTAAATGTGTCTTTGCAGTGTGTGGACACAACCCCCATATAATGAAAAGATCCATTCACTCCCTTATTTTAATCCTCAAAAAGCCTAAACACTCTCAATAATCAAGCCGTTTTGATTTTCTGTGCAATATGACATCATATTGTGACATGCCCCACAGAAGAAAGAGGGGGAGGGGTGAGCATTGCTCATTAGCATTTAAAGAGACATGCACGCTTTGAACAGAGCTGTTTTTGAGGTGTTGTTTTACACAACCATTGAGTATTTTTATCCAAAGTATGTTACAAACTTTACATGAAGACCCTAAATAATCCGATGACCCCTTTAAAGTAAATGAAGCACCACAATTAAAACACCACTGATGAATTAGAGATGCTTATGTTTTATCATTTGCTTATGTTTTAGCATTAATCATTCATATCATTTGAAATGTATGTGTAATGCTTTTCTTTTATGAAGTTTTATGCCTCAACTGCAGCTGATTAACTTAGGGTGAACTTTTGTACTTGTTGTTTAGATGAGGGCAAAAGTCTGTAATTTTCCAATAGACAGACCACAATGTCTCAGAATAAAGTGGTAAATGAATGTTATCTAAGCTAAACATCTGGCAGTGTTCGGGCTAACACCTCAGAGTCTGAAAACATGAACACTAGATATGTTTGTGTCTTGTGTGTCTGCTTCGATGCAATATAGCAAACTTACTCTGAAAAGAGGAACTTTGCTCTGTTTCAATAAGCAACTTTTAGGGAGATCAATATCTGTACAGGTCAGTCTATAGCTCGGACTCAGATCTCGCTCTTTCGCAGCCTGTCTTTTCAAAGAGATCTTTAGGCTAAGAATATTATACTCAAGAGTGTTTAAATTAGACATATTACAAGTTATTTTAACTGTTTGTTTTATGTTTCTTTATTAAACTTTTATTCCTGCTTATGGGTGAATTTATTTTGCTCTTCATTTATTATTTGATTGTCTTCTGTTCAGACATAACATTTGACTTAATCATCCGACTGGATCTCCTCCTTGCATGAACCAGAATACAAAATTATGAAAAAACAAACAATTCTCATTTAATGTGCTGTGATATATATATATCATATCACTCTGAATAGTGTTAATGGTGCATGTACCTTTTATATTCTAATTAACATCTATGCCGCTTGACAGATTTTGATTTGAACAGTTATTGCAGCGCCATCTAGAGGCGTTTACCTGTTCCTGCAGAACACCTGAATGATCGCAGTGACCCAAACAATCATCATTCACTTTACTGCCCTAGCTATACAGCAAGCTTAACACTCCTCCAAAAAGTACCTAAGACAGAGCTGACTTCAGGTGCATTTAATGGAAGCGGTGTAAAACTGCAAAAAAACAAAAAAAAAACAACAACAACAATATAAGTACATTAACTTACAAGACACTTAGATGAGCATAAACGTCTTCTGATACATCCATGTTCAAATAGGCCTATAGATAGCATAGCATGCATAATAGCATAGATAACATTCCAATATAATATAGCTACCACAACAGCTTACATTCCTCTTAACGCGCAAGTGTTTACACATTTAAAAATAAACCATTAGTAAAGGATTATTAACTGTATTACAATGTAAATCCAACAAGCCAGGAAAAGGTGCTTGTCAAAGGCAGGTATTGCATTTTTTATCTTCAACCACTCATACAATCTGTCCCAAAAGGACTTAAAATAAAAAAAATCTATATTTTTTTGACAGAATGTACATACACAAATGAAACCTTAAATGATAATGATTATAAATGTCTATGTAAGTGTGTTGAGATCACGTGATCAGGTGTAGATTCTGCCCTCTGCTGCTCATGTGACTCCATTACAGGCTGATTACAGAAAAGCTCTTGAACTTTGTGAAATGTGAAACTCATGTGGGTGTGTGTCTTCCCTTTTCCCTTACAGCTTCAGTTTCATATTTACATTACATATTAACATAAATAGTATTTCATACTGTAAGAAACATGGAAGAGATGAAATCTGAGATATGGTTTTAGTATGGTAGAGTTGTGTGAGGATCAGGGCAAGCCTTGACATTTCTTAGTAATGGTGTTTCCCTCTTTTATCTGTGAGTTGATGACGTTCATTCACCTGTCAGGACGCACCTGACGCGAACATGACCAGTTTTTCCACTGTTCGCTACTGAAGCCAAACCCTTTCATTTCTAAACATGTTTCGAGTGAAAAGACTGTCGTGACTCAGGAGGGAGAGAAGCCTCTGTCGTTTTCATGCAAATTATTTGTTTGTTTATATTGGAAAACTGTGATGTTAACAAGCGTTCAGACTCGATGTGAAGGTCAGAAACTGTCCTGTGAAATCAAGAGGCTTTACATCTGACACACAAACCAGCTTTAGCACTCATTAAACTCTTATAAAGATCTACATAAAATAAACAGATATTAGGCTATAATTCATTCAGATGTCTAAATTCTTACAAAAACTGTACCATGGTAACCATAGGTTCCAGTAAAATACCATAGATACTACTGTAAAATCATAATGCATTTGTAATGGATGTCCTTCAGTGTAAGAAGCCTTCAGAATATCTGACATTTTGTATTATATTATATATATAATATTAGTTTAGTGCTGTCAAATCGATTAATCGCATAAACATAAAAGTGATATATAATGTATATGTGTGTAAACACACCCATATATGCATGCATTTATATATTCACACACACACACACACACACACACACACACACACACACACACACACACACACACACACACACACACACACACACACACACACACACACACACACACACACACACACACATCTATATACACACATATCATATTAACAAAAACTTTTATGTTAGATGCGATTAATCGATTTCACAGCACTAATTATATTATATTATATTATATTATATTATATTATATTATATTATATTATATTATATTATATATTTGCAATTTATTAGACTGGAAGTTACTTGTCACTATTTGGATAGTTATACTGAAAGTAGTGAGTATTATTTACGTAGCAATTAAAAACTAAAAACAAATAGGGATAGTACAATAGTAAACTATATATACTGTAAGTAGTAAAACAAAACAAAAAATGCATTTATAAATAATTATAGCAACGTCCTGGTATCAACCCAAACAAAAATCATTATTCAAGGCACACGCCTCTTAGATTTACTTTAGAAGAAGAACACGTATATATAGGATATACTCTTGAGAACAGGGATAGGCCTGCGTTTTGTTTGTGGTTGTGGACAGGATCGAGTCACACCCACTGTGACAGACTGACGCCCTCCCTCACTTCCTCATTCTGACCAAACTCTCGAGATCCATTCCTCACATCACATCACACATCCAAGTAAGTGTTGCCTTTACAATCGTTTTCTACGTTAAAACAACAATGTATCGAGTGTTTGGCGCGTTTGTTCGGTTTTCACTGTGACGCGCGTGTGTTTACAGAACGCGCGTGATACAATGTAACCATTCCGCATTAATCCGCGTTAAAATGTCCGTCAGATGTTTGTCATCAAAAACTCTGTCGAATGATCTAAGTGTTTGTGGATTAAGATGTGTATTGTTTCAGATTTGTTCAGGGTGTGTTGTCGTGAAATCTGAAATATTTGGCTGCCATTTTTTTTTCATTAGAGAGCGATGCTGAATGGTCAAACCGTGTGTAGTGTGCGTAGTGTGTGTAGTGTGCGATTGTCGTACTGAGAGTTAATCAGTACAAGTTCAAACATGAGATGTGTAAGAGGAAAGCTGCATTACTCTAGTAAAATCAGGATAACCACTGATCACTGGCTTTAACGCAGAGTTAAACCACTGGTTACTATAGCATGCAGTCACAGAAAGTTAGTGAACCCTTAATAATTAACCTGTGCATAAATGTCCAAGTCCTAGAACCAGATAAAAAACAACCATATTAAACAAATACTAAACTGTGTTTTCTGGCCCTTAAAAAGGAAATATAAGGGGATTTTAAAAGTGTGTCCTGAAGAATTAGTTGAAATTCCAATCAAATGTGTTTCTAGTTATGCAGTTCTGAAGTGTTTCTACTAGATTTGTAAGTTGAATGTAAAAGTTGTTACTTAAAAATATTTAATTATTGGAAGGTATATATTGTGAGTTTGATATGGTGAGAATATTGAGCTTGTGGAAGAATTTTATTCAGACTCAAACTGAGTAAACATAAGCATTTCGGCGCAGATGCTGATATGTATATGGACAAAACATAAAATGAAATTCTGATGCTTGTAATTAAAGAGATCCTTATATTCTCTCAGAAAAAGAGGTACAAAAGCTTTCCCTGGGGCAGTTCCAGGTTCACTTTTGTGTGCATATTAAAAGGAACAAAAGTGTACCTTTAATAAAGTTATAGCACGAGTGATCGCTTTTGTACCTGTTTTTTTCTGAGAGTGTAACAGTATAGCAGAGACTGACATAAAATGCATGTAAATATCAGTTGTCACTCTATATCTGCCAATAATATGTCTCACAAAGATGATATTTAAATGCTTAGTTTTATGATCAAAGCTCAGGGTCATTCAGTGTTAAATCAACCAAATTTCAGAAACTTCCCTGGCTCTTATTTTTTATTTTGTTCATTTTTTTTTTTTTCTGACGAAAGACAAACCGTGATGAAAACCAAAATATTCAATGTCATGGATGAATATTTGAGTAATCCTCTTATTCTTAGAGGGGTGGTCAAAATGACAATTTCGTTTGATCAAATTCATGCAGAAATACTTGAAATTCTTCTAAAAACCAACTAACTTAAACTCATTTATTCTTCTGTCAACCTATAGCCTACATTAGCAGAGCACACCTGATAAACCTGCCGCTCCACACGGAGACTTGTTTGCTCAGTGGGATCACACTCATCCGTGTTGGGTTGCAATGATGCAATATTCAATGATTGCAATGATGCAATATTCACTCCTCGCAGTCTCTAAAGGTTTCTGATCATGCTGATCCAGGAGTTGTGTTGTTGAGATGTTGAACACAGCTCCCCGGCTCTGGGAATTGTCATTAAAAAGAAATTCATAGGAACATAGACCATTGATATATATGAGTTTTTAAAAATATTTAGTGTAATTCAGTGTATTAATAAATAAAAACAGTTTCTTTGTAAGGCAAGTTTATTTATATAGCACATTTCATACTATGGCAATTCAAAGTGCTTTGCATGGAAAATGAGCACAAAATAAAAGCAAGGGAAATTAAAACGGCTATAAAAGGAATTAAAATAGATAAATGATACAGTTATAAAATGATTTAGAGTAAAAGTAGTACAAAGATTATGCATAGAATAAACTTCTCATCTGGCAAAACACCGGTGTATCTTATTTTGCATATAGTTTTACACTGTGTCTGTGGTGTTTATCCGGCTGGACGTCTCCGATGGACCCGATTTTCCCCTAAAATCGGGCAGGAGGAGCTCTAGGAAAAGGAGGAATACAGTGCGGTCAGTTGTTAACAAACAAAAACGGCAATTAGGGATAAAAAAATCTTATATTTCTTTATAGGGTTATCTATCTAGTCAGTCATCTATCCATCTATAGTACAGAAGAGTTTTGGAGGTCAACCAAAGTGAATGAATTAAAGAAAGATGATTGTTCTGGACTCCAGGATTTCAGCAGTAAGATGAAGCGAGACACGCGTACAGTAGGATCACATCTGAACTGCTGAATCATGTTAATGCCTCCAGCAGGCTTTATTTAGTTCGCAGATAAGTGCATTGCAATTAAGATGGCATGAAATGACTGATATATTGAAATACAGTAGAGCGCTGAACTGTAATCATTTGAAGTTTTATGGTTAATTGTCCTCTGATGTTGTTTTATCAACATCATTTATCACATTTGAGTTGCTGCAGATGATTGATATGTTCACCAGAATGACAGTGATGTGGTGGTGTTGGTGAAGACCAGTAGCAGGCTTTGCTTCGCTCAATCCGTTTCACTTGAACAAAAGCGGCCCTTCCCCCACCATCGCACGCACACGCACGCACGCACACACACACACACACACACACACACACACACACACACCAGGGGTGGAAATTAACGTAAGCTTGGAGCAAAAATGCCACCGAAATTAATTATAATGCTTCCAAAAAACAAGAAAAAAATCTCTGTGTAAGTTCTTGTTTTTAATATTTATATGCAATATCACACGAGCAAAAGTGTTTTCCCCCCGAATATCAGCACGTTTACAAATGTGATAATGAGCTCGTTTACACCTACAGTCTATGGTTTACACGCACACCAATACACTGATAACTCACAAAAATGAGTTTATTGAAATAACCCGTTGTCCCGGTTTATATGCAGTGCCAATTGCCCGGCAATACAAGTAGCCTAAAGCGCGTTTACAAGACTAGTTATAAGTCCGGTTTTCCCAGTAGGCTAGTGAAGTCAACACGTAATAACTAATAATAAAGCATTAAAAACGGAATAGTTTTCCAACATGTCAGCGGGAAACTTACAAACTCGCATATTATCCTCTCGGTATATGTAGCCTGCAGATGCAATATTTTGACTGTGGCACTTCTGCACGAGATGAAACACATTTTTATCATTTCTTGGGTCAAGAATGAGTTTGTGATATATTTCCTCGCTCTGTGTGGATGTGTTTAAATGCACAGTGAGGAGGTGTTCCTGTCACGTCTCACACATGCGCACTTCAGTAAGCTCAAAGCACGCAGGTTAATGCGTTTACATGAGGGGTGAAATCGGGGTAGGCTAACGGCCAAAAATCTAGCTATGACTATATCGTTTAAGTGTTTAAACTGTTTATCACTCCGATAAAAGAAAAATTGTCAAAAAAAATGTTAACGCGTTTACATAATCACATGCATTGTCGGCTTATTACCAGCAAACATATTTACGTCTGTGGCACGTTTCATTTCTACTATGGCAAAATCACTGTCTAAAGGCCAATTTATACTTCTGCGTCGGGTGCGCGTAGAAGGTACGGCGTAGCATACGCATTGACGTGTACCATACGTCGTACCCTTAGCCGTACCCTGACGCGCACCTCCTCAAAAATGTAACTACGCGTCGCGGCGACGCGGACCGCAAGATCTGTGATTGGTCGGCTGGATAGCATCGCGTTTCCTCCTACGCATTTCCGGAATGATCTTCTGCACTCTGCACCGCCCGCCCGCCATTTTTCAATTCCGAAGATCAGTGAAGAGCCATGGAAATAGACCAAGTGACCGAGAGATTGCTTGAAGAAGTGCGGAAATACAGCCATCTGTATGACTCCTTCAGTCGCCATTGCTCGTAGAAACCTAAACTCAAAACAGCCGCGAGGAATGTAAACACAGTGGAACATTAAAACCCACCCGCGCCAACTAGCGTTTCGGCGGTGTAACTGCAGAGCAACACAGACATTCGCAGAAGTATAAATGCTCACGACGGCGTCGCCTACGTGCGTAGCCTACGACGTACACTACGGCGTACACTCGACGCAGAAGTATAAATTGGCCTTAATTGTAAGACGCGACGTTCTGACAATTAATTTTTTTATACTAGATATAGATATCCATCCCCCATTTAGCATGTTATGTTTTGAGGTACATTTTTTAATTAGTCAGATGTTAGATAATTATATACTTTTTAAATAGTTTATCCTTATTATTATTTAATGGGCCTAACAGTAAATTAATTATAGCCTAATCAACACCTGCAAGTGTACACTTTGAAAGAGAACAATCACATAAAATGACGTTAACTCAACTTTATTAAAACTGGTAATCAAATTGCACTTCGGCAACTTTTAGGCCATGTTTTTAAAGCGTTGTTAGAAGGTTGGGTACGTTGTGCCAACGTTCTGTGTTTGCTGGGTTTAGCATAATCGGGTAAGGAACGTGCACGTAAACGCACTCATTGATTTTATACAACGATTCAGTTTCAGTAACAGTAAGTTAATAGGCTATTAGGTGACTTGCCTTTCAAACCCATTATTGTCAATGTTGTCTGTTTTTCGTCTATTTTGCCAACAAAAATAGTTCCAAACATTAGAGTCACTGCGTGATCACGGTTTCATTTCCATTGCTGAATGAATCCACGTTTTTGAACGAATCATTCTAATGAATGATTCAATGACTCCCTCCCTCAATCACTCACTCCTGTTTCAGAAACGGGCCTCAGAATTGCTCTGGTGAAGACTTCACGTTACTGAATCTGTTCTGCTTTTGCATGTGACTGTGATTTTAATATAACCATGTAAATGTTCTCCAGGTGTCAGAGATGAGTTACCCCGGATATCCTCCCGCAGGTGGAAACTACCCCCCCGGCTCCGGCCCGTATCAGCAGGCCCCGGCTGGATACCCCCCCCAACCCGGAGCCTATCCTCCCCAGGCGGGATACTATCAGCCTCAGCCCGGAGCCGGATACCCCCCTGGAGCCGGATACCCCCCCCAGGCCGGCGGATACCCCCCCCAGGCCGCCGGTGGATACCCAGCTGCCCCGGGAGGAGGGTTCCCACCACAGGCTGGAGGTTACCCGGCCGCCCAGCCCGGGACCTACCCCAACATGCCCCCCGCAGGTGAGTCCGGCTACTCTGAGGGTGCTAAAGAATACACGATTTTTTGAGTACATTTTCTTCTGTTATGCATCTAAGGGTGCTTTCACACTGGCAGTTTAGTTCGGAACGGGGCTCGGTTCGCATGAAACATCGCTAATGTGAACGCTGGCATGTGGACCCGGGTGCGCACTGGGGTCCCGAACCCGAGAGTCTTAGTTCGGTTGCACTCGAAACATGCCGCGGTTCACGTGAATGTGAAAGCAACACAGACTCGGGTGCGCACTTGTTCAGGAAGTAAAGTAACCTGTGCATGCGTTTTAGCTGATTATGATGTATTTAGTTAAATAAAACACATGTAAGGGATGATAGTGTTGGTGATTTACCTTGGATACGAGCGAGAGTGAGGCTGCAGTGTGTTCACGCACAGCGCGTGGAATCAGGGCAACACATTAATGGAAATCCACTGTCTCCTCAAGAGAGTTTTGCAAGCAGCAGAAAGCCAGCTTATGACACACAGTAAACCTGTGTTGTTCACTCAGCTGCGTATAATGGCACCAAATTAATAAAAAACACAATATATTGACCCGTGTTCTGTATTCTATCGTGCGCTGTGCATGTTTGCGATGACGTGTGAAACGCCCTGAGCTCAGCATGCTGAAGCATTGTGGGTGTTCGTGTATGCAGAGACTAGGGCTGCATGATTAATCACAATTTATATGAAATCGTACTTAAATCGAGTTGGCTTATCGCGATTTTGAAATCGCAAAGGCTGCGATTATTATAATAATTTTTTATGTGCAGCTTGTCAGTGACGTACGGCTCTGTAAACGCTGCTTCATCGGAAAGCACTGAGTTTGAGTCGCTTAAAACGTGCATTTGAAAAAGCAACACGCGTCAAATATCTTTCCAAACATGAGAAGCATTTATGAACCTTTTGTCCAACAGAAGACAGCATTTAATAACATGCTTTTACTCCAAACTCACTTCATAACGGCAGTTGAGCTCATCCTTCTGTGAGATGATCTTACACAGTCTTTGCGATTTAAATATCGCGATTACATGTAAATTGCGATCAATCGTGCCGCCCTAGCAGAGACTAGTGTCTGTTGTACTGTGTGTTCTTCTGGAGGCGCTAATGTTATTTGTGGGAAACTGATCATAGCGTCTGAAAAACTGAGCACTTATGAAATGGATTGGCAGTTAAAAATAAGACGTCGTTCTGATTTGATGATGATGAATGTTCATGCTGATACAAATCAATATTGGAAAGTGTTTGAATATGAATATGCTATATATGCAATATATATGCATTATATATATATATATATATATATATATATATATATATATATTACATATATCTGTTTTCATGCTGATAAAAATTAATATTGGAGTTGAAAGTGTTTAAATTATTAAACTGTTAAAATTTTGTGAATTGATTTGCTTAGACATTCTTTTGGATTATTTACATTTAATTAATCCATTAAAACGGTTTATATTTTTAAATATTTGGGGAGGTGGAATTGATTTCATAAGGCCATAAAAGATGCATTTCAGATGAATCCATTTCTGCTTTTCATGCATTATTCATCTTTTGTAAAAACATCTATAGCTGCATGATTCTTTGTGTTTTGACTTTCTTGTGTTTGTTGTCCTGTGATTGATATGTTAATTTAAAAAATCTTGTATAGTATGACTTGCTGTTTTTGTTTGTTTGGTTTTTATTGTATTTATATGATATTTGTATTTTTGTAATTGAATTTACTGCCATGAATCTGTCCTGTGATTGACATAGTTGTTCATAGTTGTTCTTTATGTTGTTAGCAGGAGGATGGGGCGGCCAACCTGGCTTTGGAGCTGTAAGTATCCCTTTATTTCTGCCTCTTTTATTGTGCATGATCAATTATATTGTGTTTTTTTAAATGCATTACAGAAGTACAGAACTTTGGTTGGACTGTTTCTTTAAGCTGGACTCTGAGATGAAACTAATCATGTGCATGATCTTATATAGCCTGGAGGAGGAATGCCTCAGGGTTACCCCGGGATGCCAGCGCCGGGACAGCAGCCCATGCCAGGTTACCCAGGTGCCCCGGTGCCAAACCCGTCAATGCCCGGGTACGGAGGCGGCGTTCCTGCGGGACCAACAGCACCGGCCGGTCCTGCTGTCAATGTGAGAGACTGCCCGCTTTATCCGCCAATATAAGCTTGTACGCTTCTGTTCGGTTTAGATTTTCACGATTCCCACAATCACAGTTTCATCATCTAGAATTGCTTTGTCACAATGAAAAATCCAGGAACAAATTGTCAAGAAAATGTATAAAAAGTATATAAAGTGTAAAAAAAACCTGACATTAAAAATACATTTCTCTGAATGTGCCTAGTTTCACGGCTAATTTCCACAAGAAAGACACACACACACACACTAAAAAAAACAGGAAACTGAAGCAACGATACTTGCCCTCAATGGTTTAGTAACTCACCATTGAAACAGGAAATTGGACACGTCTTTAGTTAAAAGTAAATGCGAAATAGCTTTCATTATGCATTTACTTCCATAATATGACATATTTTGTGTGAAAATGAATATAAAATGATGTTTAATCATTTGCATACCGTTCAAAAGTTTGATGTTGGTAAGATTTTTATTTGTTTTTTAATGTTTTTGATAAGTCTCTTCTGCTCACCGGCTGCATTTTATTTAATCGAAAATACAGTTAAAATTGTGAAATATCATTACAATTCAAAATAGCTGTTTTCTATGTGAATATATAGTAAAGTGTAATTTATTCCTGTGATCAAAGCTGAATGTTCAGCATCATTACTCCAGTCTTCAGTGTCACATGATCCTTCAGAAATCAGTATAATATGATGATTTGATGCTCAAGAAACATTTATGTTTATTATCAGTGTTGAAATCAGTTGTGCTGCTTCATATTTTTGTGCAAACCATCATAAATTTGTTTTTTTCAGGATTCTTTGAAGGATATAAAGTTCAAAAGAACAGCATTGAAATAAAAAAATCTTTTGTAATATTATAATTGTCTTTACTGTCACTTTGTCTATGTAATGCATCCTTGCTGAATAAAAGTATTCATTTCTTTAAAAGAAAAACCTGACCCCAAACTTTTGAACGGTTGTGTGTGTGTGTGTGTGTGTATATACAGTATATACTATGTGTATTTATTTCACTTCATGAAAACAAGGATGAATATTTATTTAAATTTGAATATTTAGTTGGTTTTTTTTAATCGTTAAAAAAGTAATCTTTTCAGAATCAAGGAATTTGTGTTGGTGACATGAGCTTCTAGTGCAGAAAATAGACATGCATGGGGATAAAAGCTATAAATAGGAATATAACACATTAATAAATAAATATAATATCATACAGTAATACAAATATAGAAAATACACACAATAGACAGAACTATGCATATACAGATATGCCATTTCCAGATTTAAGAATGTAACAATTTTTTAAATTGTTACATTCTTAAGTGTAACTGATTTGAACTGTTTCCTGTGATGTATGTGTTCAGAAGGGATATCGTGGGTCCATGAAGGACTTCCCTGGCGCCGACCCTCTCAAAGATGTCGAGGTGTTACGGAAAGCCATGAAGGGTTTCGGTGAGAAGACATTGATTCATTTGAACCACAGAAATGTTTGCATAGTCACATCTTTAAATACAGAGTCCTGATAGTGACTGAATCTGTTTTGCTCACAGGAACCGATGAGAACGCCATCGTCGAGCTTCTTGGCAGTCGATCCATCAAGCAGCGTGTGCCGTTGTTGGCGGCGTACAAAACCACCTACGGCAAGGTGAACATGAGGAACAAAGCATGTGGAAGATCTGCCATTGTGGTTTCTTGCGTGTAACTTTGCATTCATTATGACGTTTTCCAGGATCTGGTGAAGGACCTGAAGTCAGAGCTGACGGGAAACTTTGAAGATCTGGTGCTGAACATGCTGAAGTCTCCGGCACAACTCGATGCCTATGAAATGAAGCAGGCCATTGCGGTGAGGTTTTATTTTTCCCTTGATTTTCCAGGAAAATGTGTCCAAATCCATTGAGATACAAGATATTTTGCTAAGGTATTTAAAGTTGGCATGAAATGGAAGTTTCTTTCCTATTGTGGCGTATATCCGAAATGGCTTCTGGAATAAGAACAAATGTGGGCGGGGCTTGATTTTGTTGATTGGATGGTTGTGGTTTGCCATTGGTGGATCTCATGTGAGTGACAGGTTGCCCCGCCCACATCAAGGTTAAGTTAATCTGATTTAAGATTACAAGCGACATGGATTCAAAACAATAATGATGTGCACCGATACATCATCTATAATAAATACTGCAATATTCCATTAAAATTAAGAATTGATTTCATGATGATTTTAAATGTCTCTGTTTCATCCTTACTGAAATGCAGCTTCATAAGTGACTGATCTGGAACGTCCTCATGTAATGCTAACAGCGCTTTATCCCAGTATAGCAGGAAAACATGCTAACACGCTCACCCAGTCTAGCATGCTTACGCTTGGTTACAGCACAGATCTCATGTGCTGGTGCTTGTGTTACACAGAGCTCATTAATGAAACACGGGCAGGTAATTACAGAGTAGAGAGCAGAAATCCTGCCAGACTCTCTGTCTGTGATTATTATCATCCCTCACTGTGGAGAAAATGAAAGAAACCTGTTGATTGCATGTTTTAAAACTCGCTGTGAATATAAGGATGCACAAGGATTTCAGCCAATAAAAACACTTTTTCTGCCATCACACTATAATTCAGAAACTTCTAATGTTATTTTAGAGTCTCCAACAACAGTTTTACATGCAGTCAAGGTCTAAAACACTTTCATTTTCTCTCAGTGTCTGAAATGCTTCGTCTGCAGATTCAGTCTCTCTAAACCCCGCCTCTCTGAGAGATGCTCTGCTCTGATTGGTCAGATGGCTCAGTCTGCTGTGATTGGTCAGAAACCAAATGCTCATTATCATATCTGAATCTCAGCTCTTGATCACAGTGATACGAACAGTGACGATGGCGTGGGTTTTACCGTATCAATCTCAGAAAACAGCGTCTTCTCCACATGAACAACACGAACCAAACTCTTCCAGTCTCAGATACACTACAGTGTTTGAGGGCGGAGCTAAGAGACGCTGTTCAGCCAATCAAGACCACAGGCTGGCATTATGCAAATTAGTTACAAACCTATGCAGGTTCAGCAGGAAGTGAGACTGGATTTACTGATGACTCGTTTCAGGCAGTTCAGAATCGATTCCTTTTTTCTTTTCTTTTTTTATAACTAATGTACTTTGATCTTTAAAACTTTGCGGATTTTGAAAGACAACTCGGATAGACATATGGCTTAGATTTTCTTTCAATTAGAGAGTCCAAATTATTTTGTATAGAGTTTTTTTTTTTTTTAGTTCAGTACATTTGCTTTACAACTTAAAAAAAAATGTTTCCCCCTTTTTGCAATAATTCGTCCTTTTTGCAATAATCGAGTGTTTTAGAGCCTGTATTCCTGTATTACAACCATTTTCCTACAGATCTGTGTTCAGAAAGGTTAAATAAGTCGCAGAACATTTCAGATGATGCTTATGTTCCAGGAAATGCTGTGATGATGATGATGGTTCTCCGTGTTTTCAGGGTGCAGGAACGGACGAGGCCTGTCTCATCGAGATTCTGTCCTCTCGGAGTAACGCTGAGATCAAGGAGATCACGAGGGTGTATAAGGCAGGTGAGTCACAGACCTCGTGAGACCCCAGCGCACACTTGTGTGTATGATGAACTCTACAGATCAGTGTTTGTTGTTCAGATTACGGTAAATCTCTGGAGGACGCCATCAGCAGTGATACATCAGGACACTTCCGGCGTCTGCTCATCGCTCTCTCTCAGGTACAGAAGATCGTCTGGCCTTTCCTTTTATATTTCATTCATATTACAGATGCATATTAGTCTATCTATCTATCTATCTATCTATCTATCTATCTATCTATCTGTCTGTCTGTCTGTCTGTCTGTCAATCTATCTACACTCACCTAAAGGATTATTAGGAACACCTGTTCTTCTCATTAATGCAATTATCTAATCAACCAATCACATGGCAGTTGCTTCAATGCATTTAGGGGTGTGGTCCTGGTCAAGACAATCTCCTGAACTCCAAACTGAATGTCAGAATGGGAAAGAAAGGTGATTTAAGCAATTTTGAGCGTGGCATGGTTGTTGGTGCCAGACGGGCCGGTCTGAGTATTTCACAATCTGCTCAGTTACTGGGATTTTCACGCACAACCATTTCTAGGGTTTACAAAGAATGTTGTGAAAAGGGAAAAACATCCAGTATGCGGCAGTCCTGTGGGCGAAAATGCCTTGTTGATGCTAGAGGTCAGAGGAGAATGGGCCGACTGATTCAAGCTGATAGAAGAGCAACTTTGACTGAAATAACCACTCGTTACAACCGAGGTATGCAGCAAAGCATTAGTGAAGCCACAACACGCACAACCTTGAGGCGGATGGGCTACAACAGCAGAAGACCCCACCGGGTACCACTCATCTCCACTACAAATAGGAAAAAGAGGCTACAGTTTGCACGAGCTCACCAAAATTGGACAGTTGAAGACTGGAAAAATGTTGCCTGGTCTGATGAGTCTCGATTTCTGTTGAGACATTCAGATGGTAGAGTCAGAATTTGGCGTAAACAGAATGAGAACATGGATCCATCATGCCTTGTTACCACTGTGCAGGCTGGTGGTGGTGGTGTAATGGTGTGGGGGATGTTTTCTTGGCACACTTTAGGCCCCTTAGTGCCAATTGGGCATCGTTTAAATGCCACGGCCTACCTGAGCATTGTTTCTGACCATGTCCATCCCTTTATGACCACCATGTACCCATCCTCTGATGGCTACTTCCAGCAGGATAATGCACCATGTCACAAAGCTCGAATCATTTCAAATTGGTTTCTTGAACATGACAATGAGTTCACTGTACTAAAATGGCCCCCACAGTCACCAGATCTCAACCCAATAGAGCATCTTTGGGATGTGGTGGAACGGGAGCTTCGTGCCCTGGATGTGCATCCCACAAATCTCCATCAACTGCAAGATGCTATCCTATCAATATGGGCCAACATTTCTAAAGAATGCTTTCAGCACCTTGTTGAATCAATGACACGTAGAATAAGGCAGTTCTGAAGGCGAAAGGGGGTCAAACACAGTATTAGTATGGTGTTCCTAATAATCCTTTAGGTGAGTGTAAACTTATTTCAGTTATTTACCAAGGCAACATTTCTTATTTTCATTTAAGTTTTTAAATTTTAAGATTTTAATCTAATATTTATATTTTGGTAACACTTTAGTTGAGGGTCCAATTCTGACTATTAACGACGACTTTTGCCTCAATAAACTCCTAATTACTGCTTATTAATAGTTAGTAAGGTAGTTGTTAAGTTTAGGTATTGGCTGGATTAAGGGATGTACAGATGAAACTTGAAAAATTTGAATATCGTGCAAAAGTTTGTGTATTTCAGTAAAATTAAAATATTAAGGTGTTCAAATTCAATTTAATTCAAATTAAAAGGTGAAACTAATATATTTATTATATATAACTATATACATATGATTATGATTTTTTGTGATTGATTTCATGTAATATTCAAAATTTCGGAGATTTTGAATTTGGGGTTTTCATAAGCCATAAGCCATAATCATCAAAATTATAACTTTTGCACGATATTCACATTTTTCGAGTTTCACCTGTAGAATATGATCATGCAGAATAAGGCATTACTATGTGCTTTATAAGTACTAATACACAGCCAATATCCTAGCAATATGCATGATAATAAGCAACTAGTTATTAGTCAGAAGTGGACCATAAACTAAAGTGTCACAATTTATCAAAGTACCAAAAACACATTTGCAATTCTGCTTAGTTAATAACAACACTGCTTCAGATCAGCACAAAATATCAATTCCCCTTCAAAAACAGAAGTGAAATCACAGCTGTGTTGATGAAGTAGTTTTGATTATTTGTTCTCAGGGTAATCGAGACGAGAGAGAGACTGTGGATGTGTCTCTGGCCAAACAGGACGCTCAGGTCGGAGAAAAAGACTTGATTTGCTTAAACAAATTTATGTTTTAATGTGCATGTGTATTTCTGGCTGCTGAACGTGTGTGGGATGTTCTGTGTGTTGCAGAAACTGTACGCCGCAGGAGAGAATAAAGTCGGCACGGATGAGTCTCAGTTTAATGCGGTTCTGTGCGCTCGCAGTAAACCTCATCTCAGGCAAGGTAAAACCACCGTCCCACTGCGGTTCCTGAACTAGGACAGTGTGTTTAACACCAGTCATCGAGAGAAAGATTCATGAACACTATGGAAACATTGTCTTCTGCAGCTTTGAATTAGTTCCAGTTTCATTATTTGCTTTTCATTAGACCAAAATTGGCACAAATCACTTAGTCATATTTAGGGATGCACGATATATCAGCAACCATATCTTTATGGTTTATTTTTAATGTTGTCGCTATCGGCCCGAGAAGAAAATGTGGCCGATATATTAAAGCCGATAAATAATGTATTATTTCCTTCAGCTGAGACACTTCAGATGTTCAACATGATGGTTTTGAGTTGCTTGAAATATGATTGAAATCACTTCAAAAAGGGGAAAATACAGTTCAGTGCAACAGTTAAAGGTATAGCGGAGGGTGTTTTACTTCCTGGTGGGTAGTCTAAACTATTGGTCCTCCTAATTGTCAATCATTCTGGTGAATCAATCAAACTTTTCAAAAAGTGGAGAGGGCGGGTCTTATCTAAAATTTGGAAAGATCCTCCGCTATACCTTTAATATCGGCTACATAACATTAAAATGAGAATATTATAATTGTGTGTTTGGGACATGTTTTTTTTTTATAATTTTTTTTATAATTCTTTAATGAATAGAAAGTTCAAAGAACAGCATTTATTAAATGTATTTATAATTTTTTTTTTTTTTTTATATAAAAAAAATAATAACTCTGAACAAGTATGGGACATGGATTTTAATGGTGAAATTTTTGTTTTTGTAATCAGCCTCTCAAAAGTTGGATTCAGATTTATCGGCCAATTTATATCGGTTATCGGCTTTCAAGTTTAAAGAATCCTAGGTATCGGCCCAAATGTTCATATCGGTGCATCCCTAGTCATATTACATTACGCTATTTTTTGTGACGCACTAAAGTTAAACCCCCAGTTGACAAGCTTAAAAAACATTTAGAATCATAGCAATCATCCATTTGACTTCAAATTTATGTTTTTAAAGCTGACATTAAGACCGTTTTAATACGGTTTTGTAATTTTGGCTGTTATGATTTTGTTTTTACTTTGGTCATTTTTGTAAGTATTTCATTTTCTCTGTGCCTTGGTAGTTTTGTAAGTGCTTTATAAATGAAGTTTGAGTTATGAGTCTATTACAGTGCATATGATGCTTTGCATGAGGAACAGACTGAATATGAAGGCATTATTCTCTGATGATGTGGATGTAGTGATGCATTGCAGCAGGTTTGACAGTAACGTTGGTTCCTGGTGTCTTTGGCAGTGTTTCACGAGTACCAGCAGATGTGTGGCCGAGAGATAGAGAAGAGCATCTGCAGGGAGATGTCTGGAAACGTGGAGGACGGCATGGTGGCGGTCGGTGAGTACTGATCTCTGATTGGTCCTGAGCAAAAAACATATCGGCCAATGGCTGATCCAGATGAAGCAGGGAGCAGCAGGAAACAGCCAATCACAGCACTGGAATAGGATCAAGACTGAGTCATTTGTTTTGAATAAGATGCAGATTATGATGTGTAATGTAAATATGACTCTGAATGCAAAACCATTGTTTTTCATGCACTGGTCAATTTTGAGATTTTGGTCTTTTTATAATGTGTTGCACTTTTAAGTGCTTGTTTTATTGCACTTTGACCATTTGCGTCTGTAGATCTCAATAACAATACTTATCTTTAAAGCTGGTGAGTTTTAGTCAGAAATCTCCACTTCAGCAGCTTTACATTCACCAAACTTTACAGTTTTATGTTCATATATGTCTGTATTTACTGATTTATGGAGTGATAATAAGAGATTTCCTCTGTGAAAACTTTAACTCTAATACGTCAACAAAATGAAACGAGAATTTTGAACCTGGCTTTATCCAATGTTCAGATTTGTGTTCTGGGGAATTATGCAAATGAGTGCATAATGAATTAGATTATGCCTAATTTGCATATTTAAACAACATTTCAGAATCCTTGTAATACAAAACAATTGTGTTTTTGGACTGATAAATCAGCTGGGAAAAGTGTCGTGATTTGTATTAATATTTACCTGTGGCTTCTTGTCAAAACTTTAACACATGTACAGTATATGGTCAAATCTGGCTAAAAACATGCTTTTTTAGCCAGATTTTACCATATACTGTACATGTGTGTTAAAGTTTTGATTTTAAAAACTTCCTAAACATTGTAAAATTGGAGGCTTGTGATCAAATGTATATTCTGTGACTGATTAAATGTGTTATTACTGATAATATTTAAAGTATTCCTCTGTGTAGAATATGAAGTATGTTTAGTTTGATCATAATCATGCTCCGTCTGTGCTGTGTTTCAGTGAAGTGCATTAAGAACACCGCAGCCTATTTTGCTGAACGTCTCCACAAGGCCATGCAGGTAAAAATATACAATATGATAAATATACATATATAAAGGCATATTTTGCTATGATAATGTATGTCTGAGGTCATTCGGGAGTGGCTATTTGTGGGTTATTTTTATGTTTTCTTAGCATTATATATTGTACATGCACTTCCTCTTATCCTGTTGATGACATGATGATGATGATGATGATGATGATGTTGATGAAGATGATGATGATGATGATGATGATGATATTTGTCTTTGGTTTAGGGTGCGGGCACCAAAGACAGGACTCTGATCCGCGTCATGGTGACCCGCGCTGAGGTGGACATGTTGGATATCAGACAGGAGTATCTGCGTCAGTTCGGGAAGTCTCTCTACACAGCCATCTCTGTAAGACACACACACACACACACACACACACACACACACACACACACACACACACACACACACACACACACACACACACACACACACACACACACACACACACACACACACATAATACACTGCATTTATCCTTATGCTTTATTCATAAGACGCACATACACTACAGATCAAGAGTTTAGAATCATTTTGTATTGTTTTAAATAAAAGTCTCTTCTGCTGCACCAAGGCGGCATTTATTTGAGTAAAAAAAAAACCCGTAATATTGTGAAACATTTTTATGATGTAAATCATCATGTGAATATATAGTAAAGTGTAATTTATTCCTGTGATGAAAGTTCAGCATCATTACTCCAGTCTTCAGTGTCACATGATCCTTCACAAATCACTCTAATATGATGATTTGATGATCGAGAAACATTTGATTTTTTTCAATTCTTTCTTTCTTTCTTTCTTTCTTTCTTTCTTTCTTTCTTTCTTTCTATCTCTCTTTTTCTTTCTTTCTTTCAAACTAATCTTTCTTTCTTTCGTTCTTTCTTTCTTTCTAACTAATCTTTCTTTCTTTCTCTTTCTTTCTATCTATCTTTCTTTTTCTTTCTTTCTTTCAAACTAATCTTTCTTTCTTTCTTTCTTTCTAAATAATATTTTTTCTTTCTAATCTATCTTTCTAACTAATCTTTCTTTTTAACTAATCTTTCTTTTTAACTTATCTTTCTTTCTTTCTTTCTAACTAATCTTTATTTTTTCTTTCTATCTTTCTTTCTTTCTAACTAATCTTTCTTTCTACCTAATCTTTCTTTCTTTCTTTCTTTCTTTCTAACTATTCTTTCTTTCTAAATAATCATTCTTTCTACCTAATCTAAAAAATAAACATTTGATTAATTTTTCCTTTAAATAAAAATAATAATCTTACTAACTCTAAACTTTTAAACAGTTTCCACAAAAATATGAACACAATTTGACAATAATCATAAATGTTTCTCGATCATCAAATCATCATATTAGAGTGATTTGTGAAGGATCATGTGACACTGAAGACTGGAGTAATGATGCTGAACATCCAGCTTTGATCACAGGAATAAATTACACTTTACTGTATATTCACATAGAGAACAGCTATTAAATTGTAATATTATTTCTCAATTTTTGATCAAATAAATTTAGCCATTTAAAATGTTTATAGTAATTAAATTTTAGGAGGCATATATTATTCATATCATATTTAAGTTTGTCCTGTAGCTAGAAATAGAATATTATGAATATATCACACTGGTATAAACAGAAGTATTTTTTTTATTTTATCAGGGAGACACATCTGGTGACTATAAGAAACTGTTGCTGAAGCTGTGTGGAGGAAGTGACTGAAGAACCGGGACGACAGACACCGTACCATGATGACTGGATATGTGGCGTTGTCATATTAATCCTGCCCATATATATTAGCATTAATATGTCAGATGATAGTGTCATGTTAACTAATACAGTAATCTCTCTCTTCGCAGCTTTATAAAGTTCACAGCCAAAATAGCATTTCATTTGTGCCTTTACATTAGACATTATCATTATTATAATATAGTTTATTATTTGTTTTATTTTGCTATCTAATCAGACTATGCATGATATCTAGAGAATATATATATTTTGTAACTGTTGATGCATCGATATATACATGTAGTGTCTTCAGTAACTGATGCCAAAGGGGAATCAGAACCTGTGGTTGCCGTTCGCAAACCAAAAATACAATCTGAACATCATCACTGAAATCTCAAATGCCTTGAAGTGCTGAAATATATGCCATAGTTTTTATATTGTGAGCTTTATGATCTCTATGCAAGAGTTCTCTGATGAAAATATAACTGTCAATCATCATGAAGGTCTCGATGAGTGAAGCTCGCGTAAACGTGTCATATTTCACCCTAAAAACAAGAAATTAATTTTGCATCAAAAAAAGTGAAGCCTATTTTAGGAACATTATGATCTTTTTGCATTATGACATCAGTTTTCCCCCTACATTTAAATTTTTAACACATCTAAACTTTTGTAGTAATTCTCATTATTCTGTGTAGCGAGTCTTAGTACTGCAATACAATTTTTTTTGTGCAGTTTTATAGTAATAAAAAAAGACATTAAATATTAAATGCTAACATCACATATAAAAAACGTTTCTTTTACAATTTAAATAATTTAAAATAATATTTTTGCAACATGGTAATGCATATTTATGATTCTAAAATAGACTTAATTTCTTATTCATGCAAAATATAATTTCGTATTTCCACTATATGAGTTTGGGGTGAAATATGACCAGTTTTGTGAGCGCATGTTTTTATTTTTAGCATGAATATGTTTTGCTGCAGCAGTAGATGGCAGTAAAGTGACCAATCTTTCATCTTGATAATCACTAGTTTGACAGGATATTCTAACCTGTTGCTGTTGTACTGTTTATTAACATGAAGACTACACTTTTTTCAGGGATTTACTAGCCTGTGATTTAATGTGTTCACTCAGCCAACTAATCTTGTCTAGTAAAATATGTGTCTGTTTAATAAAAACACCTCATGAATGACTAAGAACTCCAGCTACCCCTTACTTTTCTTACTTTGGATTGATCAATTGCTCTGTTTTGGGAAACAGTTTGCAAAATGTCCCATTAATTAATGCACTAACTAACAATAAGAAATACATTTGTTACAGTATTTATTCATCTTCGTTTGTATTAGTTAATAAAAATGCAACTGTTTATTGTTTGTTCATGTTAGCTCAGGTCCATTAATGTTAACAGATACAACTTTTGTATATTAGTAAATGTTGAAATTCATATTTAGTAAGATTAATACATTCTTAATAATAAGTATTTTTTCATAGTTCATGTTAAATGTATACCTTTAAAGGCTTTAACACACTGTAACTCACACTGTAACCCCTCTGGTGATAATGAAACAAAACTGTGTGCATTTTGCGGAAGAATATTGGTCTGGTTGTGCTTCGTCTCTGCGTGACTGTGCGGATGAATATGATTCTCCTACTGCTCATAAAACATTCACTATTAGGTTTAAGAGATAGTTGAGATTGAAAGGATCTCAGGCTGACAGAGCTGAAGACTTTACTGTAACTTTACCTATTAATAGACACGGTACTTCCTTGGAAAGAGTCAAAGAAGTCAAGGAAGATCTCGTGTGACAATTAACCTCTGTCACTCCCACACCAGACATGCTTCAAAGCAGCCGGAACAACTTTTCTCTGTTTACGGATATGACGAAACACGCACGGGCGGGCGATTTCCCGCGAAAACCACCCCGACATCTCTTAAAAATAAACACTTAGGCTATAATAGGCTTACCATAGTGAATCAGGGTAAGACAAAAACACGTTTTGGAAGAATCATTGATGATGGATTGACTCATTATTTATATAATTTTGAAAAACGAATGTAGTTAACTAATGGAACCTTATTGCCTAGCTGCCAACTTTTGAGTTTGGGGGGATTGGGGGTGATATAAAAAAATAATAATTGCATCACAATAAGTGTATTGTGATTGTCACTAACATTTTAGTAACTAAACTGAATTTTATTAGGACAACATGTTACAATGTTTACATGGTACAATTTTTGGTAAGCTACGCTTTTTTATTATTTCAATTCAATTCAGTTATTGTGATTTGATTTAATATTGACTCATTTGGATAAATATTAGGTACACAAGCTAGGCATTAATTTTTCTCAAGAAAAAAACAACTCACCTAATGCTGTAAACATACAGAGAGCCCTATCAGCTGGCAGTATTATTTAAGGTTAAAAATAACTCAAATTAAATATAATGCGTTTTTTTTTATTATAATAACAACTTTATTTAATGATATAAGTAAAAATATAATAAATATGTAATATAGTAGGCTACACATATTTAGCTAAATACTCTCTATAGCTCTCTAATACTCTTCCTGAGGTAAATGTTATGTGGCATAGCCTAATTGTTCTCCAGCTGTTTTATTGACCCCTTTGTTTGATTGATTGGTCGATATTATGTATGAGGAATATACATTTCGGTAAGTTGTACTGTATCTTTCAACAGTGTTCATTCGTGTTTATTTACTATTACTAGCTAGTAGAGATGATCGGGTCACGTGCCGCTAGGGATCTGTCACGTCACATTTACAAGCGCCAAAACGGTATTTATTGTTTGAATTTCGTAATAAAATTGACAGAATCTGATTTTTTTTATATCATAAGTAACCTGCTCGGTCTAGTCTGTCGGTCTCCGTGTCCTCTTTGCTTCGCGATTTTTCTGTGCGTGAGAAAATGTGTGGCGTCCATGTTTTATTATGCGTGCTTGCTTATTTAAAAGTGCGAGCTGTAGCAGTGTGTGCTTGCAAGTGACATAAAAATAGTTTGAATTTGCATTTCAAAGCACCTTCATCCATGCAAAGCATAAACAAAGAAGCATAACATCTTCATTCATTCATTTTTCAGGGCATTTTCTCCATCCATTATCAGCACATAAACCCTGGTTGGTCAATGCTGATGTTCTCTCTGGTGTTACCAGTGGGTGAAACAAGTGATTTGATTGGACAAACAGGTCAAGAGTTCATGACCTCAGGCCTTCCATTGTGTGTGTGTGTTGCTCCATTAGTGTACAGTGACATCATCTGTGTGTTTTGGCTATAATCATTTGAATCCATCACAATTCCCGAATGCCATCTGGGATCAGACATATATTCAGTCTTTTTCGATCGCTGTTATCTGGGTTTGTACGGAGATTATGTGAAGCAGATTCTGTAATCTGAGTTTCAGATTTAAACATTCAATGCACACATTGAGCTCCTTAAAGCTTTAGCTTAATATAATATAAATATAATCAACAAATCCTCTCAAATCAGGCAGATTCTGCCTCCGTTTACAGTGGCGGCAGGGATTTAGAGGAATCCTGTGAATGATGCAATACAGTACAAACTACAGTTTGAAAAGAGGACAGAAAAGTTCCCAGATCAAGAGAATTAAGTCTGTTTTGGGGCAAGTTGTCACATCTTTTAAGCGTCGGTCAAGTGATTTATTGCAATTTCCATTGGCTGAAACAATGGTTTGATATAAATGTAACATTTTAAAAGTGTTCAGAAACTATTTCTAGTGCTTTTTGTAAGTACGTATCAGTTGGCAACATGTTTTTTATACACATTTTTTTTGCTGTTTTATAATTATTTTGCTGAAAAGCATTTAAATAGCTTATTATAATGCGTAGATATGTTTTTGTTGTACTTTAGATGTATTTATAAATATATCAATATCAGTATCTGTACAGAAATTGACATTTATATTTTAAACCTACACTGAGAAGTATTCACTGGAGTGTAAATAGTGTGACAACTTGCCCCGGACTCGCCATTTTTGTTATGATTGGCTGGTTCCAGCAGTGCTAAAGCTAATAAAACTCCTCTCACATGAGTCAGGGTGGGAGTCGAGAGTGTCCAAATTAAACACCCGGTGAGATTGTGTGGTTATGTAATCACTAAACACAGTCACATGAGCACTGCTCCTTTCAGGTCCTCATCGCACATATGTCCGGTTGTTTTATCTCAAGGCATGAGCTCAAATTACACCTGGATCAATCCTGCCATCATGGAAATATTAAAGTTTGAAATCATTTCTTTACTTGGGTTTGAGTGGATGTTCATTTTTGTCTTGTTACTGTATGCTGCATTACACAATGAACTTCAACAATGAAAAACTAATAATTAATGGAATCAATCAAATCCTTAATTTATTTTTATTTTTTTTAAATTGGAATACATTTCCCGTGTCCTCAATATCGCATTCAATCCCATTAGTCTTTTTTTTTTGTGTGTAAAATCACAGTTCCTTAATGACATCACCTGACAGGAAGTGACATCATTTTGGAGGGAAATCAGCAGCAGCACAAACATCAGTAAGAATTTGATGGATTCTGTGATGTTTTGTGATTTGTGTCGCTCTATTTGATCAAAGTTCGTGGATCAGTTTGATAATATCTAAATACCAAAGATAACATTTTTTTAATATATTTCAAAAGATATAAAAAGTAAAAAATATGAAAAGGAACTTCAAATTGACGTTTGCTAACGTCGATATGTTTCTTATAAGTTAAAATCTGTTTATTAAAATACTTCCTTGTGCTTTAATGGTTTATTATGAGCTGAGCTGCAATGCTTATTTTATTGTGTGTGTTTTATGTGGACAGTGAGTGTGTGTTGAGCATCGTTCAGGTTACACATTACACAACACAAGAGTTAACAATGGAAAATCAAACATTAGATCTAGCATCATGTCCTAAATATCATATTCTGTGCTTTGTGGACTTTTACTGTTTAAACCACAACCAGATAAAATGCCAAATATCCTTGGCAACCGGAAAACAATCCCTGTTTTGTGAGCAATGGTTGTTTTATTTTCTCAGCTTGATCTTATAAACATATGGATTTGTGGATTTTTAACACCAGGATTCTAGGTTAACATTAACATACACCTTATGCATATGTGACTATATTTGATACACTTTTCCACCATTTTTAAATACAGTTTTTGAGTTAATCAGTTTTTTAACAGTACAAATGTAAAAAAAAAAAAAAAAATTTAAAATAACTTTAAAATAGTTTTAGATTAATTATAGCATTTGAAATTTCAATTAATAATATTCAGGCATTTAAAATGAACTCACAAAAATAACATTCGGACACATGTTTATGTTCAAACAGTTTTATAGAGATGACATCATTATCTAAGAGTTGACGATTACAGGAAAAGCATAAAAGAAAAAACCAACAACATGAAAGTGTTTTGTTACTTTGTACTCATCTGTTAATAATGAAATAATCTCGCCAGTGAACGCCTAGGTGTTTTATCAGAAGCCCCGCCCCTCTCTGGTTCCCCTCCCATTTAACCGCTTTGAGTGGCATGTAGCAGCCACGCCCCTTTCTCGTTCCCCTCTCGTTGAACCGGTTTGATTGGCAGGCGGGAGCCCCGCCCCATTCCCCGTGCCCCTCCCTCTGCTAGGCTTTGATTGGCAGATGATAGCAGCTGCGGAGTTGTGGAGTCATGGCGGAGCTCCGCCGCACCTCTGATCATTGGAGTTACGGCGAGGAGAATTTGTGATAAACTGTCAAACTTTATAACAAATTTAAAATGATCGAAAGCGAGTTAAAGTTACGCGCGCCGTCACACCACCGTCAATCGATTTGAAACCGAGAACTGGCAAAGATGTGAGACTCTCCGGAGCCGAAGAAGAAGAAGAAAAAAACCGTTGGAGTCTCTCCTAAAGTCGCAAATATGGCTTCTTGCTTCTTTCAATCTCACACAAAAAACTCTTTAACAGGAGCGTCGTTGTTTTCAGCGCTTTGTGTCGTTCTGTAGCGGGGCGGACCGGGTGTGATGGATCCCAAGCACAAAGAGTTGTTAGAGCAGTGCCAGGAAAAGTTGTCGGAGTCCGTCACAGATGTGGACCGGGTTCTGGAGCTGCTGGCCCAGTCAGGGAGTCTGAGCCCGGCCGAGCGAGCGGAGCTCGACAGAAACTGCTCCAGCTCCGCCGAGAAGGTCCATCTGCTCCTCAAGACTCTGGTGGAGAAGAAGGAGAGGGATCATTTCCAGGAGTTCTGCTGGGCTCTGGAGAAAACCCACCCGGTGCTGCTCAGCGCTCTGCTGCCTGCGAACAACCACAACAACACGGGTAACTCACACACTTCCACAACACTCCTCCTCTCCAGTCAGGGTTACTGCTCAAAACACCTCAGTTTAGTTTGTTGTCATTCCAGCATTATATCCAGAGAAGTGTTATCTAACCTGGTTACTCTAACAGGACTAACAATACAAGAACTAACAATATTGATATGAACACTAGGGACATTTACACTCATATATGAGTATAATAACACAATTTTAATATTTAAAAACGTTTTTAATATCAGTATGTCTGCATCTAATTGTATTTACATTTTAGGTACCTTCATTTTTTGCAGCACACACTTCAATTTTTGAGTAGAAATATTCAAAATGGTCTCTATATGTATACAATACCAGTCAAAAAGTTACTATTTAATTTTTGTTGTTGAAAGAAGTTTCTTATGCTCATCAAGGTTGCATTTATTACCATTTAAAATAGCTGTTTTCTTTCTGAATATATAGTTTAAAAAGAACAACATACATTTAAAATAGAAATATTTCCAACAATATCAATCTTTACTATCACTGTTGTCTCCAAACTTTTGAACGGTAGTGTATATTGTTGCAAAAGATTTCTATTTCTATATTCTAATCCTGAAAAAGTATCAAAATACTAAGTGGTGCTACTGTTTCCAACATTGATAATAAATCATCATATTAATGAATTGTGAAGGATCATGTGACACTGAAGACTGGAGTAATGATGCTGAAAATTCAGCTTTGATCACAGGAATAAATTACACTTTACTATATATTCACACAGAAAACAGCCGTTTTAAATTGTAATAATATTGCAATTAATATTTTGATCAAATAAATACAGGCTTGATGTGCAGAAGAGACTTCTTTTTAAAAACATAAAAAATAGTAATGTTTCCAAACTTTTGACCAGTACTGTATCATAAAAGCTGCATGCATAATAATTTATGCATGCATGATTTATGTTAAATAGTTTAAGCTTGTCACATTACTGTCATTTATTGATGTCAAACAGGGGACGATGGAGCCACATTTGTAATATCTGGTGGTATTGTGTGTATATTTTGTATATAATATCTAGTTTCTGTTGACTGTATGAGAAGTTTTGGTTCAGATGCTGAGATGTCCTTATAGAAGACACGAACCCGTCGCCGGTGAGGAAAGCGTTACAAAGCTGTTGTGTAAATCTGCCGTGCGAAACATCGTACAGTAAATGTGTTACAGATGTTTCTCAGATTCCTGCGGCCAAAAAAACTCATCAGACGTGCAGGGATTTTGCCATAAGCCAGAAATAGCTGCCGTCTATAAAATAATGCAGCTTAAAGCTGGATCAAATAACATTACCTAGAAAGCCATTAAACCCGTGTTACAGGAATATGATTGGATGACATAGAAACACATGTGAGAGATATTGGACCAGGGCAGCCGTTCCAGACGTTTCGAGTCTGTGGAAGTAAAATAATGACAAATGTTTTTGAAACAGAAAAAGCTTGTTGAATTGCACTACTATTGAAAAAAAAATGCATTGCATTAATAACCTTGCTTGCATTTTAATGCGTTGTGTTTTCAGGGCTTGCATTTTAATGGGCTGAAATTATATTTAATCTGTGAATATTTCAATTCAAAACATTTCACGATGCATTAAAATGCAAGTAATTTGAAAAGCGCAATAAAATGGAACGAAAATTGCCGGTTGAATATTATATTTTTAAACAGAATGAACATTTTGGAAGTGAAATCTGAAAGGTGAATATTATGGATTATTGAATTTTTAAGAATGAAAACGTGTGTGAAATGTTTTGAATTGAAATATTCACATATTAAATATTACAACCATGTTGAATTTCAGCCCATTAAAATGCAAGCCCTGAAAATATAATGCATTCAGATGCAAGCAGGGTTATTAATGCAATGCATTTTTTTTTTTTTTTAAGTAGTGCAATTCAACAAGCTTTTCTGTTTCAAAAACATTTGTCTTCCATACGAGTCTGTTAAATAGAGCATCGCCGATCAATTAGACCAGTTAGAGATCTATGATGGTGGTCGATATAAAGCACAGCAGGGTTCTGTTGGGTTTGTTTAGCTTTGTTAGTCTCTGATCACTTGTGTGTCCCATGACTCTGGGCTGTTTTTAATCGTGCTTCAATTAAATAAATAGGGTCCTGAGTCGGGGTGTAACAACCCTCATATCACCATACTGAACTCACAAGACGATATTATTGCCATACTCAGAGACATACTGTTGATTAAAATGCTAAATTGTGTGTGTAAATGAATAGTCTTGGACTTGGTGCTGAAACCCAAAGCACAGGACAATAGAGACACCAGAATAACAATATTCATGATTCTGAAGCTGAAAACAGAATTATTTTAGACGAATATGCTTTCACTCTTTCACTGACTAGATATATTTAAAATAATGGCGGCCACATTTTACTGGTAACATCAGACATTTGACATTATCAGGATCCACAAATATTCCCCCATTGCATTTTTATACATTATATTCAACATTATATATAGTTTAATGTAGTACTAACACTAAAACTCTGTAAACTTGAATTTTTTAATTTTGGGTGAACTATACACAATACTTAATATAGTCACCATCCGTGAAACATTTTGTTGCATTTTTGTTTTGCGATATATTGTTACTCCTCTCGTCCTGAGTGATGGTGTCCACAGTAGGCCAGCTGACCGCCTCACTTATATAAACCCCTATAGGACGTGACAACAAGCACAGATGCCCATTGATTTTTAGCGATAACATATAGAGCTTTCAAAGCAGAGCTGCCATGAGCTCTGAGGTTCAGTGAGAGGTTATTAAAAACATGTTTAATAATCAAATCCTTGGGTAAAACTAGACCACCTGTAACCCGGAAGTGTTGCATAATTGAGGACAAAGCGGCGATATATATTCTTTTTACTTTTTATATTTGTAATCGATTATACTTTTAGTCTGCGCAGTTAATAGAGTCCTAACACTTGATCATATGAACTAATAATGAACAATACATTTTACAGCATTTTTGTTAGCTAATAACATTTTTCACGTTTCACACACAGTGCATGTAAGATTTTTGGATCAAAATATCCAAAAACCACTAGAACAATGTTAAATATTTTGTTGACTTGTGTACTTGCATTATCCAAAATGTTTCTAAGAATGTTTAAATCCAGAGAAATAAGCGGTTTTATCCAGGACACGTCTATCAATGACATCATACCCTCGTTACCCTCGATTTCACACAGTATATGATGTGTTTTATTAGACAGGTGAGCAACTGTGGATACATTCATCGAAGAAAACTAACCATTGTTATACAGCTCAACACAGTTCGTTTATTGTTTAAATCTCGTTTTCTTGATTTACCGCGAGTACCGTGTTTTTACCATGCCTAATATCGATCCTGCTCACTGCAGTGTGCAACAAGTGTCTCATATAGTAGCATTATAACATAACTTTCAACACACTCAATAATAAGATGATAAAACAGCGCTGCGTTTCCACACACACACACACACACACACACACACACACACACACACACACACACACACACACACGACCGGAAGAAGCAGTAGCGGCGTCTGCGGTTTAATGAAAGCTCTGTTCTCGAGCTCGTCTCTCATTAGCAATCACTCCAGCGGCTCATTTCACTCCAACGGCGTTCATAACGTTTATTCCATCTTTAATACATTACTGGTCATCCATGAATATGATGATATTCTCCACCGGCTGTAGAGGTGAGACGACAACTCCCATGATTCAGTGCAATCATCAAGCTAAGCCTTTGTTCTGAATAAACGACCTCTAGTGGTGAGAAGTTACATAGTGTGCCTTTAACAGACAATATTTAAATTAAACTATTGTTCATTGTTAACATTAATTACCTAACAAATGAAACCTTGTCAATTGTTAACCATGGTTTGTGATTATGCAGTTATGTGATATGTAGTGATTGATGGGACGGGTGCTTCAGTCATATAGAGCGCATTAGTCTCGGCGGATGAAGATGACCTGTAATGAAGTGTGTGTGTG
>CM038637.1:1888830-1943830 GCA_021554675.1 Leuciscus idus
GTTTATTCATAACATCTGTATGAACAGCAGAGCTGACTCTCAAACTGAAAGCAGAAGTTCATGAACCGGCCTACCACCTTCAGATCTGGAACAACCAAAAATTATTCAGACACCAGATATCATTTTTGATATTGTTTTACTAGTGGGTGCAGGACACTATAGTTCATTTATTAGGGCTGGGTAAAAAATATTGATTTCTCGATTTTAATCGATTCTCATTTTTACAAACCGATATCGATTCTTAAATCCCAAGAATCGATTAGTCATCCTGTTCTCAGTTGATGAATGAATGTAACATTGTAGCGCCGCATCTCGTCCAATAAATCGCAATAATCTTCGTGCTTTGCTACTATTGATATGAAACAAAGTCTCAGATTTCAAATTACGTCCATTTTCTTACGAAATTCAAAAACATAAATACCGCTTTGTGGCTGTGGCGTGAGATCGCTCTGACTCAGCTCTAGAGAAGCACATGACCTTCTCTTCCGCCTTAATAACACCAGTTACAGCGCGAGATAAACATGAATGAGCTTCTGAAAGTGTGTTAAAAGATAGAGAACAACTTATCGAAATCCGTATCATGTGACATGGAGTCGCCCAATCAGTGTTTCAGCCGTGGAAAGACGTCATTAAAACAGCTTGTAAACAATGTCATGTAACGTCACATTTACCTCAGAAAAACCATATCCAGTGACCATAAACTCATCAGTCTAAAATTAACTCTAGAGAGGAGCATTCTGCTAAATATATGCACCATATTACATATTCATTATCATTTTTAATGTTCTTCAATATTTAATGCAGGTTTGAATAAATCTGGCAAGTTTTTATGACAGCCACCATTTAAATGTTTATATTTCATATAACTTTTATTATTATAAAAAGAAATAAAAGTGTAATTTAAGTGTTTGTATACAAATCAGTTCAATATTATACCTTCAATATTATAGTAGGCTAATGAAGCCTATAGGCCACCACTGACTCCCATAGTTTACAGCATTAGTGAAGAGATTTGTTTTCCTTGAGAAAAGTTGCCATGTATTGTTCCTGATATCCAAAATAATCAATATTGAATCGAATCGAATCGAATTGCAAGCTTGTGAATCGAAATCAAATCGAATTGTGAAATTTGTGTCAATACCCAGCCCTATCACTTATGTAAGTGAGGAGAGCAAAATAAAGTAAACTGTGACATATTATACCCAAATATTCTTCATACAGGGACTACCAGTAACATTTATACACATTTGGGACCAAAAATGATTGGGATCATGTTTTGCTGAAGTGTTTTGTCTTTAATTGCTAATGCTCTTTTTACACACAGACTGAACAAAATGAAGCATTGCTTGGTGATTGGTTGAGCTAAACTGGTATTATCTAATTGTGTAGTTAAATTTAACAGCTGACAGATATTCAACATAATTCATGTGTGAGACAGTCTAACAGAAGGACGGACAAAACCAGTCAAATATCAACTGAGTTCTGCTCATATTTTATTACCATTTTCCAACCTATAGCGAATAAACTGTGATAATGTGAGAAATGTTGAATAAATTTAGCTTTGACTGTACGTGTGCCGCTAGTTTACCTCTTTAATACTGACACTACATGTGCTAATATTTTATTTTCTGAGCACTGATGTACAATGTCTGTGTATCCCAGCATCCTCGCCCCCTCCTGCACACCCGGAGAAGCATGTGATGAGTGAGAAACTGGAGACGGTGATCTTCCAACTCAGACAGGTGACCCGTGAACGAGACGACCTACGCAAGAGACTGGCCCTCTCCTCACCCGGCACCACCTTTGACGACTGCAGGTACGGGAACGCATCGGGCGACTGTAAACGAGGTCCAACAGGGTGACTGTCACTGAACTGGAGATTTCAGATCTTTCTATTGGCCAGTTTCAGTCTCTGTAACCCCGCCAGACAGTTCGTCTTTTCCTATCCGTATGTGAGCGTGAGATTGGACAGAGTGCTTTATGTGTATAAATAAAGTATGTTTACTTTCATTACTATTTCATAAATAAGGCTTTTTTTTTTTTTGTGTGTGTGTGGGTGTGTGTTTCTTCACCTGAATGCTGATAGACGTTGATAAAACACACACTGAGGTTTTCTGTGCACGACCTGTGTGTGTGATCTCACTGAAACATCCCAGTCAGACCTGTATATGACAACTAATGAATGATTACCCAAATGATTTCGCACAGGAGATGTTTACATGTGTCTGTGTGTGTCTGTAGGCCGAGCGTGAAGCCGGGTCACGATTACGAGCGTCTGAAGCTCCAGTGCATGAAGGCCATGTCAGATCTACAGTCTCTCCAGAACCAGCACACCAAAACCCTGAAGAGATGTGAAGAGGCCGTGAGAGACGCCGATTACTACCAGTGAGATCTAGACACATACATTTGCCCTATAGAGTTGATTTTCAAGGGCTTTTATTTTATTTTTAGACCTTTTATGAGGGCAATTTAGTTCTAACCATTTATACTTGAGCTGCACGATTCTGGTTAAATTCACAATCACAATTTTTTTTTTGATTCTGAACGATTCTGAACGGACTAAACAAAAGAATTGTTTATTGCTGCAGTCTTTTTAAAATGTTTAATTGATCTGAATGAATTATTTTTAAAAATGGGTTGAATGAATGATTCAATGACTCACTCATAAATACTTCACTTGTTTCATTTCTGGATGAATCAGCGATTTTGAATGAATTTCTTGAATGATTCTATGACTAACAAATGTAAGTCACTTGTCGCCACCTACTGGTGTAACGATGTAATGATACAATCATTAGTTAATAGACACAGGTGAGGCGTTGTCATTTAGGAATGATATTGCGTAGGTGTTTGTATCGAGATTGCGATCTTTTAATGGTTAATCGTGCAGCTCTGATATATACTTTTTATTTAATTAATTTTTAACATTTTGAAAAAATGTCTTGTGGTCGACCAATATATCAGCCAATATTTTGTTTTGTTTTTTCTAACCATATATAATTTGAATTTAATTAATCGCATTTAATTATTTGTTTTTAATTTTAATTAATTATTACATTTAAAACGTTTTTATTTGAAAACTCAGTGTGATGTGATGTGGCGTGATGTGGAAGGCTTTGATTGGCTGCCGTGAGTCAAGGCAACATCTGGTGCTAAAGCAAACACACAGCACAGATTAGAGATTTTCATCTGAGATTACCCCAATAATTTAGTTTAATTAATTTTCCCTTTAATATTATCTTACATTTCTGATTTGTTGAATTGAATTGTGTTTTTGTGCGTGTACTGCGTGTGCCAAACATTTACAGGGCGGCCGGTTGGTGTATACATGTGCACTGAATATGATTTAGGATTTACTTTGAAACCATTTTCACTCAGAAATTGCTTGTAAATTTCAGAAATTATTACAAAGACATGGCTTGTAACAAATTGAAATTTAAACGTGAAATTTTTAAGTAGAAAAACAGAAATAGTGAGAACCAATAATCTTTGTTTTATTTGCAACTTTGAAAAATCCTTTTATTTTAATTTTATTTATAAAAATTTTTATACAAACACAACAGATCAAAGTCTCACAAAATGTATAAAACCAGACCATTCTCAGTAGTAACTGAGTTATGGTCTGGCAAAGCTTCATTAATAACTCATTTCCAAAGGGGGCGTCACCAACGGACGTCGCTCAAATGCCTCTGGGCGCAATTGGATAGACCTAAACCAATCAGAGCGATCGTCATCGTGTAAAGCCATATGCTGCGTCCCTAAGTTACACTACGCCATAAGAAGAAAAGGTATTTACTTTTGAATGTGTAGCAAAAAAGTAGGCAAGCTTTGGGACATACTACTTCGTCATCTTTATCGGACGGATCTGTCGCGTGCATCCTGTCACGTAAACTGCCCTGTCAATCATCTCGTCACAGTTAAAATCCTCTATTAAATCTAATTTAATTTCCTACCGTTTCGGAGAGAAATGTAGAAGCACGTTCATCTGCCAGTGGGTCCTTCATGGAGACTTTCCTCATGTGTTTGCAATTTTAATATAATAATGCATTTAAAAGTTGCTGCGCTTCACCAACGGACGTCGCTCAAATGCCTCGGCGCAATTGGATAGACCTAAAACCAATCAGAGCGATCATCATCGTGTAAAGCCCGCCTCAACGTTTCTGATTGGTGCCGCGATTTGGACGGATTAGAAATGGGCTTGAATGAGCTCTTTGCCAGACTACTTGCAGAGCAAATCTAAATTTGCTGGAAGTTTGTCTGGGTTTTCCCAGGCTAATGTTATACATAAAATAAACAAACAAAGGAAGAAAAAAAGGACCCCGAACTCGCATCAGGTACAGTGAAAATATACACCTTAAAGTCATACTTAATCAAACTTAAACAAAACGTTAACAATGAAGTGAAGGGATAAAGGTGAAGTTATCTATATTACATGTGTGCCCAAACATATTTCATGAAAAATCATTATTTACAGTGTGTTGTTACTGGGAAGCGAACCCAAGACCTAATGCCATGAAAGTCTTAAAGTCCATCGTCTTCATTTGATCTGGTGCATTAAACTGGCCGATAAAATAAACATTAACATTAGTTTTGTTGTTGTGTTCACTGATGCGCCGATTGAAGTTAATGTCCAGGTGGATCAGTAACGCGTGCGTCTCTCTCGGTCTCTCAGTACTCTTCACGGACGTGTGGTTGGTGAACAGACTCAGCTGCGGGACGAGATGGAGGCGGTGAAGCAGAACTACTCGCAGCTCCTACAGCAACACTCACAGCTGCAGCAAACCTGTGACGAACTGCACCGGATACACGACAGCGACCAGAGAGAGGCGGCGGACATGCGCCTGCTGCAGCAACAGGTACACATCATCACACGTGCACACACAACTCAGGATACTCAATCATTTATATGCATCTATATAACAAAACCCTAATTTAGTAATAAATAGTGATATATTTCAATTAAAAAAATGGCATACAGAGACTTACATGAACATGGCACCAATGTTATAGAATAGCTTGCCAATGGAGATTAGATCTACGATTAGATCTCTTTGTCTGGTTTTTAAGTCTCTTTTAAAAAGGTATTTGTATAAATGTGCTTTTACTACTTTGTGAAGTATTATATATATATATATATACAGTACAGGCCAAAAGTTTGGAAACATTACTATTTTTAATGTCTTTGAAAGAAGTTTCTTCTGCTCATCAAGCCTGCATTTATTTGATCAAAAATACAGAAAAAAATGTAATATTGTGATATATTATTACAATTTAAAATAATTGGTTTTCAATTTATTATACTTTAAATTATCATTTATTTCTGTGATGCAAAGCTGAATTTTCAGGATCATTACTCCAGTCTATCACATGATCCTTTAGAAATCATTCTAATATGACGATTCATTATCAAAGTTGGACACAGTTTTGCTGCTTAATATTTTTTCATAACCTGTGATACTTTTTTAGGATACTTTGATAAAAATAATTAATTAAATTATAAATAATAAATAAAAAATTTATAAAAAAAAGAAGAAAATGTTTTAAAAATAGAAATCTTTTGTAACAGCAATATCCACTACTGGTCAGTCATTTGGGGTCAGTCATTTTTTTTCTTTATTTTTTTTAAATAAATCAATACTCTTATTCAGCAAGGATGTGTTACATTGATAAAAAGTGATAGTAAAGAAGATTTATATTATTAGAAAATATTTTTTTATTTTGAATAAATGCAGTTCTTTTTAACCTTTTATTCATCAAATATATTAGGCAGCAGAACTGTGTCCAACACTCATAATAAATCAGAATATTAGAATGATTTCTAAAGGATCATGTGATAGACTGGAGTAATGATCCTGAAAATTCAGCTTTGCATCACAGAAATAAATGATAATTTAAAGTATAATAAATTGAAAACCAATTATTTTAAATTGTAATAATATATCACAATATATTTAAAAAAATCTGTATTTTTGATCAAATAAATGCAGGCTTGATGAGCAGAAGAAACTTCTTTCAAAAACATTAAAAATAGTAATGTTTCCAAACTTTTGGCCTGTACTGTGTGTATATATATATATATATATATATATATATATATATATATATATATATATATATATATATATATATATATATATATATATGTATATATGTATATATATATATATATATATATATATATATGATTTTTTTTTTTAAGTATATATAATAATACAAAAAACACGAATCTAAATAGTTCACAAAGTAGTAAAAGCACATTTATACAAATACCTTTTTAAAAGAGACTTAAAATCAGACTGATCGACTTCATGTATTATGTTCTTGGTTTTATATTTTGTAATGCTCTTATCTTTTTTGTGCTAAGAAGCTTTAAAAGTGCTGTATAAATAAAGTTGTGTTTATTATTATGAACATTTGAGTCATATCTCTTAATTGATTAGTGTTTTAAATTGATTTATTTAACTAATCAGCTAATTCACGAATGTGAATTGAACTTGCAAACAGTTTTTGCTGCTTAAGTTTAAATAAGAGACGCTGTTAAATCATTTCTGTTGTGATGTTGCAAAGTTGCGAGACAATAAAGAATAACTAAATTAGTCTGACACGCTCCTTAATGCCTAAATAAAAATCATATTAAATTATCACCACATTAACCTGCAAATTATCTCGTTAATATTTATGTGTTCCAGAGACTAACATGTTCTATAACTAGAATAAATATCACATTCAACTGATATATTAGATAATTGCCACTGTATTTAAATAGTTTCATTGTAATAATGTGATTCTGTGGCGCCACCAGCTGGTGTAATGATGCATTTTGTCATCTCTCACTCCTCACCACAGAATAATCCTCTTATATATATTTGTAGTTAATCCTCAAAATTGAGTCAAGTCAGTGATTTGGTTATGGGTTCAATTTCTCCTCAATCGTGCTGAGCTGAATGTGGTTTCTCTTTCTCTTGCTGTAGGTCATGAGGGAGAACGGCTCCTCAGACTTGCTGAATAAACTTTACGACACGGCCTTGAACAAGCTGGAGGGGACGAAGAAAGAGTACGATGCGCTGAGGAAACGATACAGCGAGAAAACGGCGAGTCACAGCGCCGATCTGAGCCGCCTGGAGCAGATGGAGGAGGAGAACAGACGTCTGCAGAAACAGCTGGACGTTCTGTTGAAGCAGAGAGACTCTGCGCTTCACTTCCAGCATCAGTACAGTGGATCCGTCAGGAGGTACTTCAACAACAACAACACACTAGAGAGTGCATCACAAACCAGTCACTTATGAGCTCCCGTTTCTGTTAGGCTCGCTAGGTTTTATAAGGGACCTATTATGCTCTTCAAAGTCTACTTGAATAGGTTTTCATGTTTAAATGTTCAATAAATGAATTTTTTACCATATTTGACTGCTCCTCTCTTCCCAGTCTGTCAGTAACGCTCTGTTTAGTTCCTGTCTCTATGAAGCCCCTCCTTCTGAAAAGCACACTGTGCTCTGATTGGTCGGCTGGAGCAGTGTGTTGTGATTGGTTGAGCGCTTCGAGTGTGTTTGGGAAATGTCCCGCCCCTTTCCATAACCGCCAGTTTAACACACTACTAACTAACTCAACCAGGCCCTGCCCCTTTATTCTGCGTATTAATTATTATAATGAGGAATATTGTGACGTGTTCGTTCCCGGAAGAAACTCAAGACTACACTGGAGGCGTTTCAGGAGTTCAGAAACACTGACACTGATATAGAGAAGAACTCCCGAAGCCTTTCTCATGCTCAAACAGCAACATTACACACTAAAGAAAGATGAACATGGTGAAATATGAATCTCTTTCAGGTTTGAGAGTCTCCAGCAGGAGCTGAATAAGATGTCGGCTCAGAACGAGGAGCTGCAGAGAGAAACGGACCGTCTTCAGATGGAGAACACGCGCTATAAGACCCTGCAGCTGAAGGCGGTGAAAGACGGCGAGAAGCTGAAGGAGGAGAGAGACTCGGTGTTAAACGAGTACAGACTGATCATGAGCGAGAGAGATCAGGTCATCAAGGAGGTGGATAAGCTGCAGACCGGCCTGGAGGCGGCCGAGGCCAAACTCAAGAACACGTCTGGCGAGAGGAGGGTTGCCAGCGACGAGATCGAGGCTCTGAGACAGGTCAAACACACACAACTACTAAAGACAACATTTAAAGTAAATATGAAATGTTCACAAATCTTTCTTTAGGGAAAATCGTTTGTTTCTAAGTTAATAAAATAAAGAACATCTGATACTTTAGCCAATGAGAATGTGAAGGGCACATTTTGGACTTCCAATTGACCAATATGTGTCTCCTAGCCAGCAGAGTGACAGTGGCAACTGGATCTTGTTTAAGAGTTGAAAAGAATGGCACTGAGGGGCAAATAAACATGCTCTGTTTCAATGGTAGTTAAAGTCCGATTCATTTGAGCTAAACTGTTCATTCAGAAGATTCATTTAAAAGATTCACTGATGCATTTATCATCAATCAAAAGTGTTTCAATTAAAGAAATAAAATGAACCCTAAAGAACCTCTGAAGACTCTAGCCCCAACATTGCCTCTCTGTCATGCAGAATTTCTTACTGATGGTTTGACCTTTGTTGTGTGTGCAGGAACTGAACTCCGCTCTGCTGGACCGGGACCGGGCGATCCGGGAGAAGACGGAGCTGCTGGAGAAGTACTGTCACGAGGTGCAGGACAAGGTGGAGACGCAGAAGGAGCTGAGCCAGGCCTGTAAGGACATCGAGATGGTGCGAGAGGAGCGCGACGTGGCCCGGAAAGAGCGAACGGAGGCCATTATCCAAAGAGACCAGCTCCTGAGAGAGTATTACCAGGCCAGACAGGTACATGTCCTGTGTTCAGACCACCTCTGGACTTATAGAGTTATATCATTTCATTGAGGTTAAAACCAGGGGTTGAAATTTACTTTTTCACTCACCGGCCAATTTGGTTTTTAAGTTTTTAATTACCGGCCATTTAGAACTTCTACAAGCCAAAAAAAAAAAGAAGGAAATAAACTACATCACAAAGGTGTATATTTTATAAATAAGAATAAGAAACAAATAAGAAAAAAAACTAAATCCTGTCATCCAGCATCTCTTCCCTTCCTCTTTCATCCTTTTCACCAAAAATGTGTTGTAGGTGGACAGATCAATACAGTACAAAGAACATCAAAACAATTTAGGATGTTGGGAAATAACAATATGTTTTCTGTTAACCAAATGCTTTTTAAAGCTACACTGTGTAATATTTGAAGTAGATTTTTAGCAAAAAACACTTTGTTCTTTCAAAATTATACATGCTCATTAATGTGTAATCCCTTCAACCAACTAATTAAGTATTCTCGTAAGTGTATAATCTGCAATTTAGAATACATACGAGCGAGTCGCTCGAATGGCGGAAGCCATGTTGCGCATCCATCTTGAAAATATATTACACAAAGAGGGACATACCTGGCAATTCAAGCTTCGCCTTTCGTGTTTTGACACTCAGTGGCACCGAGACGAATGCGAGAGGGAGATTACTCGCGACTGCCGGCGCCACCGTAGGAGTTAAAACACCCTCGGAATGGGAGGGGCTAGAAAGTAATATTCAGTTGGTAGTCATATACAATTTCACCGCTAGATGGGAGTAAATCCTACACAGTGTAGCTTTAATCTTCGCTATTGCTTCAATGCAAATGAACAAGCGCGCTGTTATGTGTTGTGTAGTGACGTGTGTGTGTTTAAGTAAGCCAGATATAGCAGATTCTGGGCAATACACTGTATTTAATACTTCATGATTCGTGAGTTGAGTATTTGCGCTAAATCTGCACAGATTTGTCTTACACGAACTTCCTGAGCAAAGTGAGTAAACATGCCCGCATTTGGCGTGTTGGCGGGTGTTAATTTCAAATCCTGGTTCTCTCACTGCAGAAGCAAGACAGTGCAACGCTGGACATTGAGCGCGTCAGTAAGGAGCTGGAGGTTCTGAGGAAGCAGTGCGAGGCCGTGTCGGAGGAGCTCCAGGAGGCTGTGCAGGAGGCAGAGGTGGCCAAATGCAGGAGAGATTGGGCCTTTCAGGAGAGAGACAAGATCGTAGCAGAGAGAGAGAGCATACGGTGAGCAGATGCAACCAAAAACCCTTTTATACCTTTAATTCTGTTATACATGTGATTCATTTTGAGTGTCACGTCATATGTGGCGTGTGAAAAATATGCCCGTATAATTGTTAAAACCCATCCAATTACATATTTTCAGATCCAACAAGGAAATTATAAACAGATATAACAGTGTGTAAACAGAATGGAGCTAAAATGGTGTCAAAATCATATATTGTAATATATTTTTCAAAGTCAAAGCATTGAGCAAGGTGTATTGTGATTTGCCTGACTTGGGAACAAAGTCTTAAAATAGACACACAAATGCATAGCGATCCACACACACACACACACACACACACACACACACACACACACACACACACACACACACACACACACACACACACACACACACACACACACACACACACACACACACACACACACACACACACGATGATTTACAAATACAGTTTCAACAATCAAGATTGTATTTATAAATTGTGATTTGCATTTGTGAATCTGTAAATTTGCTTCTGCATTTGCAAATCGTATTTTGTGAATGTGAATTATTTTACACATTTGTGAATCATGTTTTGAATATGTTATATTTGAGACTATTTTAGCTCCATAAAACATTGGCTAAAGCAGAGTATTGCTATGTTTGTCTGTGTGTGTATCAGGACGTTGTGCGATAACCTGCGACGCGAGAGGGACCGAGCCGTTAGCGATCTCGCCGATGCTCTGAGAAACCTCGACGACCTGCGGAAACAAAAGAACGACGCAGTGCGAGAACTGAAGGAGCTCAAGTGAGTCTCAGAAACACACACTATCACATCAGGGAATCTACAGTTTTTATGTTCTGTTAATGATTCACGAGCTTCTGCATGTGAACGACTCGCTGTACTTAAATACTAAAGGTTTCCTACTGAATCTACAGCAACACTGCAAAAGAAGTGCTACCAAAGTAGTTTGATTCCCAAACAAATGACTCTTATTCTTTTGAATAGAATGAAAGAATGAATCTTGAATCATTCTCAGACCCTCTGCTATCAGGTTGGAGTAAATGATGACGTAATTTAGGTGAACTATTTCTAAAATGTGTTTCAGGGAATGCATGGAGGAGCAGCTTGAGAAGGAGGCACGGTTTCGCCAACTGATGGCCCACAATTCTCACGACTCTGCTATCGATACGGACTCGCTGGAGTGGGAAACGGAGACGGTGGAGTTTGAGAGGAGTGCGGTATGAAGCTGTGACGAACCTCCAAAACGATTAAAAACATCTTCGTTAAGGTCATTTCACACTGGACGCGATTTTGACGCACAAATAATTTGCGCAATGGTTTTATGTTTTGATCAGCTGTGTGTGTAATGAGTGCTTCCACACCGAACGTGAATGTGCTGCGGCAAAAAAAACTACTTTTATTTTATTCGCTCCGATGTGGATTTTTTTATTACTTTTGCGGCGACAGAAAAGGCTTCAGCCAATCACATACTACAAGGACAACGATTTGAAAGACAATGTGTGGCATAGCATTGCCAACCAACTCGGTTATCTCGACTGTGAGTGGGTTGTGTGATAGTTTTAGTCGTTGTATAGTCCTGTGCTGTGTAGGCTAGCAGGCTAAACTACATTTGGGATAGAAAGCTAACACTATTATCGTCAAAGATAGAGACAGAGACCGTGTTTACTTTGAACATGTAACAAAATGTAGTGAGACTATTTTAGTATTACTATACATTCTTAGTGTGATGTCTACAGTTTCTAGTCGAATGATTTTAACTTGTTACTTGACATTACAAAACGCACTGTGTTTAGTTGAAGATGCAGAAAAACTGGAAAAACCTCAGGGACACCTATGTGAGGAAAAGGAAACTAAAAGTGGACATTATCACACTCCCCCTCAGGCTCGTCTTCACTGGATGATGATGATGATGAAGTGTCCATGTTTTCTCAGCTGTCGGTGCGAAAGTTTTTGAATGTTGAAGCTCTGTCACAGAAGTCGCAAATTCGCGTCGCGGCTGATGTGAATGGTTTTGACGCAAACTATTCACACGCGAACTATTCGCTTATTATGACCGCCGCTAGCGTAGCTAGCCGGTCATATAGGGATTGTCAAAGGTTTTTTTTTTTTTTTTTTTTCGTCACCTTACTGAATTTTTCGTCAACGATACCAGGGACACCGAAGCACCGGGGAACATGAAATTTGGTGGGCATGTAGCCCCACTAGACTTCTAAGGAAAAATTTCGTTTGGTCCCCGGGGGCCACTCCCCCCCCGCGCTGGGCCCCCCCAAACCCCCAAAAATGCAGTTTTTCCTAAATAACTACCTGAACCGTGGCACCGAGGATGAAGACATTTTTATGGTATGTTGGTCTACTAGACTTTTACGGAAAAATTTCGTTTGGTCCCTGGGGGCCACTTCCCCCCCCGCGCTGGGGCCCCCTTAAATTTTTCGTCAACGATACCAGGGACACCGAAACACCGGGGAACATGAAATTTGGTGGGCATGTAGCCCCACTAGACTTCTAAGGAAAAATTTCGTTTGGTCCCCGGGGGCCACTCCCCCCCCGCGCTGGGCCCCCCCAAACCCAAAAAAATGCAGTTTTTCCTAAATAACTACCTGAACCGTGGCACCGAGGATGAAGACATTTTTATGGTATGTTGGTCTACTAGACTTTTACGGAAAAATTTCGTTTGGTCCGCGGGGGCCACTTCCCCCCCGCGCTGGGCCCCCCCAAACCCCAAAAAATGCAGTTTTTCCTAAATAACTACCTGAACCGTGGCACCGAGGATGAAGACATTTTTATGGTATGTTGGTCTACTAGACTTTTACGGAAAAATTTCGTTTGGTCCCCGGGGGCCACTTCCCCCCCCCGCGCTGGGGCCCCCGTAAATTTTTCGTCAACCATACCAGGGACACCGAAACACGGGGGAACATGAAATTTGGTGGGCATGTAGCCCCACTACACTTCTACGGAAAAATTTCGTTTGGTCCCCGGGGGCCACTCCCCCCCCGCGCTGGGCCCCCCCAAACCCAAAAAAATGCCGTTTTTCCTAAATAACTACCTGAACCGTGGCACCGAGGATGAAGACATTTTTATGGTATGTTGGTCTACTAGACTTTTACGGAAAAATTTCGTTTGGTCCCCGGGGCCACTTCCCCCCCCGCGCTGGGGCCCCCGTAAATTTTTCGTCAACGATACCAGGGACACCGAAGCACCGGGGAACATGAAATTTGGTGGGCATGTAGCCCCACTAGACTTCTACGGAAAAATTTCGTTTGGTCCCCGGGGGCCACTCCCCCCCCGCGCTGGGCCCCCCCAAACCCCAAAAAATGCAGTTTTTCCTAAATAACTACCTGAACCGTGGCACCGAGGATGAAGAAATTTTTATGGTATGTTGGTCTACTAGACTTTTACGGAAAAATTTCGTTTGGTCCCCGGGGGCCACTTCCCCCCCCTGCGCTGGGGCCCCTGTAAATTTTTCGTCAACGATACCAGGGACACCGAAACACCGGGGAACATGAAATTTGGTGGGCATGTAGCCCCACTAGACTTCTACGGAAAAATTTCGTTTGGTCCCGCGCTGGGCCCCCCCAAACCCAAAAAAATTAAGTTTTTCCTAAATAACTACCTGAACCGTGGCACCGAGGATGAAGAAATTTTTATGGCACATCAACCTAGCCCATAATCACTCATTTGTGATTTGCGCCCCTCCCATAAAAAATGAAAATGCAATATTATTCTGCTTTAATCGCCCCTATCTTCAGTGGAGATGTTCAGAACTGCACCATATTTCATGTGTATGATTAACTTGACAACCTCTGGGGGTATCCTCTGCTAAGTTTTGTAGAATTTCATCCATGGGGGGGTATATAATAAATTCATTTATGTGCACATTTAGTGACTGTACACTCATCGGCCTGTAGATGGTGCTGTTGAGCGAAGGGTTGCTGGTTTAGGATGATACTGTCACACACACACTTGCAGGAATACAAACAAACGCAAGCATGCACACACACTGACATCCACACGCACAGACACACACCCATACACACACATACAAATCCACATGCACAGACACACACACACAAACACACACGCGCACACATGTACGCACACATACATACACGCACAGACACACACACACACACACACACAGACACACACATACACAAACACACACACATACACACACACACACACACACACACACACACACACACACACACACACACACACACACACACACACACACACACACACACAGACAGACATGCACATACTATTACTTTTTTTAGGTATATACATAAACACGCAATACAGCCAAATTACTCCACGTCATTTATTTTTGTGGAAAGCCAGTGCAGGCCTGAGCGGCGGTCATATTTTGTACCGCGATGCGGTACATCTAGTTCGTTTTGCTTTTTCGTTACGCGTCTGGTGTGAAAGGGCCTTTAATTGACATAAAGCTGAAATATAAGTATTAAAGGGATACTCCACTTTTTTGGGAAATAGGCTCATTTTACAACTCCCCCAGAGTTAAACAGTTGAGTCTTACCGTTTTCGAATCCATTCAGCCAATCTCCGGGTCTGGCGGTACCACTTTTAGCATAGCTTAGCATAGATCATTGAATCGGACAGGACCATTAGCATCTCTCTCAAAAAAAATGACTATACTCTCTATAAGTCCTAACTATAGGAACTATACTCTCATTCCTGCGTAATAATCAAGAAACTTTGCTGCCGTACCATGAGTCCAGCAGGCGTAATGATATGACGCAGCGCCTGAAAATAGGTCTAATAGGTTAGACAAACTTAGTCTCAGTCACGTTGGAAGTTACCGAGCTGGAGAAAAAAAGTGGAGTATACCTTTAACCAAGAGTTTCAACACATCACCATCTCTAATCTGTGGTATAGGACGACATGGACTTGAGTGCTTTTGGTTTTGATATTGCCGAGGGGGTGAGCGACTCGTATCTTCCCGGGGATTATGGGATATTCGTGAGCAAGGTGGACAAAGGAAGTATTGCGGAGGGCAGGTTAAGGTGGGTGAACTCAGGTGTTCTTGGTCTTCTGTGAAACATTGGTGTTCGCTTCTAACCATCGTTTATGCGTCCCGCAGAGTGAATGACTGGTTGTTGAAGATAAATGATGTGGATCTTGCCAATAAGGACCGGAAGCAGGTCATAAAGGTGGTGTTCAGTGGAGGCGGGGTCATCAACATGGTGGTCCGCAGGAGGAAGTCTCTTGGAGGAAGGATGGTCACCTCTGTTCATCTTACACTGGCAGGGCATAAAGGTCATATCATGAGCCTCTCAGTTGGTCAAGCAGAACAACTACCGTCATCATCACAGTGACTCTGTCTCTGTCTTGCAGATTGTGGCGTTGGGTTGGAGAGTGGCATGTTCGTATCGTCTGTTTCTCCAGGCAGTCCTGCAGCCAGGGATGGTTCGGTGTGTCCGGGCGATCGGGTTCTCAATGTGAGTCCACTAGTTCAATATCTGTTTGATCAGCATTAGTTTTGCTGTTCTAAATCAATTCAGTCTCAAACTACTTGAAGAAAATAAAAAAATTTCTGTAATCTATAATTATTGAGAATAGTTTATCAGGGGTGTGATTTTTCAGTGCTTATATGGATTTACATATTTTACTAACTGAAGTACGACCCCAATTTTATAGTTTGATTAACATTAAGAACACAGACAACGGCAGGAATATTAGGCTGCTGTCACTTTAAGAAATAATGCACGGATCCAATACACTGATACTGATACACATGCGTTGTCTTTCTTAACTGTTTACGCTCCCTTAAGGAATAGTTCAGTTAAAAAATGAAAATTCTGTCATCATTTACTCACCTTCCTCTTGTTTTAAACCTGTATGAATTTCTTTCTTCTGCTGAACACAGTCGTATGGGTCATACAAGTCTTAGTTTGACCCATGCTTTTTTGCTTAAAGGTGAAGCCCCAACTTTATGCATGTTTTGTAAGATTCCCCTATCTGTTAAACATATTTTATTAGATTGTCCTGGGCTTAATACAAGTAGAATGCTCTTTTATGAAGTGACCTCACTTCAGGGCTTTAGGAAGATTATGCCTGGAAATGTTGTGGATTTTTTTATTATCATATGTTAATTTAAAACAATCTTGTATAATATGACTTGCTGTTTTTGTTTGTTTGGTTTTTATTGTATTTATATGATATTTGTATTTTTGTTATTGAATTTTTGCCATGAAAATAGCTTTGAATGCTGACATGGCTCTAAATAAAACAATCTGAATCTGCTGAACACGAAGGAAGATATTTTGAAGAATGTCGGTAACTATTGACTTCCTATTGACTTCCATAGTAGGAAGAAAAATAATATTCCTTTAAGGCAAAACTATGTTTACTAGGATACTCGTCTAGACAGGCACGTTGACATCATTTTGCGTGAAATTGTCCGTTCAAGCAAGAAGACGTGAAAGAAATCAATTCATTATTCGCACGCTGAACTCCGGATTGGTGAGCACACAAAACTTCTCACACATCGAGTACCAAATTGAGCTTTTTTTTTTATTCTTAAATGTCCATTGGCAAGGCTTAAAAACACGTGCAAATGATAAACATTCAAGACAATGATCAGCCCGATCGGGACCGTTCTGTCAACTCTTGGCCATCGGCAGTCCTCGTTGTCAAGCATAAAATCGGGAAGCTCTGATTGGTCGATAGAGCAGAGGTTAATTTGCATGTATACTGGCTCATTAGAGTAAACACAGGCATGTATATTGAGCATATCTGTTTTAAGGTTGTTTAATTTTCTCTGACAGATTAACGGAATTTCGCTGGATAATAAATCAGTGAGTGAATGTGAGACTCTCCTGAGGAGCTGCAGAGACTCGCTTTCTCTTTCCCTCCTGAAGGTGAGATTATTATTGATCATTATTTATGTCCTTTTCTATGTGAGAAATTGATCAGCTTACTCTTTTCCTGAAGTGTTTAATAGGGGTGTTACAATATATCACAATACAAAAATGCAACAATATGTATTGTGTATAGTTCACCCAAAATAAAAGAAAATCTTACTGTGTGAGGAAAAAATTCAAGTTTTCAGAATTTTAGTATCAGTACTACACTATATATAATGTTGAATATAATGTATAATAATGCAATGGGGGAATATTTGTGGGTCCTGATAATGTCAAATGTCTGATGTTACCAGTAAAATGTGGCCGCCATTATTTTAAATACATCTAGTCAGTGACAGAGTGAAGCATATTCATCTAAAATAATTCTGTTTTCAGCTTCAGATTCATGGATATTGTTATTCTGGTGTCTCTATTGTCCTGTGCTTTGGGTTTCAGCTCCAAGTCTATTCATTTACACACACAATGTAATATCAAATTTAGCATTTTAATCAACAGTATATTTTATCGTATGTCTCTGAGTATCGCAATAATATCGTATTGTGAGTTCAGTATCGTGATATGAGGGTATCGTTACACCCCTAGTGTTTAATGTTTTACAGTATTTTTCTTTCTTTATCCCAGTTTTTCCCACAGAGTCTGTCGGGTCAGAGTATCGCTGAGCGTGACTGTGAAAGGAACTCAAACGGGAAGTCGGCAGATCACCTGCGGCCCTGCAGGAAGCAGCCCACCAGCAACCACTCCACCCATAAAGACACGTACAGCCCGACACGTGACGTCGAGAGCGAGCGCGCGCAGCGTGGCTCTCTGTATCGCTCAGACCCGTATCACGAGATCTGCCTGCATCCCAACTCTAAACGACCCCTCACCTTTCACCCCGTTTCCCCCGGCGACTGCATCACCGTAGAGATGGGTCAGGAGAGGCGGAAACAAAGCGGCGGCACGTGGCCGAAAATGGTAGCGGTTGCTATGACGACTGCTGACAGCATCCCGCCGCTCTCTATCTTTAAGACCCCAAAGAAGCGGAAGTCGATATTTGACGCAGACATGTTTAAACGGCCGGAGACGCCGTCCAAGCTGGACTACCTCAGTTTGTCCCAGAAACATTCCCCGCAGAGCTCGTGGACCGAGGGGTCGCCACAGATGCCGCCCGACCCGCCCAAACGCACCGACTCCTTCAAGTTCAAACACAAACCGCAGGGAAGCTCCGCCTCTGATTCGACCATAACCACCGGCTCACCCCCGGCCACGCCCATTCAGACCACGCCCACAGACAAAACCACGCCTGACTTTGATAATCGAGACCGCAATGGGAATGTTGTCCAGAGACAGGGGTCGGGGGAAGTGTGTGGACAGGGCGCAGATGAGCCGGAGCTGAGGAGAGGAAGACCGAACTCTGCACCCGCTCAACGCCGGAGCCTCACGCCCCTGAAGATGCCCTTTCCACAGGTGCTGACACACACAATCTACTTACAACCCTTCTGTCGTCTGATTACTAGTTTGATTTGATTTTTGATTTATTTGATTTTCACAACAAAAGCATAAAAAACAGTGTTATACGTTTCACTAAAAGAATGTGATGGACAATTGCCGAAAAACCCTCAAGGGGCTTAATGAGTGGCAATCTCCATAGAAACAATTATATTTAACAAATTAAAAACATATTATAAAACAATTTAAAATTGGATTTAGAGCATAAACCCATATGGAAAATTCAGACAACTTAGTAGCAACAATTTTACTCTCTGTTTACTCTGTTCTTTAGAAACCTCAATAAGTGATGTGGGAAGACTGTTCCATACCTTTGACCCACTGTATAATACACTAAACTGTGTTTGAGTCGTACGAGAGTAGGGAGGGCCTAATAAGACAACTACTACGAGTCGGATACTGGTGAAATTCATTATTAAAAATAAAAATATTACAAAAATGCGTGGGAAATAACTTTTTTATAGAGCTATAAACGAATAAAGCAATTTGAAGTTGATTCACTTGGTAAACACAAAGAATACTTGATATTTTACACAAAATATTATTCTTAAAGTTCGCTTCTGAAGTCGAAAAATAGATTCCAGTTTAGTTGGGGGGGTACTAGCCCAAGCAACATTACAGTAATTGATGTATGGGTACAACATTGAGTAATACAACATAACTGCAACTTTTTTGTGAATCAAGTGCCGGATTTTTCCTAATACACCGACACTTTGGCTATTTTTGTAGTTATAGCACTAATATAAGGTTTCCAGGATAAAGAGTAATCTAGTATAACGCCGAGGAAACGAGCAGATCTAAGAGAGATTATCAATTTGAATTTTCATTGAAGGTTTAAATGTGTCAGACTTAATACCGAACAATATATAACTTGTTTTGTTTTGACAATTTGTTGGACTTGAACCAAATAGATAACTTGTCAAGTTCTTCATTAACTACTTTTATTAAAATTACTTCATTAACTACTTTAATAATCATTTTTTTATTATTATAATAGACTTTTTCATCAAGTAAATGTCCTTTTAGTGTGATTGTACAAACGTCCTCCTTCGGCTTCACGTGTCTCTCTGCTGTCAAATCTGCACTGGTTTTTATAAAGTAAAAATAAAAGTAACTTTTATATTATTAGTAATATTTCAAGACGAACACTTACTGACATTAAGCAGCGGAGCTTTACTGGATTATCCAGATGTAGAAAAATTCAAACGAGTATCAAATATGATCATCAGGCTTTTGAGGAAGGTTTATTTGTTCATCTCTCAATCATTGTATTGCATTGCATTATATGTTTTAAAACTATAGAGCTTTGATTATAAAACACAGCATTTCAATATCATCTTACTAAAATATCATACTATTTTATTGGCAGATATTGATATTTATATGCATTTTATGTAAGTATCTGTTGTTCTGTTATAAAGATCTCATTGATTTACATTACAAGCATCAGAATTTCATCACTTTTTGACCATTTAAATATCAGCATCTGCAGTAAATTGCTTATTTTTGCTCATTTTGGGCCCTGATATATCAAATATGATACTCAACAATAAACACAAATGCAAATTTTTTTGTTTTTAAAATATAACTTTGTATAAACTGTTCCATTTCAAGCATCAGGTTTAACACGCCTGTGCCACTCTCTGCTAATCAGTTAGTCACAACTAATCAACACATGGTTTATCCCATGATTCCTCATCCTTGTTCTCTCCTGCAGAGCTTCTCTCATGAGGATCATTCTCCTGAGCCTGTGGATCTGGTTCGGTTCTCTCCTTTCCGTTCCAATCGTCATAGTTCAGGCTTCTCTCCTGCACAAGCTCGTGAGTTTGACACCAGAAACGCCTGCACAACCATGTTCATTTAAAGCCATAGTTGAGTCTTAAATGAAAAGATTAGATGTTCACGCTGATGTCAAAAACATTTATTTGTGTGTTTGTGTGTCTAGACACCACTCCCAGAACTCTGTCTCCCTACCCAGCTGTCACCGCAGTCATGAGGAACCCAGTGTACACGGCCTGGAGTCACTGTGTCAAAACCACTAACCCTCCTTCAGTTCCAGCACACACATACACTCAAGTCAGGTACACACACACACATACACTCAAGTCAGGTACACACACACACACACACACACACACACACACACACACACACACACACACACATATGTTTGCTTGGCTAATACTTGTGAGGACCTCCATAGACTTAATGGTTTTGATACTGTCCGAACTGTATATTCTGTCCCCTCACACTAACCCGACCCCTAAACCTACACATCTCACACACACACACACACACACACACACACACACTCACACACTAACACACACACTAACCTGACCCCTAAACCTACCTAACACACACACACACGCACACACACGCACACACACACACACACACACACACACACACTAACCTGACCCCTAAACCTACCCAACACACGCACACATCACACACACACACACACACACACACACACACACACACACACACACACACACACACACACACACACACACACACACACACACACACACACACACACACACACACACACACACACACACTCACTCACACACACACACACACACACTAACCTGACCCCTAAACCTACCCAACACACACACACACACACACACACACACACACACACTCACTCACTCACACACACACACACACACACTCACTCACACACACACTAACCTGACCCCTAAACCTACCCAACACACACACACACACACACACACACACACACACACACACACTAACCCGACCCCTAAACCTACCCATCACACGCACACATCACACACACACACACACACACACACACACACACACACACACACACACTAACCTGACCCCTGAACCTACCCAACACACACACACTCACACACACACACACACACACACACACACACACACACACACACACACACTCACACACACACTAACCTGACCCCTAAACCTACCCAACGCACACACACACACACACACACACACACACACACTAACCTGACCCCTAAACCTACCCAACGCACACACACACACACACACACACACACACACACACACACACACACACACACACACACACTAACCCGACCCCTAAACCTACCCATCACACAAAACTTTCTGCATTTTTACATTTTCAAAAAACACATTTTATTATGTTTGTTAAGCAAATTTTTTTTGTGAGGACCAGCAAAAAGTTCTCACAAAGTAGGGAATCTCGAGTTTTACTATCCATGTGGGGACATTTGGTCCTCACAAGTATAGCTAAACATGCCCACACACACACTCTACCCCTGATGCATGTGGTCTGTTCTGATGTGAGACGGTGAACCTCTCTGTGTTCTCGACCTCAGTCCGCAGCACCAGGGCCGATGGAGTGTGGATCTCAACCACAAGTGCTCTGGTGAACTCTTCGACAGCTCTCGCGGCTCAGGACAGCACAACACCAACTCCCTGCCCTCCAGCGCCAGACTGGGTGTGTAACACACACTTCTCTCTCGTGTGACCTCATCTTTTGTCATGTTCTGTAGTGAGAATAACACGTGGACTGCAGTTAATTGACACTCTTTGCAACAATAGAGAAGCTTTAAGGTCTCCTTGCAATTCTCAGCCAAAACCATATTTATTTATTGGCTTAATTTCTGTAATGTAATAAAATGATATTTGAAAAATAATGCGGTTTATTTTAGCAAACAACGACGACATATTATTATTTTTATTATTAATATTAAATCCTCTATTTTTATTTTACAGTACAATAGTATTAATGTCGTAATATAATTCTTAATGGTTTTAAAAAAAAATTCAAAACAACACATTATTATTATTATTATTATTATTATTAATAATAAATACTCTGTTTTTTTATTAGTACAATAGTATTGCTATAAAATATTTCTTTATTGGTTTAGTTTGTATAATTTAACAAAATATATTTTTTAATAATACTAATAGTGCTTATTATTAGCATGCACCTGAAGGTTTGTCACCTTTTGTACCGTTATAAGTTTGCACACATGTTGATAATTTCACATCATAATTGGAAATATAAAATCTTCATTGATTAATCAAACATCTGAGATTGACAATCCCAGTCTAAAATATGCGATCTGTGATTGGTCATCTCAAGTCTGTGGTCAGTAACAGTTGATGATGATGTAATTGTGGATGAATGTAACTGACAGTGATTATGATTGTGTTTATGTGTGTAGGTTTGTCTCAGTACCGCGAGCAGCGCATTAAGATTCCCTCCACCCCTCGCTACGCTCGATCCGTTCACGGCTCTGATAGAGGTAACATTACATGTACTCGACACACACTTCCTGTGCTGTTGCATGGATGGATGTACACATAACAGTACAAATCAAAACATTAAGGACTTTGTGAAGTTTTTTTGCTGTTGTTTTTCAGGATCACTTTCTCACTCTGACTGCAGCAGCCCAAGTCTCGTAACTCCGCCCCTTTCTCCTCTGGACGCCGCCTCCTTCACCAGCAGCCAATCACAGGGCTCCATCTCCGCCCACACCAGGCTGTCAGTCAGCCCTGTGTCAATAGACAGGAGACGGGACAGGTAGAATTAGAAATTTCTTAAAAATGAATGTTCTGTCATCATTTACTCTCCCTCATGAAAATTCTCAGAAAAATCTCACATAATTCATTTCAATACAACGGTTCATAGTAACTACAGGAAGGACATAAAAAAAAAACATTATTATTCTTAATAAATACACAGTTTTTTTATTTCACAGTACAATAGTTTTACTATAACAATGTATTTCTTTATTGGTTTATATTTTGTCATTTAATAAAATTATTATTAGCTTGCACCTGAAGGTTTGTCACCTTTTGCAAGGGACAGGTAGAAATAGAAATATATTAAAAAAATTATGTTCTGTCATTTCTCACGTGACCTCATGAAAATTCTCAGAAAAATCTCACATAATTCATTTCAATAAAACGGTTCATAGTGAGTACAAGAAGGACATAAAAGGATCGTAATAATAGTCCATATGACTTGTAGTGCATTACAAGTTGATATATGTTAGAAACAGTCTTAAAATTTAAGTTGTTATTCACTTCATACCCATTCACAGAAGCTCTTTTGAAGGACAAGTTTGGTATTTTACACTTAAAGCCCTGTTTTCAGATCGTTTCTGATGAAATGGAACGGTTAAGATTGAAATTTGGACAAATGCTGCTGTCCCGAGAATTTTCGGTTTCTGTGGTAGCATATCAGTGAACACCCCTGACCACTCGGTGAGTTTCACGTCTTTGTAAACGAAAGTTTAATGCGTTTTAGGAAGGATTGTTCCAGTGCACCTATGCAGCCATTCTGGAGGTGGGGGGGGGAAAGCGAAAGAAACCTCAAATTCTCGGGACAGCAGCATTTGTCCAAATTTCAATCTTAACCGTTCTATTTCATCAGAAACGATCTGAAAACAGGGCTTTAAGTGTAAAATACCGAACTTGTCCTTTGAGTTTCACTGAAGTAACAATATCACACAGGTCTATAAAAACATGAGGGTGAGTAAAGCCGCGTTTCCACCAAAATTACCCGGAACAATTTGTCCCAGGAACTTTTTTTGCCCCAGACCGGTTGCTTTCTGCGTTTACACCGCGGTCTAAAGTACCGGGAAGGTAAACTGCGCGCAACTGCTCCTCCCAGTCTGCGACGGACAGTAATCAGTTGCGCCACATTTATAATAAGTATGGAGGAGATTCAAACTGTGCTGCAGTTATGTATTGGTTTACTAACGAGGTAATTAACAAAACAAAATAGACGAGCACTGATACTAAAGCGTGTTCAGAAAGCTCGTATGCGTATAAAATTAGACAACGTATGTTATCAGTTATTGTGAGATGCCTGGGACGAACGCGCAAAAATTTCCTCTTTCGCAAATACGCTTAAAAAAAGCGTAGATCATGCCCGTCTATCAATCATAAATAGTGACAGTCTTGTAAATAGTTGTTTGTTACTAACCTCAAAGCGCTATTTCAATCCTGTTTGTTATAGTAAATTTGTAACATGGTTTGGAGTGCCTTGCAATAGATGACAAAAGCTGTGGCAGAAAAGAGACGAGCACTGATAAAGCGTGTTCAGTAAGCTCGTAATGCTAACGTGAGATATAACATTTGTATGTTATCAGCTATTGCGGACATTGACCGTGAGATGGCTGGGACGAACGCGCAGAAAGTTTCCTCTTCCACAAATACCCTTAATAAAGCCTGAAACTCGTCGCCAGTCCACCAGTTTTTTTTATTAAATTCCATATTTGCAGACAGACAACTCTTACTGCATGAAGCCACGACACGAACCGCAATAGATTTTTTAAAAAGGGAGGTTAAAAATAAATAAAATGCTGCGTGGAATCATCCAACCAAAATACGGCGTGAACACAACCAATCAGCTTGTGCAGCGCACAAGTCCCACCCCTGAAAGTTCCTGAACTTTGAAAAAGTACTACCTCATGAGCAGGGACTATCGGAGGGGGAAATATTTACCCGGAACTTCATTTAGACCCTGGTTCCTGCGGTGTAAACACATCGAGTACCAGCCCAAAGTTCCTAGTTCCTGGGGAAAGTTCCTGCGGTGGAAACGCGGCTTAAATGTGTTGCTTTTGTGCTCATCTTACAGCCTGTCACGGGGCCGTTCTCCTCCTCTTCATCCTGTCTTCCTCTCTCAGTCTATATTTATCTCAGTTCTGCTTGACTCCTTTCTAGTCTGTCTGTTCTTCTGCCCCATTTCTCTCCTTTCTCTTCCTCCTGCTCCAGATGTGCGTTGCGTAACAGGTCTAACCTGAAGCTTTCTCGAGCTCAGAGATCGTGGTTTGCATCTTTACGGATCCTCAGGTTTGTCCACTACGCAGTGAGAACACGAAACCAACAAACAAACCATGTTTAGGCTCAGTTTTTGCTGTTCAAGTGAATTTATCTGATGTGATTGGCCTTTCTTTCTATGCCATGTCTCTTTAAAAGCATGCTATTTAAAGGAGTGCGCAATCGAAAACATCTGTGACAACTGATCAATAAAACTGATAAGAATTGATAATGAAAATAATTATTATTAGCGATTAATCACGTTTTTGAAAAGCACATTTCTATGTAGAAAACGCACCTGAACATGCACAGATTGAGCTTCTGCGGGACAAGCATAACTTACATCTTGCTATGTTAAATGTAGGTTTAAAATGCTACATGTAATGCATGTAATTATATTTTATGAGAGCAGTAACAAGAAATGGATTGTGCTTTTTTAAGGTGATTTTAACCTTAAAACTGTGACAAGCAGTTGTTTTTTGTGTAGAACGTAATGTTTTTATACTAACCATTTTTGCACATGATGTATAGCATACCCTATAGAGCTTAATATTTCAGGGTTCCCACGGGTCCTTGAAATCTTTAAGTTTGTGAATCTGAAAAAATAAAATTCAAGGCCCTGGAAAGGATACAGGTTCTTGAAAGTGCTTGAATTTATTTTGTGCGAGATGTTTTCTGGAAAAAAATCCATATTATTCCCTCAAGTCCGCTAATGTGTTATTTCGCCAACACTTCGTGGCCTATGCATACTAGCTTGCTTGATTTACGTTCGTTACGCGCATTTTCGCGTTACGTTAAGTGTTTCACGTTAAGTGCTTTCGCACCAAACTACAACGATGGTACCTCAACGTTTCATGCAAAAGTTAATATCAGATCATTTTAGAATACAGTATAGGATGTACCGAATATTCTTCAGTTTTATGCAAATCAGAAATATAACAAATAGAATATCTGATCTCTGTCATATGGCAAAACAAATTTTGCATAGTTGTGTTTGACACATAAAAAACTGTAACAGTGTATCTTACAAGGTAACACAATGTAACCTTGCTCTCACTTGAAATGTGTCCCCACATTAAGTCCTTGAATTTGAGGATATTTGACCTGGAAAGTCCTTGAAAGGTCCTTGAATTTGAAGTTAACCAAGGTGTGGGAACCCTGAATAATATAAGTTTAATATTGCATTTACACTTACATTTGGCAGACGTTTTAATCACTTTGAAATCATGTCTGTAGCTTTTTTAACACTAAGAACCAGTCAGAATTATTTTCTGTTTGGCAGAATGTCACAGATTAAGAACTTTTGAAATTTTGGTAGATCATACAGCATCTGTTATTCTATACATATCTGAACATGGCAGTTAATGCATGTGTGTGTATGACACTGATTGTGGTGGTTTAAGAACTGTTAGATTTTGGGTTTTGTTGGTTGTTGAAGCCCATATTGTGTGTTTTGGCGTTTCAGGCCGTACATAGAAGAGCCACGATGTGTCACTATACCCAAAGGGGCGGAGCCTCTGGGCATCTCTATCGTGGGCGGGGAGAATGGCGGGATTTTTGTTTCCAAGGTAACGGGGGGCAGCATTGCTCAACAGCACCACCTGGAGTTTGGAGATCAGCTGCTCGAGGTGAGTTAGAAAACGCATAGAAATAAAGATAAAGCTTCCTTTTAAATGGAAAACATGTGAATCTCTCCTTTTGTCTCTCTTTAGTTTAACGGCATTAATCTCAGGAACGCCACGGAGCAGCAGGCGAGACTCATCATTGGGCAGCAGTGTGACATCATCACCATACTGGCACAGTACAACCCACACATGTACCAACTGGGCAATCACTCTCGCTCTAGGTACACAAACACACACACATTACATGTGACTCTCTGGTGCTTCACAATCCTGACATGGCAAGTCAAATTTATTTGTATAGCGCTTTTCACTGTATGGTTTCAAAGCAGCTTTACAGAAAAGCTGGGTACTAATATTAATATCTTCATGCCTTATAGTTGAATTCAGCAGATTAGAGCTGGGCGATAATATAGTTTACATTTTGTGATGATACAAGCAATCAAGCAGTTGATTTTCTATATACCGTATTGTTCCAAATATGAGACGATGGTTTTTTTCTTAGATATATATCTACAAAAATAAAAAATAAATTTTTTAAAAAAGGGCTTGTCTTATATTCAGGGTCTAGACTCTAGACTTTTACATTTCAATAATACACCCGCAACAATTGGTGGCGCCAAATACGTGTAAAACGAGTGTGCCATGAAATGCAGTGTGTTGTTAGAAGATTGCAAGTGCAAAAAGACAGTCTTAAAACCTCACCGTCTAAGAGCCGCCTGACTGTCATGTGTGTGTGCCTCGCGGACTGGACCAAACTTCCCCCGTACGTGATTTTAAAACGTTAAGAGCCCAAATTTCAAAACAGCAATAAGATTTCACTTCTACTGTTGATGATGTTTTGGTTGGCAACATGGTTTTCACTATGAGATGGATAGCCTAATTGTTATATAGGCCTAATATTTTTATGGTATGTCATTTTTAAATGTGACGTTGGTACATTTTACTAGCCTGGGAAAACCCAGACTACTTCCGGCGAATTTGAATTCTCTCTCCAGGACAGTCTGGAGAAGAGCCCATTCAAACTCATTTCTGTGCCGCCGAAATCGCGGCACCAATCAGAAACGTTTGGGGAGGGATTTACATGATGACGACAGCGCAGCGACGCTGAAGGAGATTTCATTACAAAGATGGATGCCGCCGTGGAACATCACTCGTTCGAATCATAGACAGTATATAAACGAATCAGTTATCGCGTCTGTTTTGAGCGATTTAAACTTAACGTTACCGTTTTCGTTAGAGGGATAGAGGGCGCGCGCGCATCCTGCTGTGTGAGATGTACGCAGACTGCGCGCGCCCTCAGATCACTTGGACACGGCTACGTATAAGAGCTAAAAACGATATAAATACTGTTCGTTTTCTCACACAAACCGCTCGTTTCGTGTCTTAGGCCATCAATGTGTACTTACGATGGGGAATTGTTTAATTTGGACGACGGGGAATTGTTTTAATTTGGACTTTGTGCATGCTCTTTGAGACCGTGACCATAGACCTGCATTATATGACTGACAGACAAGAACGGTTTGACCTAAAAATATCAAAATTGAAACTACTGCGGAAAAAAAGACACCTACATCTTGGATGCCCTTGAGGTAAGCTAAAACATACCAAAATTTAATTTCAAAGTGAACTATCCCTTTAAAACCGGAGCAAAGAACAACACTCGAAGCATACGTCATCTCCTTCATCGATCTGATTGGTTTTATGACTATCCAATTGCGCCCAGAGGAATTTGAGCTACGTCGGTTGGTGACGCCCCTTTGGAAATGATTTGTCTACATAGCTTCCCCAGACCCTATACTCAGTTTCAACTGAGAAGGGTCTGGTTTTAACCAGGCTAACATTTTACCAGTGTTTACCATAAAAGGTACATCTTGAAAAAGGTGGTTTGTCTTATAATCAGGGTCGTCTTCTATTCTGAACAATACGGTACTAGGCTACATTACAGGGTTAAATATTTCAATCATATCGCCCAACACTAAGCTGTTTAGCTTAGTGTTTTGAAAGTAGTCATGGCATAATATTCATTATTTCAATGTTTGTGCCTGTAATTATTACATTGTTTAAATTAATAAATGTTTTGCTAGCTATACAAATACATGTGAATTGAATTGAATTGTATTGAATTGATTAATACTTCTACATGTCAACCATTGCTGTCAGCTCCCGGATGGAGTCGTCCATAAGCTCTCACTCCACACCCGGGACCCCCGAGACGCTCAGCGAACAGGACGAGGGCACCGTGACTCCGCCCTCCAAACAGGCCACGCCCACATCCAGCCCTCACAGCGCCGACAGGTAATAAACGCATTATTTTTCTATCGCTGTCATCAGTGTGAACCAAGTAGGGCTGTAATCAACCAAAGAAAATCTTGGTCGACTGAAATCCTGAAATTTTCGACTAAAAATTACGTTAGAAAAAAAAAACGTTAAATGAATTAGCTGCGCACTGTGCGCAGTACTTGGTAGCCTTGTTGTCCGCCTAAATGAATTATAAATAAGCATAAAAAACAAGTAGGCTATTTGCAGTATATTAAATCGTTTTTGACCTAATTATTGCACTGAAATGAGTCACTCGAGTCTGTCGGCTCTGACAGCGTTGCATCACGTGCACCTGCGCAATATCAGAGCCTATGATTTCCGAAAATAGTACTGTTGTCAACTAGTGATATCATCACAATAACTTTTGAGGAATATACAACATAATTTAGACAAGTGTTTTTGTCATATGTATTATAATAACTGACAGACACTATAATTTCAGCCGCTCTGTGCAGCCGCTCTGTGGAGCTCAGCTTCGCGGCTGAGACACGAATAGACTATTAACTTAAAGCTTTTACTCTTAAACACAAAAGGCACGTCCACTTTAATAAAAAAAAAAAAGAATATTTATTAAACAAACCAGATCAAGAGCAGAAACGAAATAAAGTGCATAACTGAAAAATAAAGCATAGGCTCAAAACGAATACAAACGCAAATTGCACAGCGCAAATTTGCATTCGACTTTTTTCCCGTTTTCTATTTAAAAAAAATGCTGCCACACTGCCGATGTCTTTGTTGACATGGTAGAAGAGGACTGACTATGAATTAAACGCTCTCACAATTAAATAAATAATATTCAGCAAACCTTCTAGTAGCCTACTTTCTTCAATCTGTCTGTCTTCTCCAGTGGGTTGGGCTAATCCAAAAGAAGTGAAAGCAAGGGGGGTGTTCTGAAGACAGACTGTTACCTGTGAAACAGGGGTGCTCTGAAAACACCCCCATTAGCAATTAGTGCTTTCCACCTGATGAAATGAAGGCGGCAAAACTGATGAAATGAACGCGGCAAAAAATCGACCAATCAGAATTTTGGTCGAGCCAGAACGTATCGACCAATTAATCGACTAATCGACTGGGAGATACCAAGAACCAGCCCTAGAACCAAGTGTGCTGCACAAGTGCTGAAAAGTGAAGCCAAAGCGTCTCAATCGCCCCCCTGGTGGTTGGTCTCAGTATAGCTCATAAGCCCCGCCCTCCCCATGAAGTCTAATGGGACATGGTCAAATACATTAAACATTAAACAATCAAATACATTTTTTTCACAGATATTTTCTGTCATTTTAGGTAGTTTTTATCATGCTAATTTAAGTTTAAGTGTTCGTTTTTTAAAATAAGTTTGGTCTTAGTTATTTGATGCTATAAAAATGGGGCTGTGATGTCATGATTGACAGCTGGGATTGACAGCTTCTCTAAACTAAGTCACTGAGGCACCAACAGACTTTTTGGGGGGATTTTCGGGAAGAGATTGGAGCTTCAGCTTTAATTGGAGCTTCTACATGTCCATAACTGTTTATTTCACACAGTAAACTTTGTACTAACCGTTTCTGCGAGAGTGAGGGCGGGACCTTGATTTCGCGACTCCACTTCACGTTCGTGTGTGTGTGTGAGAGTGAGGGCGGGACCTTGATATCGCGACTCCACGTTCGTGTGTGTGTGTGTGTGTGTGTGAGTGAGGGCGGGACCTTGATATCGCGACTCCACGTTCGTGTGTGTGTGTGTGTGAGTGAGGGCGGGACCTTGATATCGCGACTCCACTTCACGTTCACTAATGCGCAGAATCAGGTCCCAAATCTGCGCAAGATGTCAGCTCTATATTAGGACTTTGGCGGCTTCACTTTTCACCAATGGAAGAGAGTGAAGGGGCGTCGTCCATCTTTTTTTTACAGTCTATGGTGTGAACACGTCCACTGCTCTGATTGGTTTAACTGCGCCGTCTGCTCTGTGATTGGCCAGGGATCGGAGTGAGGGCAGGAAACATGCGGAGCCGAGGCAGGTGGTGCTGAGGAAGACTCAGGTGGACCCGGGGTTGAAGATCTGCGGAGGAAACCTGACCGGGGTGTTTGTTGAGGGCGTAGAAGAGGACGGTCCTGCTCGAGGAGCCGACGGCCTGCAGCCTGGAGACCTGATACTGGAGGTACGGAAGAGACATCACACACATCATCTGAGGTGGCCTTAGTGCTGGGCGGTATACCGAATACTGGTGTTTATTTTTTGTTATGATATGGATTTTTTATATACCACAATACCACCAGTGTATGTCGCTTAAACAATGTTGGGAACGCAGGTGCGGCGCGACACTGTTTGAGAGGGTCTTTTCACTGTTGCACTGTGGTGATGCTCAGCTGTGTGTGTTACTGAGTGTGACGATGAAGATGGAGAGGTTAAGCTATAATTGATAGCTGTCAAATTATATTACATTTATTTTCAGTGTTTCACATACATTGGTTCACAATATCAACACTGATAGATTTTCCAAAAGGCATTGACATCGTTGAATAAACATAAGCACTGCACGTTTCAAAGTCGAAATGCGGCGCGGGAGTTTTTATATGACACTGTCTGACTTTAGAAAAGTTTCTATGTTATTTTCATTTAATCTCTGATAATTAGCCTGATAAAGCAGTGTTTATGAGCACCGCTATTTCTGCACCTCTCTGTAAACAGCCTTGCAAACCTGTATTAATAATAGTGTGGAATCTTTCCACAATATTCACTTGTGACTGTAAAATAGTGCATTCTAAGGACCCTTTCCACACCTGCCTTGTTTGGTCCGGATTTTCAGACTTTTCAGTTTGATCCGAATCAAAATGACAGGTGTGAACCCTCTCCCGGTCACGATCCGCACCAAACAGACCAAATTTGGTCCGCCGAAAAGAGGTAGGCTTGATCTGGATCAAACTGAACAAAGGTTTGGTTCGTTTCTAGTGTGAACGCATTTTCTGTATGGTTCGGACTTTCAGAACATTTACAGGAAGTCCTGCTGGTTCCCGCGTAGCCTAAACCACTGAAGAAGAATATTTATGTGCAGATCTGTCAGTCCTGCCCACAGCGTTTCTTCCAGCACACACACACACACACACATATTTGTCCTGTGTCCTGCCGGCGACGATAAAATGTTCGCACAACGAGGATGTTGATTTGGCGAATGTGAACTAGCCTGGAGTATAGTCGCTGCAGGGAGTAATGCCGTAATAATTACAGTATAGTGGCGACGATATGCGTCTGTTCATTCATTCTTGTCAAAGTTTCCCGCCGAATTGACAACACGCTGACGTCAGACACACGTCCGTTTACAAACCAATCAATGTCAAGATGCAGCCCACAGAGATGATGACGACAGGACGCGAGTACGTCATGTAAAGTGCTTTAGTGCGCTCGCATAATTGCAATGAGAAACCAAACCAAAATTAACCGAATGTATATAATGTATCAAAACATGAACTTTGGTGCGGACCTTGGTGCGGTCAATCTACTGCAGTATTTCTTCTCTCGGTCAGTAGAGAATGTGGTTGACACCCAGTCATGCTTGAAAAAAATAATACCGTCATATACGGTAAAACCGGTATATTTTTGAAAAATTTCATACCAGTGATTTTTGGTCATTCCGCCCAGCACTAGGCGGCCTCTACAATACGGTTCCCTGTTGTGATGTCATTTCCTGTTTGCAGTGTAACTCAGTAAGTCTGAAGAATAAGACCGCTGAGGAGGTGTACCTGGAGATCCTGAAACCCGCGGAGAACGTCGTCCTCAGAGTCCAGAACCGACCCGAACACTTCAGGAGGGTCAAAGACGCACCAGGAGACGGTTTTTACATCAGGTAACAGACTGTTAATAGTCCATTAATAATAAAGATTAATGTTATTTATTACACGTCTGGAAATCTTGATTCTGATTGGTCACTTGTTGCATTTTGGGGTCAGATATTTGTGTATGATGACATTAAACTGCACAATAATTTTGTCCTATACTATACATGACATAAAATGTTTGCATATTTATTTATTTTCTTCATGACCCTGTCTGGGCTGATCATGTGATTTATGATCAGACCGTTTCCTTTGAATGATAAATTAATTTAAGCATTAAGTTTCATAAAGGCCACATCGTGAAATCCCCACATGTCTTATTATTAGTGAATGATAATAACCCTACCTGGCACATATACATATTTACTGACCACAATAACTGTTGGTTCCTCTGACTGAAAACAATCAGAGCAAATAGGTAAATATTAAGATATATACTGAATATTGTCAAAAAGCTTTATATATACATTATATCATCTATATGGTTGCATATTCTTACTCTTCATCTGTTTGTCTTCCAGGGCTTTATTTGACCATGCTGGTGATTTAGAGCAGGAGTTGAGTTTCAAGAAGGATGATATTCTCTACGTGGACGACACACTGCCCAGGGGGAATTTCGGCTACTGGTTGGCATGGCAACTGGACGAGAACGCACAGAAACTGATGCGCGGACATGTGCCCAGCAAGTGCATGTAGGTCTTCATGTGATATTCGTGTAATAATCACTGTTTTTATTTATTTATAGTTAAACATGAAAAGTTTAATACTTGAGTCAAGCTGTTTAAAGCCCCCCTGTAGTTTATCCCTTAAAACTCATCTTTAATCACTAAAATTATTTATTTAAAGTTTTTTTCCTTGATAAAAAATGCCTTCATGCCTTAAAATATCTTGAATGTAACTCGACACCCTTGCCTCATTTAGTATGTGCGGTTCTATGAATATGCAAATGAGCCCCGCCTCCACTCACTCCCTCAGCTCAGAGATCCACTGGTTGACGATCACACGTTGATCTGATTGGTTACAAGGTAGTTTGTGACGTCAGAAACACCAGCGATTTCAAAGCGTGTGTTTGAGACTGTCTTTGGTTCACTGCCGTTTTAAGGAGGAAATACTCAGCAATGCTGTCGACTTATGAATTTACACATGGTTTGTCTTAAAGCGTATTAAAAACACCACATAGACACATAAACTACATTAAAAGCTGGATTTTCACCACAGGGGGACTTTAAAAACTTCAGTGCACATGATAAAGCGTGTATGCATCTTATAAGATGTGTGTGTGTGTGTGTGTGTAGGATGGATCAAGACTCCCAGCGGCGGTACAGCATCACAGACGGTAAGGACGAGAGTGGTTCCGGTAAAACGCTCTCAGCCGCGGCGCGCCGGTCGTTCTTTCGGCGTAAACTCAAACACAAACGCAGCAGCTCTAAAGACGCCCGTGACGCTCCTGCGTTAGACACCGTCAGCACGGACTCAGTGCTGTTCATGGAGGGTGAGCAACAACACACATGTAGCTCTGTAGCGCTAACACTTCACGTTTCAAAACTTCATTTCTCATTTTATGTGATGGTGTGTGTTCAGACTGTGTAAGTCCGGCCTATCAGCGCGTGCAGAAAGTGGAATCGGCCAATCGCAGACCGGTGTTGATACTGGGACCTCTCGTTGAGCCAATCAAAGACATGCTGCTCAGAGAGGCTCCTGGGAAATACTGCCGCTGTTTACCTGGTGAGATCTACTCGCATCTGACACGTAATGTCAATTTAAAGAGGTCATGACATAGATTTTTTTTATATCATTTTAATATGTTCCTTGAGGTTCACTTATAATGTTAATAAAGTTTTTTGCACAAAAACAAATATCAGGGTTCCCGCGGGGTCTTAAAAAGTCTTAAAAAGTCTAAAATTCTGAACTTTAAATTTAAGGCCTTAAAATGTCTTAAAAACGGGCAGATTTTCATCCGTGGTCTTAAATTTCATTTAGTCAGGTCTAAAAAAGGTCTCGCCAACAGGCCGTTCACATATCGCATCTTTTGCGCGCTCAAGTTCGTTCAAATGCGGGCGTGCGCGCGCGCTCATAATTGAAGCGACGCACTCGTTTTTTTCCAGGCGCAGCGAGATAAAAGAAATCTCAACTCTTCAGAATGCCGCAAACGCACCGCAGGTCATGTGACAAGAACCAACCAATCAGCTTCGCCCCTTTCCGTAACAACATTGAAAGCTCACTCAACTGGAAGGATGCGGGTGCACTCAAACACTACGGGTGTTTTTCTCTTCTCCGTAATTAAATCTTGAAGCAGAGCTACAGCAAGCGTTTCTCGCCGGTGGAAATACATTAGCCACTAAAACTTCTTTGTCATTGTGGAGAGCGCAGTGCACGGTTGCATAGCAACGACAGACGCCACGGGAAAATCCGACCGAATTTTACTATTAATAATAAAAGATAAGCTAAAGTGCATTGTAAATGTCAGTAATTTATCTTTTTATAAAAAATGATTTAAAGTCTGAAATATGTGAGGTTTATCTTTTTATAAAAACACTTTTTTGTCTAAACTTTATTTGAACTTGTACATGTATATAACATGTTGCAAGACACTTTTAAAATCTGGCTATCATTTTCAATGGTATTATTTTAATGTTTATGTAAACAAAAAGTGCATATTGATGCTAATTTTATTTGTTATTTGCTGGTTTTCGACATTGTGTAGTATTAGTACTTTTTGAACAGGATTCTGTGATCACCGTGGTCATTTTTGTCACTATAATCATTGAAATGAAATGTTCATGCCATTTCATCTCTAGTTATGATCAACTATGATCAACTAAAATCAACTAATTATGTGTTTTTTTACAGTAATATGCATAGTACAATTTTCTATAAAAAAATTATATATCTGATTCTGACACACGTTGTTGGGTGTGGAAGGTTACTAATGTGATTGTTTTATCTGTAAATTAAATTAATGTTTTTTCAATTACTTAATTAATTGAAATAAAATGAATTCTTTGATTAGAATTTTTTTTTGGCAATGCGTCGTGTAGTCTTAAATTTCAAACTTTATGGTCTTAAAATGTCTTAAAAAGGTCTTAAATTTGACTTGCTGAAACCTGCAAGAACCCTGAAATATACATGTAGAAAAACAATGATTTTCAACACTGTCTGAAACGATTGTTTTTTAAGGCGTGTCAGTTCAAATCGGCCACTCTTCTGATTGGCTCATTAGATAGGTCATGGTCTATGTCATCAAACTCTGCCTCGTTTACAACACTGTCAAATGCTCCGAACAAACATATAATCCTTAAGCCGTTTTTGGAGCTTGAAAGAAAGCTAAGAAACTTGCTGGATGTTTTTTATGGTACAAAGACCTCTTGTATGTCAAAGATCAAAGCACAATGTAATGTCATGACCCCTTTAAAACACTCACCGCAACTTTACCAGCACTGAGTTCTCACGTTTGCCGGTTCATCATGTTCTCTGTCACTCACTCTTGGTGTTGTTCAGAGGGGATGAAGGCGACCCAGCAGGCCATAGAGCGCGGCGTCAAAGACTGTCTCTTCATCGATTACAAGCGCAGGAGCGGACACTTCGACGTCACCACTGTGGCCTCCATTAAAGAGATCACAGAGAAGGTGAGAGACCTCAGACTCCGGTCCTGTCGGGTTTCAGTCCGAAGTCAGTCTCAATCTGAACTGATTTCATTAAAATGTGTTGTGTTTTGCTTAAAGACAAAGAAGTGTATTATGGACTAATGTAAAAGGAGAATCACCTCTCAAGAGAAAACTCAAACATCTGGAAACATTAAGAAGAAGAAATTAATACATTGCATGAAAAGTATCTGATAAATTAATAAATATATATAAATGACAAATTAACAAAACAGTAAAAAATGAGGAAATTTGTCATTAAATCAATGTTTCAATACCTAAAAAATCTTAATTGTTCTAAACCAATTCTTTAAAATTTTATTTTATTAGTTAAAATAAATATTTACTATATTTACAATATTTGCACTTACACAATATAATAAATGTGTGTATATATGTATGTAATATGATACACTGAAACAATATAATAGTAAATGTAGCTGTAATGCATGTAGTATATAGTAAATATATTAATAAATAAAATATTATTAATATTTTCATTCTCTCTCTCTCTACAATATATTATGAAAATAGAATAAATATGTTATAGTAAAATACATATAGTAATATTCTAAATCTCATTATATTTATCACTAGAAGCATTGTCATTGTTCCCCATCTCCCTGCTGAGGTCACGCTGTCTCTCTCTCTTGTCTCTCAGGAGTGTCACTGTCTGCTGGACATCGCTCCTCACGCCATCGAGCGCCTGCACGTCGTCAACATTTACCCCATCGTCATATTCATACGGTACAGAAACGCCAAGCAGATCAAGTAAGTGATGTCACGTCTGCCTTTAGATGGACAAATGCTCATGTCTAATTCATCCTGAACGTCTGGTTTTCCTCTGATCATGAAGTATTAATGTGTCTCGTCACATTCAGTAATATTGCATCTTAATATTGCATTGACAACACATGTCTGATTCTTTACTGCATGACTCCATCGAGTCGGTTCTTTATGAAAACGACTCAGTTTGAATCAGTCTGATGAGTCGCTCTACTAAAGCCACACTGAGCTCAATGAATCATTGATACTGTAATAGCGACTCCTAGCAGGGTTTGTACAAGATGCTTAAAGTGCTTGAATTTGTCTTTTTGAAATTGAAGTCCTGGAAAATCCTTGAAAACAGGCATATTTTTGAAGAGGAGCTTGAATTTTTTTAGAGAAAATACAATCGTTTCACGCAAAATGAACGTCTGAGATATAGATATAGAGCTATGAGCATGATATTAAGTTTATGATGAGTATATAATACAACTTTCATTCTTCAGGTCATATATTCATGGAAAACAATCAGTTTCAATATCCTTTCAATTGTTATGGGGATTTCCCATTCCTGGTCAATGGACTGATCTCTATGAAGTGAAGCATCAGATACCGTATCTGGGCCATTCTACAGAATTGGTTCAAAGTCAGAGTTGGAAATGTATTTTTGCACAAATTTTGTTTGTATGCAAATTGTATAATATCCAAGCGCAGTTAATTATCATATTGTATTTTCAGAAAGTTTGGGAATATTTTCCCTCTCCCCAAATTTGTCACTTCCGAAACACAATAATAAATAATTTAAAAAGAGGGCTTATATTGACCTATTAATATTTTGTTTACATTTTCCTTGTAAATATATTTTTTGCTATTTAAAAAAAAAAAAAGTTTTCACAGGTAAATCAATAACACTTACAATTTTAACAATATTTCAAGTGTAATTTATGAGATTTGTTGTATTTTGAATCCAATCTTTCAAAGGCATTAAAGTCCAACTGAAATCAAAATTGACGGAGTTAATCATATAAAAATAAAATAAATGTTTGTTTTTTTAACTTCACTTTTTAAAAGAAATCAAAAATATATTTTTAAAAACAACAATGGAAAAAATAAACATTTCAATATAATTTTCACAAGTTTAGGCGTTAGGGTTCGGGACAGCCACCTCCCAATTGAATGTACCCAATAAATAATGATTTTATATATATTAAGCTTACTGATATTTTAAATATTATTGTGGGATTCAACAGATATTAGAAGGATCTTTGTAAGCATCCAAAATGTTAATACTTAAATGCTTTTTAAATGTGTTTTTGGGTTGTAGGACAGCAGTTTGCACCAATTCTGTAGAATGGCCCATATATGTAATTTGAGTAAAAAATAAATAATACCAAAATAAATAATAAAGATATTGTTTAAGTGCTGATTCTAGTCCTTGAAATCCACAAAAGTAGTGCTTGAAAAGTCCTTGAATTTCATTTGACCGAATCTGTACGAACCCTATAGCAATCATCAGCTGTGCTTTCAAATGTGTCTGACTAGTGTGCGGTTTGGCAATAGTTGTGTGTCTGTACTCAGTGTGTGTGTGTGTGTGTGTGTGTGTGTTGACTCAGGGAGCAGAAAGACCCCGTGTATCTGCGGGACAAAGTGTCACAAAAACATTCCAAAGAGCAGTTTGAGTCAGCGCAGAGGATCGAACAAGACTACAGCAAATACTTCACAGGTCTGAGACACACACACACACACATTTCCACGTTTGACGCACATGTGACCACGACATGACGATGTGTTGATTTGTGTTGGTGCTGTTCTGATGCAGGTGTCGTCCAGGCCGGCAGTCTGTCCAACATATGCACTCAGATCATGGCCATCGTGGACCAGGAGCAGAACAAAGTCCTGTGGATTCCTGACGGGAGCACGTGAAGAAAGGCAGATCAACACACACACATCCTTCACAACAACTCCAATCTCACACTGGTTCAACACTCCACTGCTGTAGGGCTGGGCTCTCATTCAATATCAAGCGTTTAATATTATATATTATGTGGTCGTCTGATTGGAGGATTAGTTTGCATCATCACTCGCAAGAATGCTCATAAATGTCCCTTTTTGTAATTGTCTGTAAATATGGCAGTGCATTAGTTCTGGCCCAGCCCTGAACACACACTCTCAGGCGACGGTCACATCGGTTAAGTGTCGTTTGCGACGTGAGCGAGCAGCAATATCATGTTTTCTCTGTGGTAACACTAATTTATGAGGGCTTTCATGTAGTTCTTCATGTTTACAGAGTTGTTACATGTTACTTGAACGTTTAACTTCACGCATCTGTCCGACCCAAGCTAGTTCGACACGGACGCTCAACTTTACGGTTAAAAATACTGACGGTTAGGTGTGTTTTCTGATCGCTGTGTTTAAAGGACTCGTTCACCTGGAAATGAACCTTCTTTAGCGGGATGTTTGAGCGGCTCCTTTGCAGGCGCATCAGAAACTAAAGCCGAGAGGGGTTTTCTCACTCAAAGCTGTCATGAATCAGGATAAAGTGCACGAGTTTGTGATGTTCGACAGCTTCGGGCTTTGAAACGACAGGCGTTTTCGGGTGAACCATTCCTTTAATCTTCAATGTAGCAGTTTCTTTATTTCATTTTCTTGTACGTGTACTTTTTTTAATTTTATTATTTAAATGAGCGATGCAATAATCTGCTGCATGATCATTTTTACTATATGCTCTGATTATTTTTACTGTCCAGTTCGTGTTTTTAACTCTAATTTAAATGTGTTTTGTAGGCTTGATAGTGCTTGTATCGTAAAGCTCCTCTTCAGAAACACACGTGCCAAAGGGTTTCCTCTGCTTTGCCTGTATTTTGCACTCGAGTTCAACGGAAAGCTGGACACAAACCTTACTTTATTAATCCCAGACGCGAGATTGAGCAATCCTCGTTCAGGAATAGTTAGTTAATCCTCTCTGTAGTGAAACTCAGAGCTTTGGTACTACACTAGTCTTCCTGTTTACCTTAGCCACAGTGACATCACTTCCTTTCTGACCTCCCTCCCGCCCGATGACCAATGAAACGAGTCGCCTGGTTTAGCTGCTTCAACATCATGTTCATCATCATAACTCTGGTGTCTTGTGTTTGTAGCTGGAAACAAAACCCACATAATTCCATTTAAAAATAGTTTTCCATTATGTTTTATAATTGTATAACACATTGGTACTGCCACATTAAAGAATCCTATGACAAAAACATGATTTTTGTAATTGTTACATTAATAAAGTCTAAATTAAGCACGGCTGTTTAAACGTAATTTCTTGTCTTGGCAGAGGAACTTGAGTCTGTATGTTTTCAGACGTCATGGAAAACCTGTAAGGAATTTAAAATTCTATTAAAGTCTACAATCTGTGGTGTTTTCATGGTGCAAATTAGGGATAATATGGTTTGAAGTTCCTGTGAGGAGTCACCAGATGGCGTCATATCCTACTTCAGTGTGATCGTCATCATCATGAGGGTTATATAAACATCAAATATCAGGTGAAATATTATTTCTGATGACCAAAATATCTGAAGAATATTTGTTTTGCTCATGTTGATGCAAATGTGGCTTAAAGGAATTTTTTATTTTTTTCACTAGCAAAAGAAAACAAATCTCACTTTTATTTTTAGTAACTTTTCCAGGGAGCTTTTGTAAATATATTTGTGTCCTTGTGTGGAATATTAGGGGTTTTTTTCCCAACAGATCCCTGATTTTGCTTTACTTTGCCAGAAGTGTGGATTCAGACACTTCAATGATGGGCACATATGGAATAAAATCTGAAAAGTAATACATTTAAGATATATGTTAAACAGTATAACACATGCAGGTCTGGTGGTGTGCAATAATTCAAGCATTTGTATTTATGATGTGAAACCTTTACTATGTTAACCAATAACCACACTATCCTCAAATACCATACTGTGGTTAGGAGGGTGTGAACCCAGCTAATGTTTATTGACATTAGATTCAACAAAAGGGAACCATATGGGAACCACGTTCTGTGTTTGCTGAGAATTATGGGGGGTGCAAAAAATGAATGACGTTAACAATGAAAAACAACTGATTATTGATTGACAAATGAATATTTGTAACAAACTTGTCAACGCTCTTAATTTTAAAGGCATAGATATGTACCAGTATGCCACATTTCAATATAAAAAATGGGGGAAAAGTGATTTTAAAAGTGTGTGTGTGTGTGTGTATACAGTACCGGTCAAAAGTTTGGGGTCAGAAATTAGATTTCTTTCTTTTTTTTAAAAGAAATTAATACTTTATTCAACAAGGATGTTAAATTGATAAAAAAGTGATAGTAAAGATTCACATTGTTAGAAAAGATAAGAAAACTAATTTCTGACCCCAAACTTTTGAACGGTAGTGTGTATTGGTACAAAATATCTCTATTTTAAATATCCTAATGAATCCTGAAAAAAAGTTAAATTAAGCAACACAACTGTTTCCAACATTGATTCCAAACATGATTTGTGAAGGATCATGTGACACTGAAGACTGGAGTAATGATGCTTAACATTCAGCTTTGCGTCACAGAAATAAATCATGAAATATAAAGTATATTCAAATAGAAAACCATTGTTTTAAATTGTAATATTTCACAATAGCACTGTTTTTTTTTTCCTTGATCAAATAAATGTAGGCTTGATGAGCATAAGAGACTTGTCTCAAAACAAAATGGTAATATTTCCAAAGTTTTGATCGGTACTGTAGACAGTGCGTGAATTCATAACTTTCACGCTACTTTTCCAGTTTTACTTTTACACAACACAAATGCTTATTTAACTATGTTAAAGACATTTTAAACTAAAGCGCAATGTTTTGTGATTGCATTTGTGTTGTGTACGTCAATAATAATTTGATAAACAATGAGAGCAGATTTGCAAGCGTTTTTCTTCTTCTCGATAACACTGTTGCCATGGTTACGCTCTCGGGCTAAAGCGCTTCGCTCGTGCCAGTTTAGCGCTCTGACTAACTTGAAATCGTACTTTTTTATGGTGACTGAAGCGTTTTGAATATTTAGCCAGTATTTAAGCGCCCACCCCCTCACATAATTCGCCCACGACAATAGATGATATTTTTTTTGTGAAGCTCGACAGATGTCTGTAAAATAGGAGCGACTGATGGATGTTTGGACTATTCGCTGGGTTTTGGAGACGTTTAGACGGGCATCAGACCGACTGACTCCGCCCTCCGGACTCCGGTACCTGTAAATCTGCCCTGAACTCGCCGGATGAATAGACCGGAGCTGAACGCAACACGTTACTGAATGAGCGCGAGGTGATTAGACCGCGGTCTGTCCATCATCAGAAAGCGCACGAGAGATCAGCGTTAGACGGTCACGCAGGCTTTAAATCGTGGGAATGTTTTTTTAATTTTTTTAAACCATCATTAAATATCCCCAGCACGACCTCGTTTAAAGACGCACCGACGCTTTTAAGAGGAGTAGTGCGTTTTGAGGACGACTTTTCAACTGCGCGTTAGTGGAGAACCGAAGAGCGGGCGAGAGCGGAGAGCGTAGCGGGAGGAGAGCGCGCGCACACGGGCACACACTCGCGGGGTGTCCGCCCTGACCAACATGGCTGATCATCAGGTGTGGGGCGCTGAAATCAACAGAAAGACGCTCGATGCTCCCCACTGAAGAAGATGAAGATAACGACGGTGATGAGAAGCAGCTCTCCACAGTAATGACCTATCCAATCGAGCATTCAAAAGCGGGTCCGTCCTCGGTTCGGAAGATGGATGTGATCATCCCGTACACCTCCGACGTGCCCTGTGACCCTGTGAACGGCCAGCGGATGTGGTGGGCTTTCCTCGCCTCCTCCATGGTCACTTTCTTCGGGGGTCTCTTCATCATCCTGCTGTGGAGGACTCTCAAGTACCTGTGGAGGGTGTGCTGCCACTGCAAGGGGAAAAAGAAGGTAAATGACACCTGTTTCTGGGTCAAAAGTTTGGGCAGCCTTCACAGATGTTATCACTCAGGATCTAAAAACCCTTGTTATCTGAGCTGAAGACAAACACATTTGCAGACAAACTGGTTAAAAAACAATGGTGTGTTTTTGTTTTTTTTATTACCTCAACGCAACCACATATTGGGTTATATAAAAATTTGTTGGGTCATTTTTTTTTACGTCGTTGAGTTATTTTTAGTTACAGCCCAGAAGTTGGTTCCCGCCCTTATGGTTCAAATTTTAACGGTCTGGTGACAGTCAACGGACATAATACAATAAAAATACAATTATAAATAGGATAGCTAGCAGCAATTATCGGGGTTCAAGCACATTTAAGGCCTTTAAGCACATTTGTAAAATGTATTTATTTAGCAAGCATGGTTCATCATAGATGGAAAACATAATTTACAAACAATACAGGCAATTTACTAAGGAAATATAGCAGATTTAAAGCTTTTTAATAGTTATCGAGGTTGCGCCAAAACCTTGGACTATTTTTGCGAAAGTAGGTTTTTAAATTAATAATTTCCAATATTTAACAAATGGCTTGATTGACAGCGGTGGTCCTAGAGGCAAAGTTGCTCAGAACGAGGAGTTCTACTATATGGTATTATTGTTGTGGGCTTGTGTGAAAATCCCCATGATATACAACCCTTTACGCACGTGAAAAACTTGAAGGTGGCCAATTTCTCACAGGCCTATGGGGCCATAAGTCAAACAGGCCCAGCGAGTTTCGTTCCCATCGGCCTCCGTTGATCTTGTCTGACAGCCGCTCGAACTTCATTGGCCAACAGCGGACATGTTTTTCAAGATGTCCTCGTAGACTATCGCGGCACCTTGGACAAAGACACCGCATGCCAGTTTTCAAGTCAATCAGACTGACTGTTGCATAGCTAGCTATAGCCGTTTTCCTGGTTTTAATTTTTTTTATTTTACAGCGCCACCAAGTGGCCAGACGCTTTTTCATGTGACCACAGACCGAGCACATACATAGGTGTACCGAGTTTGGAGAAATGATCTCATTCTGTTCAAGATGGATAGCTGTTATTGTAAAAGTGGCCACGGCCACTTCGAATATATTGGCGTACCATCATGGACGTCAAAAGAAATTTCAACTTTTATTTGATAATTATGACAATCAGACTCCAGAGAATCTTTCTGCACTAGTTTGCTTCCGATGGGGCGAAAAACCTTGTACTAGTTCCCAAAAGTAGGTTTAAAAAAACAAAACGATTTAGGAGTTATGAGCCATTACGTACTTTTGATCGCTGTAGCGCCCCCGTCAGGCCGTTTGGGGCAAGCCTTGGTGACGTTGGAGATGGTGTGAGTACTACCAAAGACACTCGTATTGCTTTGAATAGAGAAAAGTGCAATGTTCAATATGGCGGAATAAGTCCCGCCTTCTAAGTGAGAGCCAATCGCCGATTGGTAAAGTCATCGAGTCACTGCATGAATTTGATGTTTCCCGATTCAAAAAGATGCGTTTCAAAGAGAGGAGCTTCAAAGATGGCCGCCGAGTGAAATTACTTGTGTAGTGGGACTTTGGTACTACAATCCCTCAAAGTTTCAAGTCTCTACGACTTACAGTTTGGACTTCGCAATCACTTTTAGGGGAGAATGCTGATCCTTGGAAATTCTAACAATAGGCTACGCTTCGTGCTAGAACCCCTAACATATGTTTTAGATATGTCAAAGAAGTGCTCATCACGCGTTCCTCCTTCAATAGTGTTTAAAATCACCTCATAAAGAAAGAAGAGGCTCAAATACAAGAGTTTTCATTCGTGACACTACATCATATTTGTGCTGCTTCAGAGTTTACATCTCTTTACTATTATTTTAAAGTGGGAAACGGTCAGAATGAGGAATGAGTGGACGGACGTCAAGCACATTTAATTTAATAATGTATGAAAAATAATTCACTGATGGTCCTTTATTTCTTCTAGCTCAGCTTTTGGAGGTCTTGACACATGCATATAAACCATGAATGCACTAGAAGTCCCTCCGGATTGAAGTGTCTGCCAATAGTGTGCATGTAAATGTACATTTTTGCTCACCAAATTGTAAAACGCAATGTGAACAAAAAAGTCTTGAAGCCTGAAGGGGTTTTAGGTCTTATGTCATTAGAAAAGACAAGATTGAAAGCTGTGTTTTCTAGTCATTCTAAAGGATTTCTAGGCAGTTGCCAGACATTTGTCCCTGGAAAAGTGTTTTTTTTGTTGTCCACCAGCAGCTGTAAGAGATAAAATCAACATGAAACACGGTTCACAGCCCAGTTTACATTCATAATGGATATTTGTTAGAAAATAATGCAGGGCGGCACTTGATTTTTATCTATGTGCAATTGATTGGATGGTGAAAAGTGTCTGCATTTGACACATAAATAAAGATAATAGTCATTGATGCTATTGGCTAGAACACAAAGTCTTTTCAGAGGTGGAAAAACAAACTTTTGTTTCTTTGTAATGACATCCGCCGTTATATCTTTCACACAGTAGGAAAAAGGCTCTGTTTTGATTTCATGTTGACTTTAGATATTAGACACAGTTTCAGGAACTGAACGGTTCAGGAACACACACTGCGATTTTATGAACTTGACAATGTTCTTGTTTTGTTTGTTCCTCTGTCTAAACAATTATTGAAGACTAATGAGTGATTTTTAAGCAGTCTATTTGAGTATAACCTGTCGTGCTTTCACACCTGTAGCTGCATGAATGCTGGGGGTTTGATAGGAACACAGAGAGAGACGAGAGTCGTCTGTTCTGTTAGCAGAGACGTACGAGAGCTTTGCTTGCGTCTTTTCCCATGTTTGACGTGGAGCCAGTGGTCAGGAATAGGTTGAGTTTTTACTGCCATTGTGTAGTCTGCCCACACACACACACACACACACACACACACACCACCCACCACACACACACACACACCACAGCTGTTGCTTTCATTACAGGCCTGTCAAACATAGTTGTGTTCATTCTGCAAGAGATTTCAGGAAGCCTTTTTCTCCGTTCCACTGAAACACGACTCTGAGTGAACGAAAGTCAACATGAGATCAATATTTATTAACTCTGCGTATTTTCTTAATATGTGTTCCTTGTCTTGGTGTGAATGAATCATGTGTAGCCGCGTTTCCATTACCCTTCAAATTGCGCAAATTGAAATTGCGAATTGAAGATACGCCCGATGGAAACACGTAATTGCGCAAAAACTCCCATTTATCGCAAACAAGTTTTCCCGCTCGCATGAGGAGGTTTTTCAGGCAGTTCGAAAAAGGTGTGTTTGGACAGAATACGAGACAGAGCTCTTTATTAAATTCATATAAGACAAAATAATTACAGGAATAATGGATTCTAAACCTCAAATAAATGCCACAATCAAGACCTGGAAGCAGATCTGAAGGAGAAACACCCAGAAACTCCTCATATGTGCCGCTCACAAGTATAATAAGGGTCGTTCCTCACCATTAATGCTTGGAAAACACACATACGTCTCCTTCCATTAATAATAATGGCTAGTGCAGTGGCTGGGAGATAGTACAAAAACCTACCAATGTCCTTTGCCATGATTTTTGGAATGATTTTAACTATCGCGAGAGGAAGTTTTAGTCGCATAACATCGGTTTATGGAAACGGCGTCATTTCGCAATAGTTTTTTGTCGACATTTAGAACAAATCACAAAAATTGAATGGAAACGCGCCTTGTTACTGTTCTGGATTGTGACGTCAAATATAGGCTATACCAGACATAGTATATGAGGTTATGTTTAGGTGTTTAGGAGTAGGTTCAGTGATAGTACCTTGTTAATACAAATACTATAAGTACATAGTATGTACATGACAAACAGGACAGGATAATAAAGTGCTACCGACATTAGCTATGTTTCAACCCATCCACCTACTTATTTATGCAAATTTTGGAATATCGCATTAAAAAATGCAGGATGGAAACAGCCAAAACCAACGCCAAGAAATTCCAAAAATGCGCATATAAATGTGTGCACTCAATTGAGGCAGATATTTTATTTGATCCGATAAGAAAACGTGTATGAACTGGAAATAAATCCCTCAATGTGCAACACAAAACTCACATGACTTTGTCTCACCAGAGGCTGTGATTGGATAACTGGACTAACTAGCGGACCAATCGCATCACAGCATCGTTCGGAAAAGCCTGAAATCAGAATGATTTTGTAAGCTGTCTCACACGATTGCGTTCCCAAACACCAGCATCCGAACGCAAGATCACATGACAGCGTTTCATCTGACGCTCTGAGACCAAACTCATTTATTGTAGGAAAGAAGAGCCACAGTTTCTTCCCTGATTGCAGCAACTTTCATTTTTATTACTGATAACTTGCTTCAGTTTCCCAGGAAGTGATGATTTTGTTCTCTTGAACACATGGGAAGGAAACGCCGCTTCATGTGCAGATGTTTTATGCCATATTTCAATTTTGTGTACAAGTTAAATTCACAACTTTTGGATGGAGACGGTTATTAAAGGATGTGTCCTGGATAGTATTCAGTCATGGGATCAGTCATTTTCTTTAAACTTTGCATTTGCTTCCCTAAAATCCCCAAAACATTGTAATATTTGTGATTCATTTTATCTATTCAAAATATAATTTCTCTATATATAATATTTCTATTGACTTCTAAGTTAAATATGAGCCGCAGCACGGTTCTTCATCGTCCACACGTCCACTGATCTTAAAGTGATAGTTCACCCAAAAATTATAATTCAGAAATTATGACTTGCCCTCATATTATTCCAGACCTTATTCCTGATGATGTCACTGCGTGTTGAATTACGGGAGGCACTTCCGGTTTGGGGAACGTCCATTCAAAAAGGTTGAAACGAATCATTTCAAATCATAAGGTTTCCCTACAAATAAAGCGGATCCGTCAGTTTGACTGTCAATTTCCCTTCATGATTTATTTTCAGACATCATGAGAATAACGTAACACTTGATATTTTAACATGACATTTTATAACAAAATTATCAATGGCAAGAGCTCTTTACTGTCTTTTCCTCGTGATTATTTTCTTTCTTCCCTTTGCAATCCGCTGTAGAAGTATGAAAAGGTCAACATGTCCTCCACATCTGTGGTCTGTTCTCCCGGATTTAATTTACGATATATTCCATTAATAATTCACAGGAACGCACGAAGAGTCTCTCGTTATTCTCCTCAAATCCTCACGTCTCTTTCCAGGTTTGTTTTCACAGGTAAATGCAATTTATAATCTGACAAAATGATGGAAATCACTTTGAAATAGTGTCAGGTAATGCTGAAGTTAATGAACATTTTTGATTAAGGCAACATAAGATACATAATACAGATATATACAGTATATTACTATTAGATATATATTACTACAGTGATATCTAACCAAAGACTCGTGCTTTTGGGGTTATTTGATCTGTTGAAAGTACCTTGTTGATGCTTTTACACTTTTAAATTTCCTTATAATGTTCGATGGTTGAAGGGTGAGTAGATTAATGTCATCTCATTGTGACTTTTTTAACGTATTGTGTTCATAGAGCGAGCGTTTCACTGATTGTTGACAGCTTAACAGAAGTTACACCCATAACTGTACGTACACACCGCCGCCAACTTGAGCTTCCAAAGTTACCGGAAGTCATTCATTTTCAATGGAAGCTGGCTTCTCTCAGCTGCAAGGAGCGTCAAATCCATCGGCGTCGCGTTTTGGCCGTTTTGAGCTACCAGAGCGTCAATCAGAAAGTTGAAAGTAGCTCAACTTTATGGTAATGAGCTATGACGCAGTTCAGCGACAAGCAGCGGCAAAACGCCAGCAACCAATCGGAATATAGACGTCCTTCGCGCTGGCTGATTCCGGAGAAACATACGATGTAAACTTTCGCTCCTACCAAAACATTAGTTCTGAGAAAATGGGAGGAGAAGCTGATCATCGCCGTTTCCTAGGATGAGCGCAACTTTTATTGGAAATATTTACGAACGCTCGTTTTAATCGGGAATGCAATTCATTCGCTCACGGTAACGCCGATTTGACCAATTGCACAGACCAATTGCCAGAGCTTCTTTGCAGCTCAAGTCGGCGGTGGTGTGTACGTACAGTAATTCGCGCAAAGCGTCAGCGTAGGAATAAGGTGGATAACTTTATATCTTTTTCAGAACACGAAAGAAGACATTGCTTTTCAATGGGGTCCAAAACAACATTGCCATTCAAAATACCTTCTGTTATATTCCACAGAAGAAAGTCACACAGAATCGCAGTGACTTGAGGGCCAGTAAATGATGACAGAATGTACATTTGTTTGGGTGAACTATCAACTTAATACTTGCCGAACATGTTTTTGTTCCACAGGGATTTACATCTGGCCGATCCAGTGAACGTAGCATTAGCTGAACCACTCGATCCGTCCATCTTTTCTCACTTACTCTGTTTTCATACATGCATCTTCCTCATTCAATCTGCCATGTCACTCTCCTATAGTGTGCGTGATTCAGATGCTTGTTGCTAAGCAACAGGCGGCATATTCATTATTGAGCTGGGAAATATCCCCTTATGTAATTGTGCTTTTCCAAAGACCACACACACACACACACACACCTGTCAGAGTGTGTGATCGGCAGTGTGTTTTTTTTTATTCACCACAAACACATTTACATGCAGAATCTACAGGCGTCACACACTCAATCTGAGCTAGAAATAGAAATCCACAGTCTGGTCTCAGTCTCCTTCAGATGGGATAATGCTGATTATATTCTGATGTTCAACAGGATTCTGGTGTTTACTAATTAGTTTTGCTCGCGCATAATTAAAGCATTGATTCGCATTATAAATCGCATGCAAAAAACACATGCAAAGGACACATTCTCATTTTATGATGGTTCAACTTTGCAATCAACGTGAATCACATGCGTTCCGAACCGGGAATCACGGATCAACGATCCCTATGTGACTCTCATGGATGCGCACATCGATATCGATGCTAAAACGATATATTGTGCAGCCCTAATAATAATGAATTATTAATTATTAGAAACCATTTGTAGATTTGTTCCCGAAAAGCCCCATTATAAATGACTGCATGTAAAGCGTAGTAAGCAGCCTACTGTACATAGTCAGCTACCTTCTAAGGGGTCATTCATCAGTAGGCGCGTTTCCATTACAGATTTGCGCAAAACTTTTGTGAATTTTTTTTACTTTTTTTTTTTTTAAATGTCGACAAAAAACTATTGCGAAATGACAGCATTTCCATTAACTGATGTTATGCGACTAAAACTTAATATTTTCCTCTCGCGATCAGTAAAATCATTCCAAAAACCATGGCAAAGGATGTTGGTGGGTTTATGTACTGTATCCCAGCCACTCCACTAGCCATTATTATTAAAGGGATACTTCACCTCTGGAAAGATGAATGTGTATTTAAAATGGGTCATTTATGTAGAAGAAATGTGACATTATTTTTGAATTTGGAGCCTTCTAGACTGAGAAAAGCCAGAAAATTTATTTTTGGCTTATGTGGATGAAAGACAACAACTCCCAGAATGCACTTGCTTCGCTGCTCTACGAGGCCACTCCCAAGCCACGCCTACCAGTAAGAGAGCGCAGTTAAACAACAAGGCTAGGCTACTAGTGAGTCTCCGTGAAGAGTCTGCCTGGGATTTTGATTTTGAACGGCTTTTGCGTTCTACAGTCGCCATTCCTCATGTTTACTGTGGCGAGCAGGACGAGGCTGAGGGACGCGGGAGAACGGCAAGCAGGACGAGGCTGAGGGACGCGGGAGAACGGCGAGCAGGACGAGGCTGAGGGACGCGGGAGAACGGCGAGCAGGACGAGGCTGAGGGACGCGGGAGAACGGCGAGCAGGACGAGGCTGAGGGGCGCGGGAGAACGGCGAGCAGGACGAGGCTGAGGGGCGCGGGAGAACGGCGAGCAGGACGAGGCTGAGGGGCGCGGGAGAACGGCGAGCAGGACGAGGCTGAGGGACGCGGGAGAACGGCGAGCAGGACGAGGCTGAGGGGCGCGGGAGAACGGCGAGCAGGACGAGGCTGAGGGACGCGGGAGAACGGCGAGCAGGACGAGGCTGAGGGACGCGGGAGAACGGCGAGCAGGACGAGGCTGAGGGGCGCGGGAGAACGGCGAGCAGGACGAGGCTGAGGGGCGCGGGAGAACGGCGCGAGGCCGGTGGCGTGATTACTGATGAGCGACACCTGTGAGACGCATCGGTCTCGTATCTCTCACGGAGGAGCGGGATTTTCTTAGCAATGTTAAAACGCACATCAACCGATCACTTGTTTAGCGTTCATGTAAACACTACATTCAGATTCACCAATCGGAATGAATTCAGTTAGATTGAAACAAAAGGTGTGCATGTAAACAATGAATGGCGACTGCAGAAAGCAAAAGCCGAATCCCGGACATTTTGGACGATCTCGACGGCCGGACATATCCAGGAAAAAGAGGATGGTAACCCGTACTACTCAGCTTTCTCCTACTACTCAGCTTTCTGCCTGTTAGCCTGTTAGCTTAGCTTCCAAAGAAAGACGGCTGACACTGTGTACATTCTGTGAGTGAGATCCCTCTATGGGCGGGTTGAACACATGCGGGACAGCTCCTCCTACTGGCTGTAGTCTCTCGCCTCTGGCCAAAAAATCCTCCAATGACGCAAAATGACGATTTTTGCGTCATCGGAGGATTTTTTCCAGACAAAAAATACATAAATCTCTCGTCTCAGGGGGTATGAGGGTGGAAAGCACGGTAATTCGAAAATACTACTGGTTTTCTACTAATACAAAGCTTAATGCTAAATCCTGAAGTATCCCTTTAATGGAAGGAGACGTATGTGTGTTTTCCAAGCATTAATGGTGATGAATGACCCTTATTATACTTGTGAGCGGCACATATGAGGAGTTTCTGGGTGTTTCTCCCTCAGATCTGCTTCGAGGTCTTGATAGTGGCATTTATTTGAGGTTTAGAATCCATTATTCCTGTAATTCTTTTGTCTTTTATGAATTTAATAAAAAACTCTGTCTCGTGTTCTGTCCAAACACACCGCGTCGTCTACGTCAGGTGACCTGTAAATGCGCAAAAACTGTTTCCATTGCAGTTTTGCGAAATATTCCTTTTTGAAAAATCTCCTCATGCGAGCGGAAAAACTTTTGTTGCGATAAATGGGAGTTTTCGCGAAACTGACGTGTTTCCATTGGGCGTATCTTCAATTCACAATTTCAATTTGCGCAGTTTGAAGGGTAATGGAAACGCGGCTAGTGTGGTTTTGCACTTTTTTCTAATGAGCACTGTGTTTTTAGAAAGCCGCGAGATGCTGCAAAAGACGCAAACACAACGGTTTAAGGCACACATCTAGTGTGTGTCGACACTGAAAAACACTGAAGTCCAGTGGACTGGGAAAACCAGTTCTGTGTGAACTGGCCCAAAGGCTGCATCATAACAACAAAAATAACCTCAACTCGCTGTGATATACAGATAATGCTTCTCATGTAATACTGCGGTTACACACACACACACACACACACACACACACACACACACACACACACACACACACACACACACACACACACACACACACACTCACTGAGTGGCAGAAACACTGAGCGACAGCATTGGTTTCAGTCGTGAAACACACACAAAACACACCAAAAACGCTTTGAGATTCACTGTATTTATAGATTTGACAAGAAATCTGAGGGGTATTTTTACACACTACTGAAGCTATTGATCGCTGAATTTTGGCGTAAAATGAAAATCATACCCAACATATTATATTGTATTGACAACTCATCAATTAAATATTTACCATTGTATAATCTGCATAATTGGATGTTTTTAAATAAACACTGAGAACAACTGCACAAGTTTCAGGGCTGGATGATATGATGATATATAACACTGATGTGAGTGATCACATGGATTCAGATCTGCCTACGTATATTGTATTTATATTTACTTTATGTAAATAATATTCAAATTAGATTTGAATGATGATTCTTGTCTGAATGTCAATATTCATGATCACTGGATCTTTGGTAAGTTGTAAGAAACATTATATCAAGTCCAACCTTTAGTTTAAACTGATAATTGTTTGTTTTACTCGTGTTTCTCCTGTTGAATCCAGTCGCTCTCGTCCGGCTGAGAAAGTGTCCTTCTATAGTCTGTTTTTATTAGTAGCCTTATTTTTATCATGTTATCTTTGATGAATCGTTTTTACTGATCTTGTTGCAGTGCATTCTGGGATTGTGTTCTCCATCAAGGATACCTTACTAGGTTATGGAGCCGGCTTGTTTGAGTTGAACAAAGTGTGTCGTCTGTGTGACGGAGAGGTTTATGTGCAGTCAGATAAACACAGATAAGATCAGTGTGTGTGTGTGTGTGTGTGTGTGTGTGTGTGTGAGAGCAGGTCGTCTCAGACACTCACATGGGCAAACAAAGGCCGTCTGTTCACAGACACAGTAACCACGTCTCTGTCCCAGAGTGCAGTGTGTTGGTCTGAGATCAGCTGCTGTGAAAAACTTCGTACGATGACCAAACACATTTTTATTTGATTTATTTAAGTGTAAAATTCACCTCAGTTCGTGCAGAGCCACAGGAATTGTTCGCAAAACCTTCTAGTTTAGTTCGGTGTTAGTCAACATGGTGTTTTGTGCGAGCAGAGACTGTGTTTGTCCAGTCACTGAGAGGAAACGAGGAGGAAGTCGGATAGACGCAGTTATTCCTGAACCGCAGAAACATTAATGATAAGAGGAACAGATGAAGTCTGACAAAGCTTGAGCCGTTTCTGTCTGTGGAAACACTCTATCCATCCCTCGTTCCATCCATCCATCCATCCATCCCTCGTTCCATCCATCCATCCATCCCTCGTTCCATCCATCCATCCATCCATCCATCGTTCTATCCATCCATCCATCCCTCGTTCCATCCATCCATCCCTCGTTCCATCCATCCATCCCTCATTCCATCCATCCATCCATCCATCCATCCATCCACCTCGTTCCATCCATCCATCCATCCATCCATCGTTCTATCTATCCATCCATCCATCGTTCTATCGATCGTTCTATCCATCCATCCATCGTTCTATCTATCCATCCATCGTTCTATCGTTCTATCGATCGTTCCATCCATCCATCCATCCATCTATCGATCGTTCTATCCATCCATCCATCATTCTATCGATTGTTCTATCCATCCATCCATCGTTCTATCTATCCATCCATCGTTCTGTCGATCGTTCCATCCATCCATCCATCCATCCATCATTCTATCGACCATTCTATCAATCTATCTTTCTATCTATCCATCCATCATCTTTCTATCCATCCATCCATCGTTCTATCTATCCATCCATCCATCGTTCTATCTTTCTATCTATCATCCATCCATCCATCGTTCTATCGATCATTCTATCTGTCTATCTATCGTTCTAACCATCCATCTATCTTTCTATCTATCCATCCATCGTTCTATCTATCTATCGTTCTATCTATCTATCGTTCTATCTATCTATCGTTCTATCTATCCATCCATCCATCGTTCTATCTATCTATCTA
>CM038637.1:1946330-1963830 GCA_021554675.1 Leuciscus idus
GTGTGTGTGTGTGTGTGTGTGTGTTTGTCTCAGTGCGCATGTGCATTTTAGCATGTTATTGTTTTGGGGAGGATGGGGTCTGTCTGCACATTGTCTGGTATGTGGATAAAAGCTTTCTCTCTCTCTCTCTCTCTTTCTCTCTTTTTCACACGCACACGATCTCTCTCTCCCCCAATCACATAAACGCTCTCATTAGTGGAACACCATTAAGAAGGAGGTCAACACCAAATCTACTTTCACAATCCCTCCCCTCCTTTCCGTCCGCCCTACTCTTTCTCTTTCTCTCTCTCTCTCTCTCTCTCTCTCTCTCTCTCTCTCTCTCTCTCTCTCTCTCTCTCTCTCTCTCTCTCTCTCTCTCTCTCTCTCTCTCTCTCTCTCTCTCTCTCCTCTCTCCCCCCCCCCCCCCTCTCTCTCTCTCTCTCTCTCTCTCTTTTTCTCTCTCTTTTTCTCTCTCTGTTTTTTTCCCTGAATGAAAGCACAGTTTTTTGACCGTCGGTTGTGACACATCTGCGTCTATATTTACCATATAAACAGTGTTTGTAATATTGTTTGGATTGTTAGTCGTTCTGACAGCGTGAACAGAATGAAACAGCGCATCATATGGCAGATGCTCATGTAAATACAGGGTTTATTTTGTCAGTGAGCACTAAACGCTCACGATTGATCAGTCATTGATTCGCTTAAACAGGACATACAAGGGTGGAGGGGAATCCCTATGAATGATTTGGAGATGCCCACCAATAAAAATATTTATTTTTATCTCTTTAAAAATATTTTTTTATCTCTTTTATTAAAAAATAAATATTTATTTTTATTGAAATAAATGTGCTCTGGGGGACTAAATCCCTCCCTTAGGGAACATGTATTAATTATAATAAATATTATATATTTGCTTTTTTGCATATTCAAATTTAATTGAGCAATTTTTCATCTCATCCCAAAATATGAGACAATAAAAAAAGTAAAAAATAATTTGTTTATATTTAATATAAATGGTGCAATATTACAGTAAATTATTTATTATATTTGTTTATTATTCTTTTAATTCTTTCGTCTATTATTATTATTAAAATTCTAAAAGTATGTTTTTTTTCCAAATCAGATGGTGCAATATCATTTATGCATAGAAGATGTGTAGTTGCCGAACTTGCCATATGTTTTATTTAAGCTTAATCTGTTTGTTACTTGGAACCTCCCGCCTTTTTTTTTGTTTTGTTTAATTCTTGTTATAGCAACCAAATGCATTGCAAGCTGATTGGCTGAAAGATGTTCGAGTTAATTAAGTTAGATAGACAGCATAGAAACAGCTTTCCTACAAATAACAGTTAGTCAGAAGTAGTGATGCACAATTTATCGGCCACCATATCGGTATCGGCCGATATATGTTCATTTTTAATGTTATCGTTATAGATAAGAAAATTTGGCAGATAAATTAAAGTGATAAATAATGGATTATTTCCTTCAGCTGAGACACTTCAGATGTGCACTGTTCAACAGAATTGCTTGAAATATGATTGGAATCACTTCAGAAAAGGAAAATACAGTTCAGTGCAACAGTTGAGTCTGTCATATCGGCTATAATGAGAACATTATAATTGTGTGTTTGGGACGTGGCTTTTAATGGTGAGACTTTTGTTTTTTCAATTAGGCTCTCAAAAATTATATAAAAATTTGGATTTAGATTTATCTGCCAATATATATCGGTTTATATCGGTTTCAAATATAAAGAATTATCGGTTATCGGTATTGGCCAAAATTTTCACTGTAAACCCTAACGCTCAAAATAATTAATTGGTTTGAGTAGGACGAACTTAAATTAAACTAATTAGTTCAGTCAAATGAACTTTTGTGAGTATTTAGCACTTTCTTTTTCTTTCAAGTTCACAGAACTGATATATTTTAAGTAAACTGAACTGTTTCATTGTTTTGAGTTTTATGAAATTATTTCTTTTAATTTTGACGAACTTAAGTTTAACTGAAACGGCTGGGATGTCTATTTCCCAGCATGCTTTGCTGATGGCACTCGAAAAGGAGAGTAAATGTTAAAATTAAGTGTAATATAATGTTTTTTTTGTGCAAGATTAATGTTAAGTGGGAGATTTAGTAGTGATTAATATTTTATTATGCTAATTTAGAAGAATTTCTGTTAATGTTGGTTTTAGGATAGTTACCATCATGGTGACAATGATTTGAGAGCAAATAAAACCTGTATATTGCAGCACTCATATAGCAAGTGCTACTGTATAACATGCTATTGTTAACATGTTAACACATTAGTATGTTAGCAAACTAGCTTGTTAAAGCTAGCTAAGTTTATACTAATAAAAGTGTTCACATTGAGATTACATGAAAGTTTAAGTTAATGTACTCAAACATTTAATTTTAAGTTCTGCTTACTTAAACTTTGAATTTCTTAACTTAAAAAATTTGAGGCAAATGATTGCCTTGATTTTTTTTGAGTTTTGCCAACTTATTTGGGTTTACAGTGTATCGTTGCAAGCCATCGGTGAGTCAGAACAGCTGAAATGGGACACATTTACATGTTTTTGGTGAACTGTTGGGACACCAGGCCACACCTCATGACACTAGGGCGTCTGCTGTGACTGTTCGTGTGCGTTTGTGGATGTTTGGCCGCTGGAAATGTGAGATTTTGCTGATTAGAGAGTTTTCATGCACTTCCTCTATCAGTTAATTAACTAAATGGCCCAAACTCTCCTGCAGTGAGCTCGGAGTTATGGTTTATTATTCAGACTGATGGATGTAGATTCAGGCCGGCCAAGAGCTGAGATGGTGAAAACCATTCCAGAGTATCTTAACTTCAGAAGTCCTGTGGCCATTAAACCGAGTCCTGTCAGAATAACTGAATAACTGTCGGAGCACCGATGTTTCCGGCCGGGCTGATGAATGATGCCAATACACTTTTAATGTGGATGAATGTGACTTTGCCAAATGAAAAGTTTCCCTGCCTAATTTAGCCTCTCAAGACGGAAGATCGCTGAAGTGTTTGAGGACATGATCGTATGATTAACATGGGAGTTTCTAATTTGAGCGTTTAATAGAGAGGAGAGAGGAATACAGATGCTGTGTGTCGTTGTTCTTGTCGTGTAAAGGCTGTTGGCTAGTTGACAAAGTGAAGAGACCATTTAGCAATTAAAATAACTAGTTCTGTAATTGTAGGGAGTCCAAGAGCAATCGGGGTCAAGAGGCCAGGAACTCTCGGTTATTAAATTATATATATATATAAATCGATTCACCGCGATTAATCACATCTAACATAATGGTTTGTGTTTACATAATATATATATATATCATATATATGTCTGTATGTGTGTGTGAATGATGTGTGTGCTTGTATGTATATGTACATTTACTTACACACACACACACACACACACACACACACACACACATATATATATATATACAGTATATATATACACAGTATATATATATGTGTGTTGGTCTATATACAGACACAGACATATATACAATATAGATTTATTAATATATAAATACACACATATAAATTATGTAAACACAAACTTTTATGTTAGCTGCAATTATATGTATATATATGTATGCAGTAATATATGCTACTGCATTTATTTATTTATTTTAATTTATTTATTTGTATCGTCCTATTTTTTAAATATATGTATTTATGTTTATTCAATATAGATTGTGCAATATAATTTATGTAAAAAGAAGTTTTTTTAAATTATGCAAATATATCATAAAACTAACATTAATGTAAACAATACTTCAAAATAGTCAAATAAGCAAATTTCTATTTATTTATTAACTTTTCATAACTTAACTTCTCAAGTACGTTCTAAGAACTTATTTAGTAAATTAATATTTATATATTTATTTAAATACATTTATATTTTATTTTATTTTATTGTATTTTTATTTTTTAAAATAAATGCATGTATGTTTATGTCATTTAGATGGTGCAGTGTATTTTTTGTAAACAGAAGTGGTAAAAAAAACACACATAAGCACATTTCTGTTTACTCACTTTTCATAACCTCAAGAAATCGTGTATTATTTGACCAAATGAAAGTAGTGATCGGAGCCTCAAATCCATTCGCTCACAATTTGGTGTTTGCATCTTCCATTCTGCCAAACAATGCCATTATTGGAGCTTTATCGAACTTCAGTAACTCTGTTATCATGTTGTGTTTAGGATTGAACGGCTGAGGACGAGCGTGTTCATATGAACATTGATGTTATTTAATAACAAGCATGAAATCTAAATGTAAAAGCAGCTGATATGTTATTCTCTTCTAACTGTATTGTTATGCTGACGGATGAATCCGGCATAACTTGTATAAGCCTCACCGGGCAAAAGATTTATAGGCTTAATTCTTGCAGGAGGAGTTTGGGACGTGTTGGACGTGTTTCAAGCGGCTGTAGTTTCCCATTAGTGTTTTTCCTCTGTGCTTTACAGGCGGAGCTCATCTCTTTGATTCATGAGGGACGTTTTCAGAATTAATTGGCGCGAGGGATCTCTGCCATCACTGCCCGGACATTTTTCTTTGAACTTTGCCATCTTTTAAATTAAATATTTATAGAGAGCGAGCATTTCTGGGCGACATTTCCTTGCGAGATCATTAGGCTGGACAGATCTGCAGCGCACAGCCAATTAGTCGTCCCGTCGCTCTGTTCCCGATCCGAGGACGCTGTGTGTTAATGGCAGGTTTTATGTGGCGTTTATAAACTCACCGACTGTCATTCGCATCTTTTCAGCTCACGTTGTGTGTTTATTAGCGTCTCATGTCTTCAAACTAAACTTTGGCATGAACCTCGCGGACTTCGTCAAACGCAGCGACTCGATGTTTGCCGTAAGCGTTCATGTGATCGTCTGGGAATAAAGACTAGTGTGTAAACTAGCCTAGTGCATTTTCAGGACCGCCCACTTTATCAGGAAGAGTGTGATTGACATGTTGAACAACCAACCACAATTCATTTGGATTTTCAAAGCCATTTTAGAGGCAGTTTTATCTGAAATAGATGATACTACAATTTATTTTATTTTATGAATTTTTAGTAGATGAATTTACAACTTATTTATTTTAATTAATTAATGAATAAATGAATTAATTTAGGCAATTTATGTATTTTAATTTATTCATTTATTCATTTATTTATCAGCCCAAAGCATGAGACAAGGAATATAGTTACATTTCCAAATGTATTTATTCAGTTGTGCAATATAATAGAATAGAAGAGGTAAAGAAGTTTGTTTTGATTAAAAATCTTGTAAATATATATATATATTTAAAAAAAATTGAGTAACATGCAATTTTTTTTTATATTAAGCAATATATATAAATTTTTCCAAATGTATTTGTTTATTCGGTATAGTTTTTTTCATTTTATTTATTTATTTATATTTAGGTTTACCAGATGTTCTGTTTTCCTCGGGATAGTCCCGTATTTCAACTCTATTTTTAGGAAAAGTCAGCTTATTATGGAAAAATCATGTTTTGTTCTGTATTTCTATTTTCCTAAGTTGTCTTTGGTGATCATAAAAGCGAGTCGCGTTCTTCTGTCACGGGGAGAACAGCCATCAGCCAATCTCGTCATAGTATGTTTTGGGGGACAAAATGACCATCCAATCACAATTTGTTATCTATTAACTTAGCCGTTAGTAAAGGCTGGATATTAGAGTGTTTAACGAGGATCTTCAAAAAGAATTTATCAAGTTATTATGTGCAGAAAAATGTGATATTGCACTGAATGACACACCAGAAGCGCTGTCTCTGACCGATCCCGAGTTCAGTTCTCCTTGCACCTGATTGGTCAGATACAAGACCCATCATGTGGAGTATATCTCGTGTAAATACAGTCGTTTATGGCTTAAGTGAATGTGAACAGCTCTGTGAAAACCTGATATGTGTCCGTATATTAGATGCGTTCGGTCTTAAAATGACAACAGCTGCTCCATTTTCTCTCTCCATACAAAATAATGATTCTGGGATGAGCCGATGGTCCTGAATCTGAGGAGGTACAAGCATCATTATCATGTCAGGCTCACAGTTCAGTGCTGCGATATCATCCCAGTTACGCTAACAAATAGAGGATAGATGTCTAGAATTACTCAAGCATTTCAGGAAAGAGAAGTGAATGATAGAAACTCACAGATGTTTGTTGCACCTTGATATTATTAACCGTTGCCTTTATTATCTGTTGTATTATTGCATTTATTAAGGTTTTGATAAATCGTGCTATTGATACTTTTGCATCTCATTATGCTGTGATGAACAGAATGGTTAAACATCATTAACTCTAATCAGAATGAAGGAAATGTTGATGGTAGCGTAAAATGTGTGGTTAATGAAAGGGATTATCTGCTCCTGATATGAGCGAAACAGGGGAAAACTCATCTTGACCCTCCTCTTGTTCTCTCTCTCTCTCTCTCTCTCTCTTTCTCTCTCTCCCAATTCTTTGTCCACATCCGTTTCCCATTATTAGCTCAGCATATTTGCCCGTAGGAGAAAGTGGTTGAGATGGAGAGCTTCTTTGTTAGATGGTGTCCGAAGGTGCACAAGATCAGGATGGAGAAAATCAATTTTTTATGCCAGAAAGTTTCCATATATGGATATGACTTCCTCTTTATTTTGCATTTCTATATGATGTAATAATATACATCCTATTGGGTGATTTGTAAACCGCCCAGAAATGGAAACGCTTGTATTAAACAATAAAGACGACGAGGTTTTGGAAGGACAATATGACTTTGTCTCTGTTCTTTCTGATATCTTTTTTTTATGAAAGGGCTGAAAAACATTTGGCGTCACAGTGGCGAATATTGTCGTTTATTTTAACAATAATTCTTCCTTAAAAGCACCTATAAATGAGTCTCTTCCCCCTGTAGTCCAAAATTGTATCCCTCAAAACTCATCTTTGATCACCAAAAGGACATATTTAAAGTTTTTAGCTTGAATGTAACTCTACACCCTTGCCTCATTTAGTATGCGTGGTTCTATGAATATGCAAATGAGCCCCGCCTCCACTCACTCACTCAGCTCAGAGATCCACTGGTTGACGATCACACGTTGATCTGATTGGTTACAAGGTAGTTTGTGACGTCAGAAACACCAGCGATTTCAAAGCGTGTGTTTGAGACTGTCTTTGGTTCACTGCAGTTTTAAGGAGGAAATACTCAGCAATGCTGTCGACTTATGAATTTACACATGGTTTGTCTTAAAGCGTATTAAAAACACCACATAGACACATAAACAACATTAAAAGCTGGATTTTCACCACAGGGGGACTTTAAAACACTGATAGCGAACACTTTCCCCTCTGGTTTCTCATCCAATTAAGAATGGCTTCTTATTATTACATCCCATCGTTGATCCAATTTTCAAGAGTGATGGCCAGTTGTGCAGCATCCGTCAGGAGAGACGTCCACTACATCCAACAATACAGCGACTCAGAGATAAACTCAGTGTCACTGTGATCGGCTCGTCAGTCTGACACTGATCGCCGATCACCGGATGGATGCAGCTTCTGTCCTCGCTCGCATTTTTCTCCAGTTTTTCATCCAGACGGTTTAAACCAAACACCAAATGGATCTTAAATCTCAGCTGACAAACAGTAAACACGCATGAATATATAGGACATAAATATAGTCTTTGATGGCTAATAAAGCTGAGAGCGAGCGCTTGATTCTGACTGGCCAAGGCCAGCTGTGTTTGGATCTGCTAACCATCAGAGTTATTACTGTTGCTGTTTAACACTGGCTCTGTTTCAAACGCCATTGAGCCGCCCGTCTACTGACGACACGGAGACAGACCCTTATACTGTACGTCACTGATGTGGAGACTCATAGTCTCGCTTTCAAGTGATTCAAAGGATTTTAAAGGGGTGGTTGATTATGATTTGACTTTTCTAACTTTAGTTAGTGTGTAATGTTGCTGTTTGAGCATAAACAACATCTGCAAAGTTACGACGCTCAAAGTTCAAAGCAAAGGGAGATATTTGCTTTTAAAGAAAACACTTTTTAAGGACTACAACAAACTGCTGGTAGAGACTACACGAGCTTCCTCCCGGGTTAGTGACATCACTAACCCTAAAATTTACATAAACCCCGCCCCTGGAACACGATTTATAGATTATCAAGACAGAATATGCTAATCAATGACTAGAAGATAACTACACATCAGCTACATAACTTCATCAACTAACCATTCAGAAATGTCCTGTTGCTTCTATATGTTGTCACTTCTTCTTGAAGTCTCTCCATCATTGTCTGACTCCGGTTTGAACATAAAAGACTAAAGGTTTTTGAAATTTTCAGTGTATGTGTGTGTGTGAGGTAAAAGGACACAAGCTCTTGAAGCTCCGCCCCCTGTGCCGGGAGCAGCAGCTCATTTGCATTTAAAGGGACAGACACAAAAACGGAGCGTTTTTGCTCACCCTCAAAAAGTGACAATTTTAACATGCTATATAAAAATATCTGTGGGGTATTTTGAGCTAAAACTTCACACACACACTCTGGGGACATCAGAGACTTATTTTACATCTTGTGAAAAGGGCATTATAGGACCTCTTTAAGTATTAGTAGGCTTTAAAAATGCACAATGCACGTATATTGAGTCGAATTGTTACCAACATTTTTAGCACTGAAATAAATATTCACTACCGTTCAAAAGTTTAGGGCTTGTAAAATGTTTTAATGTTTGTGAAATAAGCCTCTGCTCACCAACGCTGCATTTATTTGATCAAACTACAGTAAAATCTGTAAAATTGTGAAATGCTATTACAATTTAAATAGCAGTTTTTTTAATGTGAATATATTGTAAGCTTTTATTCCTGTGATCAAAGCTGAATTTACTCCAGTCTTCAGTGTCACATGATCCTTCAGAAATCACTCTAATATGATGATTTGCTGCTCAAGAAACATTTATGATTATTATCAGTGTTGGAAACATTGGAAGTTCAAAGAAAGTTCAAAAGAACAGCATTTTTTTGTGTGCAAATTTTACAGACCCCAAACTTTTGAACAGTAGTGTAATAATAATCAACATTTTTCATGTTTTATCCACCATCTTGGAATTATTTAAGATCGGCTTGCAGTGCATTATGGGATTGTCTTCTCTGAGAAGGATGCATGTGACAGTCTGACTGAGAGGAGGAAACTTCTGCTGCTGATAACATTACAGTGCCTGAAACACGGCCTATATATAAAGAGCCTCGAGGTTCAGTCTTAAATATAATATAGTAGCCACTGTCTCTTTAATCGTGTTCAGAGAGATGCTGTACAGAATTAACAGTGATGTATGTGTGTGTTTGAGTGTTCAGTGTTATATATGTGTGTGTGTATATACCAGGGATTTCTCAGTAACTGTTTAAACAAACACACGAAGTTCAGCCTGATGAGTTTAACGTCTGATCTTCAGATGAAGCTGAAATGGATGTTTCTTCCTTTTTTGGCGTTTAGTGAAAGTGAGCCGAAGACCGTTGTCGAATCGCTCCGATTCCTTTGGCTTCAGGCAGGATTGTGTTTATTGTGTCAGTGTGTTTTATCATACTTAATCCTTATCTGGCAGAATTTGCTTTTGGAGATGTTTGGCGATTGGAGATGTTGGACACCTTAATAAAGATGTCCTGAACAGACGAAAAGCGAAGCTCAGAAGCTCTAATGCCTGAATCAAAGCTTTGACTTTCTAAAAGCTCATGTTTGTTCGTTGGGTCCAGGTGAACATGATTTGTCAGCGCAGGGTCTTCCTTCAGTCTGTCAGGCATGAGTGTGTCTGTCGTTGAACGCAGCGGTGCGCTTGCTAAAGTGTTTGTCGGCGTTTAGAGGAGAGAATGATCTGTATTGTATTTTTAAGAGTCAGTTTTGGATGTGTTTGCTGGTGCTGATTTGTAATGTTTACAGCTCTGAATACATCCATAACTATAGCCTGACTTCAGATTTATTATTATTATTAATACATTTCGTTATTGAACATTGATCATGCATCTGCTTTGCATTGCAATAACAGAACACAACAACGCTCTTTAAAATCGGCCTGACACGGAAGTTGCGCTCGTCTTTTCTTCCCTATTGTGTCGTATATACGAGTGAAACGCTTCTGAACAAGAACAAATGTGGGCGGGGCTTGATTTTGTCCTTGGAGAATTGATTGGATGGTTGTGGTTTGCTATTGGCTGATCTCATGTGAGTGACAGGTTGCCCCACCCACATCATCAGAGAAGAGAAGAGAAGCGGCAAGAGGAACTTATTCTGATTCAAGATTACCAACCAAATATTATATTATATTATATTTAGAGTTTGATTCCATTCTGACTGTAATCATAGTGAAGTCTGGGCATCTGAAAGTGATCTACTTCTTTTAAAATTTATATTTTGAACGATGTGTTTCTTGTTTCCTGGTGTGTGTGTGTTTGTTGAGTGTAATGTGATTACGCGTGTCTGTTGTTTCTCATGGCTGTGTTTGGCTCTCAGTGCTGACAGTCTGATACCACACATGACCTACACACACAGATCACACACAGATCCTCCTCAGTGTGGACACACACACAGATCACACACAGATCTACACACAGATCCTCCTCAGTGTGGACACACACACACACACACACACACACACACACACACACACACACACACACACACACACACACAGATCTACACAGATTCACACACAGATCCTCCTCAGTGTGGACACACACACACACACACACACACACACACACACAGATCTACACACAGATTCACACACAGATCCTCCTGAGTGTGGACACACACACACACACACACACACACACACACACACACACACACACACACAGATCTACACACAGATTCACACACACAGATCCTCCTCAGTGTGGACACACACACAGATCACACACAGATCTACACACAGATCCTCCTCAGTGTGGACACACACACACACACACACACACACACACACACACACACACACACAGATTCACACACACAGATCACACACAGATCATCCTCAGTGTGGACACACACACAGATCCACACACACAGATTCACACACAGATCATCCTCAGTGTGGACACACACACACACACACACACACACACACACACACACACACACACACACACACACACACACACACACACACACAGATCTACACACAGATTCACACACACAGATCTACACATGGATTCACACACACAGATCCTCCTCAGTGTGGACACACACACACACACACACACACACACACACAGATCTACACACAGATTCACACACAGATCCTCCTCAGTGTGGACACACACACACACAGATCTACACACAGATTCACACACAGATCCTCCTGAGTGTGGACACACACACACACACACACACACACACACACACACACACACACACACACACACACACACACAGATCCTCCTCAGTGTGGACACACACACACACAGATCACACACAGATCTACACACAGATCCTCCTCAGTGTGGACACACACACACACACACACACACACACACACACAGATCCACACACACAGATTCACACACAGATCCTCCTCAGTGTGGACACACACACACACACACACACACACACACACACACACACAGATCTACACACAGATTCACACACACAGATCACACACAGATCCTCCTCAGTGTGGACACACACACAGATCACACACAGATCACACACAGATCCTCCTCAGTGTGGACACACACACACACACACACACACACACACACACACACACAGATCATCCTCAGTGTGGACACACACACAGATCCACACACACAGATTCACACACAGATCATCCTCAGTGTGGACACACACACACACACACACACACACACACACACACAGATCTACACACAGATTCACACACAGATCCTCCTCAGTGTGGACACACACTTTTATACCCTCTTGCAATTAAAGATGTGTTTTTATTACTCTAAAGTTTCCATGAAACCAAAATCAGAGCATATATTCTAAAAGAAAGACGATCAATATCAACATGAAATATAAAAGAGCTTATTTACTTTCTTAATTCATGTTCCTGGTTTAACTGTGAATTAACAGCACTGATCTAAAGAAAAACATGTTTGCCTTCATAATCAAAAAAATATTAATAACTTACTCCACCTCTTCCCCTCTCAGCTCATGTCAATCACCTTTATACACTCCTGATCAGAAGCTTACGGTCGGAAAGTTTTGTTTTTGATAGAAATTAGTACTTTTATTCCACAAGGACGCATTCAATTGATCAAAAGTCACATTAAGGACATTTATAATGTTACAAATAATTATATTTCAAAATAAATGCTGTTCTTTTGAACTTTGTTCATCAAAGAATCCTGAAAAATACAATTTGTCACTGTTTCCTCAAAAATATGAACTGTTTTCATCATTGATAATAATGAGAAATGTTTCTTGAGCATCAAATCATCATATTATACTGATTTCTGAAGGATCATGTGACACTGAAGACTGGAGTAATGATGCTGAACATTCACAGGAATAAATTACACTTTACTAGATATTCACATAGAAAACAGCTGTTTTAAATTGTAATTTTTTTTACAGTTTTTACTGTATTTTTTTTGTCAAATAAATTGGTGAGCAGAAGAGACTTATTTTGAAAAAAATCTTACCATCCCCAAACTTTTGCACAGTAGTGTATAGGGACACTTTTACCATCACATCCCTGTATGAAATCAAGTCCTGCCTACATTTCTCTCTTGGAAATATTTCACATTATGGAAGTAAAATGGTTGTGAGTGCATCTACACAATACATGAAACTCACCCTGGTGTGTGGTGAAGTGTTTACAGTATTTACAGAGCGTTTAAGGGGCGTGTGAATGTTTCAGTGTGTCGGTAGGCCAGTGCTAACGTGTGTGTGTGTGTGTGTGTGTGTGTGTGTGTGTATTTCAGTGTGGCATGTAAGGCCGACTGCTGGTGTGTGACGCGTCTCACATATGTGGCATTCTCTGGCTGTCGTGTTGAACTGTGACACCGGAGTCCAGCACTGAGATCCTGTTTTAGACACACACCCCAATATAAGCCTGCATAGGAAGCGCTGCGAGTGTGTGTGTGTGTGTGTGAGTGTAACAGGGTGACTGACATCAGCATGTGAAGGTCACGTGTGTTTGTCAAATGCTAAACGTCATGTGTGAGCCGCCGTAAGAGATCCGAGCAGTTCAACACTGCATAATAAAAGTGAAATATAAATGTATTCAATTGTATTACCTTGATTGTTTATAATAATAATAAACATTTCATAAATGTCAACCAAAAGAGCAAGAGCAGTGACTTTCCTTCCCAGATGACATCATCGATCCCTCTTGTGTTTTGTCAGTCATGTAGAGACTTTATTTATCGGATCAACTTCTCGCGGGTTTAATTGTTTTCCTGCAGTGAAAATCCTGTTAAATTGTCTAAAAGGCTGAAAATTTAGCATCATATTTTATGGCTATGGTTATGTTACTCGTCTTCAGTGAGTAAAAATAGTGCATTTTACTAGCTATTTTGTTTCATATGCTCTCTGACAAGCCAGATGTCCTATTTTTGTTTTGTTTTATAAATGTATTCTTATTTTTTAAAGCTTTTATTAAATGTTTCCGTCTGCCACCGAACATCACAGACTCTCACAAGAGATTTTTGCTTTGTGATGTTATATTTATGACAATTAAACATGTTTCCCCCCAATTGATCATTACTATAATGCATACAGACAGTGTACTTTTAATATCTCTTTTAATTATCAATATTCTCAATGGTGGGAATTCTCATTCCCATTAGATTCGAATGATTGTAATGCACTCATTTATACCATATTAATACCACTTTTTATTTATTCAAATCACTTATTCACAAAATTATACATGTATATATCATATATATATATATATATATATATATATTTTGCATTATGGTAACCCCCCCCCCAGAATATGCTAATATTTAATTAATAATTCATAATAAATAATTAAAATAAAAAAAGAATTATTTTTATTACAGTCAATCATTCGAGGAAGAAAATTTCTCAATTGACATGTAAACAATGTTCTATGCTAACGGTGCTAAAATCAGCATAATGTCCTTTGTTGCAAAACATTAATATTAGTTTCTCTTGATTTCTTTTGATTGTGTGTGTGTGTGTGCAGGACGTGCACAGGGTCATTACTCTCAGTGACGGAGTGATTAAAGGAGGAGTGCAGCGAGAGACGGAGCCGGCGAGTGAGGTGGGATGGATGACCTCTGTGAAGGACTGGGCCGGGGTCATGATCTCTGCTCAGACTCTCACGGGACGTGTGCTGGTGAGTCCTCCTCAGTGCCGCTCAGGCGGACACACACACGGCAGATTATGAATTATAGAACATCAACAGGGTTTTCAACCAGAGCGAAAGTTAGTCAATGACAGATTGAACTGGAATATTTTCTTCACCCCTTTATATACTTCACAGTGACAAAAGATGACCAATTAAATATATATATACACACACACACATACCATGCTACAAAAAATCTACAATTACAAAAAATATACAAAAAAAATTGATTCTCTCTCTGTCATATTGTCAAGCTCACACTCACATTTCAGATTCATGAATTATGACCCAACATGACAAGAAAATCAACAGGATTTTCACACAGAGCATATATGTATGTATATATATATATATATATATATATATATATATATATATATATATATTAGTGCTGTCAAAGTTAGTGCAAAATCATATTAACGGCACTAATTTTTTTATGCGCGATTAACGCACCGCGTATTTTCTGTTTGACCCGTGGCCCAACCCCTAGTTGGAGAAATGGAGATACACAGTGTTGCCAACTTAGCGACATTGCAGACCCCTTTAGCGATTTTTTTTTTCCCTTCAAAAAAGCGCCCAAACCTTATTTAGTTTCTGAGAATCGCAGGTACTGCCGGTACTTCTCTCTCTCTCTCTCTCTCTCTCTCTCTCTCTCTCCTCTCTCTCTCTCTCTCTCTCTCTCTCTCTCTCTCTCTCTCTCTCTCTCTCTCTCTCTGCGTCTCGCGCGGCAGAGAGGAGCAGCGCTTTAATTCAGTTAAACACAGATTATGTTGCTTCTCTAATTTTATATGCAAGTATAGCCGAAATCACAGCACAGATATTGTCTTTATCTTATGTGTAGGCCTATTTGATTTCATCAGACGACGGCTCGATTATCAGGATTTTTGTGCAGATTAACATCTTAGAAGGGAGAGCTGGTTATGTCTTAATGGGTCGCGTTTCAGTCACTATTTCATATTTATTCCGTTGTTTGACAACAGAAACAGTAAAATATACCAATGAAAACAGTTTTATTGAGAATTTAGCTTCATCAAAATGGGCACAGAGAGAGACAAACTAATAATAAATAATAAATGTACATTTAGCATTTTCAGAAGAGCTGCCCTGTCATGCAAAAATCTAAACATGTTTGTGTTAGTAAACTGCTCAGTGCAAAGAAAGAGAAGTAATGGGAACCTGGTATTTCTTTGTTCTTTCTTCATGTGTCTAATAGACATGAACAAGTTCTTTGAAAAACATTTATGACCTTTGAAACATGTCTCGTCCTTATGCTCTATCTATGTTGACTATGGTTTCAATAATAAACACACATTTGCATAAAGCATCCATATTTATCCATGCCCATGTTGATTAGAGTATTACAAACTTGAAAAGTATTAATTTAAGGTACATTTAGAACAAATAAAAAATGTGACTAATTGCGATTAATCGCGAGTTAACTCATGACAATCATGCGATTAATCGCGATTACATTTTTTAATCGATTGACAGCCCTAATATATATATATATATATATATATATATATATATATATATATATATAATTTAAAAGTACATGTACCTCAGTAGCATACAAAACCATGTGTACAGTAACATTCACACACCATGCTACTTAGAAAAAAGATATAATTATATAATAATTATACAATGTTTTTTTAAATAATTTCTGATTTATATTTGATTATTTGAAAAAAAAAATGTTTTTTTATATGTGGTCTGTTATACATGTGTATGTGTGTAAATGTTAGTGTGTACACATGTTTTTTATGCTATTGAGGTATATGAACTTCAGTCTCTTTCTCTGTCATATTGTCATATTTCAGCTTTATGAATTATGAACCAACATGACAAGAAAATCCACAGGATTTTCACACAGGGCAAAAGTTAATGTCAGTGATAGATTGAACTGGAATATTTCTGAGACTCACCCCTATATTTGAGTTTGCTTTATTGGATGAAATACGGTTAAAGAATGATATGATTAGAATCGGGTGTCTGTTACGACACTGTAGATCTCAGATGTTTTGTCTTTGCCCTTTTAAAAGGTTTTTTTGCAAGAATTCTTCTACTATTATAACTTCTCTCCTTGTTGAACATTGACTTATTTAGTGATAATAAACAATAATTCTTATTCTTATTATTTTATAGCCATATTGATTAAGGGTGTCACGATTTCGATTTTAAATCGAAATCGATCGAAAATAATGCCTTATCTCGATTATCGAATCAAAAAATGGAATCGTCGATGCTGCCACGCCCCCATGTCACGGCAGCTCGGCTTGCCTGTAATAGGTAAACTCCTTTTCTCGAGAATATTGAAGCCTTTATTTTAAAACACATTGCAGCTGCACAGCGAGAGCATCATATCTCGTCTGAGCGAGCTGATTGGCTGTGCTGCAGCAACTGCACGAACCTATGGCAAGTTAGCAGTGGCGTACGGTCCAATGGGAGCGCATGGCGCCCTGCCAACCTCGAGCGCGCCAATTTGGACGCGGCTGGAGAGTGTAATTCACAATAAACTCGCCAAAGGATTTTAGGTTTAAATCGACTGAAGCGAAGTACCTGATATGAGCGAAATAGCACGGCAAGGCAAAGCAGTACTCGTTCCCTTATCTCTAAGGGAACCGAGGTTACGCAAGTAACCAAGTACGTTCCCTTACGAGAGCGTTCTCTCGTACTGCGTTGCAAACGCTGTGGGAACCCAATTTAAAACGCCGTGCTATTCGCCTGTGACTGCTCTGAGGAGTCCAGGGAGCCCCAGGACTATAATAGCCAGGTAATAGGTTATATTGTTTAAGTTTCCAATTGACTGAACTGAAGATATAAGTTATTGTTACATTATGTTGTTAATAAACGTTTTAAATTTGACAATGTAGTGTGTGGTATTGCGAACAAAGGCCAGATATTATTATATTGCATAAAAGTCTTAAAATGGCATAGCTTGTGCTTTCAATTTATTTTTTTTAAATCGAGAATCGAATCGAACCGTGACTTTAGAATCGAAAATGTAATCGAATCGAGGATTTGGAGAATCGTGACACCCTTAATATTGATATATAATCACATAATTTTGCCATATTGTGTCGCCCTACAAAGAAACATGGATTTTTATTTTAAATCACATTTTAAATAGCATTTTTTATCAGAAGATATGAATGAAGTGTCCCCCTGGACCGTGTCATAGAGTGTGATTGATCATCAGA